>JAUCMX010000002.1:6544244-6731744 GCA_033459395.1 Hemibagrus guttatus | reverse complement strand
CTTCAATCTCCCCATGGAAACCTTGGGCCTACAACACAATACAGCTAAGTTCACAACAATGGAATCTGCATTATTTGCATTAGTGCAGGTTTTTAAGCATGAAGAAGTTTAGGTCAAAATGGATGTGTTCATTTTAATCTAGGATGAATAAAAAGGCAAGTTGGTGAGCTACAACAATATCGTCTGGGCCAGCATTAATTAGTTACAGTTTTGGACTGCATCTGTGTTCACTCAGTTTCCAGTTGGATTTGAATGTGAAAATGATATTTTTGTGCGGACTAAATTAATATTTCTGTACTAATAATGCATTAATATATCAGCTAATAAGGCATTAATATAGAAGCTGAAATGCAGCCTGAAAAACCTGAGAGCTGCTAGAACCCTTTTTTGCTTTGAGTGAGCAGTAAATACCAAACATGTGCACAGTATTCAGACAGAATGAAGCACTATACAGAACTGAAAGTTGTGGAAAAAGGACAATTTGGCTAAAAAAAAAACAAAAAACAAAAACAAATGGGTGTGTCTCAGTTCTTTTAAATGACAGACAGTGCTTATCTTATGATGCATAAAATAGCACAGTTACACTCAACGAGGCTGTCATTGAGCTAATCTGAGTAGTACCTGGAGTAAGGCACTGTCCAAAAGGTGCCGCCTCTGCTCAGTTTTCTCCAGGATGCTTGTCCAACGTTGGTTAAGGTTTTCCAGCTTGCTCTGCAAGCCACAAGCCTCCTCTCCTGCACTGGACTCAATCAAATCTCTGCCAGCTTTGTTAACTGCCTCCACTGTTGTCTTATGGGCCATTACATCATTATGGAGCACCTGGTGGTTAACAATGACATTTATATCCTAGCTTTACAAACAATTGCTTTTTATTTTTTTAAAAAGGCAGATTTCATGGCAAGGAAATAAAGCAGCGCTAATCAAATAGCGATGAATGATAATAATTTCATAATTGTTTGAGAAATATAAACACAAATTACGTAACGTTTTAATTAAATATACATTTTATATTTCGAATGAACTTACATGGTGTTTGGCCAACTCTATCTCAATAGCTTTGGGTTCACCACTGGTTTTCTTCTGTCCACTAAGCAGCTCTTCAGTATGAGTCAGCCAGGCCAAAAGTTCATCCAGAGCATGCTGGAACTGCCCTAAAGCCAGCAAGGCTCCCTCCAGCTTGTGCTGTAAAATAGACGATACATTCACGGTCAAGTAAAGATCCAGAGACAGAGGGCAAGCCAATGCTCAGGAGCATAAATGACACCGGGACATACCAGGTGAAAACCTTACCTGTCTGTTGATGACCTTCTCGTCTAGGTTGTCCCAAAGCATTTTGAGTTCATTCATAGGCTCCTGGATGGCACTGCGGTCTGCTTCCTCCAGTACTTTTTTCAGTAGTAGTCCCGCCTGGTGATTCAGCCTCTCCATTTCAATCTGAAGCTGGTAAGCCTCACCTTTGAACTCCTGTGGCAATACAAACGTTGAGGAAAATATGTTCAACATCCCGTCACTGAATAATCCATAAAAATATGGGTATGCCGATGGCAAAACAATAAAGAGATGGTTTAGGTTTGTTTAACTCTCACTAGACAATACATCTTTGAACTACTTGCAGGAGAGCACATGAAATGATAGTCCTCTGAATAAACACAGCTGGTATTTGGTCTGTATGCTCAGTGCATTTATCAAACAAAAAAAGACAAATCTTGGCTGGGTGTGATCACTGACACATGTTTACATGCTTTGATCTGTATAAACCACACATGACCAATAATTCTAGGTCGGTGTGTTGATGGCATAAAAATCCATACAATGAAACATGATAAAGGAATACCTTGAGCTCCTCAATCTGCTGTTTCACAGTTTCCAGGTCTGTGCCCACGGGAGACATGGAATCCAGTTTACTCTCCAAAATATCCACCCAGTCAAACATGCCCTGTAGTGAAAGAATGAAATGTTATTGACATGCTTTACCATTGTTTTACAATGCAGACTCGGGGCTCAAAGAGTTCAGTTGAGAAGCTCCAATAATAGAGACGTGGGAAAACTGGATTGAGCTTTAAACTCTTCAAGCTGTAAGTCTGTAGTACAATATGTGATGCTTTCCTGTGCCTTGTCAGCTTTTTTAATCAAAACAGGTTTTGAGTAAACTACTCGAGTTCAAGCAGGGGTTCTAAAACTTTTGCAAAGAAATAGGAAAACATCTCACTTAAAGCTTGTTGCTATTCAGTTTGCCTTTTTTGTATTTATAATACGTTTTACTGACATTTGTATCTAGATATTTTATATTTTTAATACTCTTAGCGCTTTACTGTCGTGAAAAAAGCTTTCAGAGACGATCTGTGGCACACTGTACCTGAAGACCATCCTGGAACTGTACAGCAGCCTGCATGGCCTCCTCCAGTCTGTCCACTCGTTCTTTCCATGTCTTATTCAGAGTCTCCCATGCCGTGTTCACCTAGCAATCAGAGCAGATAGGGTTTGAATTTCAGATGTTTTGCACTAAAGGACACATGAACACACTTTCTAAAGCGGTGAGAACTTCACTCATGGATTAACAAAAATGATAAAATGTTTATTTAAAAATATCCGGGTTTTTATTATATATTACTGAAGATGAATGTGATGTGCAGAAGTATATACATATACATGAAATATATATTTGTATATATACAAATTTCTCTGTGTATGCTTCTCCATATAGTTTATCTGATGTTACCTCATCAATGCTCTTTTTGATTACAGGTTTGTCCGGTTCTCCACAGGCTGTCATCAGCTCTGCCCCTAGATTCTGGACCACATTCAGTTCGTCCTGAAGACCGTCAATCTCCTCTCGGTACCCCTGTAGCCAGTAAAGTCCGCCATGAGAAAAGCACATGAAATAAGAGATTATAAACCTGCTACTTCCTATTAACTATGAAGACACACACACACACTTTATGTTCAGTAATAGCCAATAGATGCTCCATTAAACAAGGCCATGTTAAAATTTCAATCAATAATATTTGCATCTCACTAGCATAGACACTTTTTCAAACTGTTCATCAGACACTGAATAATAGAGTTATCACACTGAATTTCTGTTTGACTTTTACATTTTTAATACAAGATGTACATTTCATTTAACGGGACGTAAAAGCTCACTGACCTCCACAGACTCCTGTTGCTGTTTAACAACAGAGGGGTCGACTCCAGGTTCTTCCAGGTCTTTGAGCAAGTCCTGTGCGTCTTTGATAGTGATGATGAGAGCACAGTGGTCACACCAGAACTTCTCAGCCAGGTCCATCACGTCCAGAAGTTTAGCCTCCCTCTCCTCCAGCAGAGCATGGATGTCGTTCCACACAAATACCATCTGATCCAGTTTGTCTTGTACCGCTTTGAATAAAAAAAATGGCAAAATGGTCTTTAGACGACTGCAAATTATTACTGTTTTTTTTTTTTTTTAATCTTTTAAAAACGAATGCTTACCTTTGGCTGACAGGTCTTTGTCTGCGCCCTCTGAGCGAGTGATCATGTCCTCTCCTCTCTGCTTCAAAGTTTCATAAGATGGTTGCAGTTTCTCCAAGTCCATATTCACGGCTTTGTTCTCAGAAATCTGCTCACGAATCTTTTCCACTTCCACAGAGATGGAGGGGGGCTGGCGCAAACGCTCGGCTATACGATTCAGGGACTCCAGCATGGGGTCAATCTTGTCATGGAACTAGGAGAACAAAATGGCAACATTAATAGAGCAAACTTCGAAAAATAACGGTTAGAATATTATGGCTGAAGCCATAAGCAGTAAGGCAATCACGTAGTGGTTAAGTCTTTCAACAGGACCAATCAGGAAACTATGGCAGGTATGCATTTGTAGGCATGTTAAACATCAGTTCGTCAGGAGGTTTCTTAGTGGAAATAGTATCAGGCCTCACATTTCCTCCTGGTCATATCAGTGAGGTCACGACTGATATATCCTTTGTTGCTGAAAACAGGCTACATAATGTTTAAAGATTTACTTCTATCTAAGGGTTCTCACTGCACACTTCATTAACAAGCTGTCACCTTTGTTTTTGGACATGAAAGAACTTATTGAAACTTGACTTACTCAAGATAAGATTAACGCAGCTATTTTGGAGACACATTCTAACAGGCGTAAAAAACTAAAAATTAATTGAGGCAATTAACACATTCAACTTGGGGTCCTCAAATTTCCAAGTCTCCACATGGCATTAAATTATCTAGATGTCTAATCAACTAATGCACTTTGTCTTATGGTTGATTTAAAGAATCTGGGCACCGCATGAAAGAAAATGAAAAACGTGAAGTGCAAAGCAAAGCAATTACAAGAAATTATATATTGCTGTTTTAGTAGTGAAGCTACATAGAGAACCGTATCAAAGACTTAACACAAACCTGTGTAGACTGAGAGATAGCCTCATCGATGGCAGCAGCTCTGTGCTTCACATCTGCTTTAAGCTGTGCATACAACTTGTCTATGACCTGGAATTTCTCCTTGATGGGCTCACCCTCCAGTGGACTGATCTCCACCAGCTGAGGGCCTGTTTTGTTCATCTTGTCTATGTGAGGCTTGTGCTCTGCAATCAGTTCCCTCAGTTGCTAAAAGCAAAAAATAAATAAATAATAATAAAAAAAACATTTAAAAAGGGATATGGAAGAATGAACACATTTCTGTTTAGCAATACTGTTCACGGCATCCGTTTTATTTATGTTATGATTTTATAGAAAAAAATGTTTTTTGGCATTAATTAAAAAAAAATCTACCAAAAAAATCTAAATAATATTTATGGCACAAGACACTCAAAAGCCTACTGATGACAGGTCTCAGTTGAGACCACCTTTAAAAAGACCTCCTAGTTACACCTACATTTTCACCTTATTATTCTTAACATGAACTCAACATTACTGTAAATTAATTTAAAAAAAACAATGTGCCCAAGTTTTTTTTAGGAATTTAACTTCCTTAACTTCTTACCCTCAGTTCCTCTTGTTGCTGTCTGAGAGTCTCATACTCAATGGCAGGTGAAGGGAGCTGGGTGAAGTTGGCCCGAGTCTCCTGCAGCCATGGCCACAGCTCCTCATAGGTCTCCCAGAACTGGCAGGCCAGGGAATGCACTCTCTCCAGCTGCAGACAGCGTTCTGAGTTCAACTGACTCACTGTGTTGTATTTCTCCATGAGGGCCTGGATCTTAGCCTGAACAAAACATTGGTCACATCCAAAAAAAACCAAAAAAAATCTAGTTTGTAAATGTAATCACACATTTAGCTTGTATTTATTTAATTTTTGTTTTGTTTTACCTTTAGAGCCTGTTTCTCGGTCTCATCTTTGCTGTTCATTAATGCCTCGCCTGTCTTAGTGATATCATCCACGGTATCTTTATGTCTCATAATGTCCATGGAGAAGCCCTTGAACACAGAGAACACTTCTGTTGATTGCATGCGTCACACATACACGTTTACTGTTTGTGATGAATGTACCCCTAATGACCCAAAGACATCAAACTGACCTTTTGAGCCTGCAGCTGAGCTGTGGTCTTTTCTACCTCAAGCTTGATGTCCCCTGTAGATGACAACTTCTTCTCTGCTTCAGTCAGCCAGGCTAATTCAGTGTCTGCAGCCTGCTCCAACTGAACAGCAGAACCCGTAGGCATTAGCCAGTATTATGAAAATGTATTCAAAACTAAGCAGGAGTAATAATGGGGCAACTTCATTTCATTTTTTACTGTAAAAAACACACATCACATGTTTGCAAATGTTTGACTCTTTGCTCATCAAAGATTTCTGACCGCTATGCTACAATCACTCTATCCAGTCACTGATTTTCTTAATTGCTGTCATCACAGCAAAACCAACAAGCAGTCGGTAGCCTCTCACAAGAAATCTTCTGGACATGGTTTATTTTGTTATTATTTAGATTTTTGCAGCTCTTTACCTGCTGTGATTTTAAGATGGCAGCTCCAGTCTGGTCCACATGCTGAGAGATGGCATCACTTGCTGACCTGTAGCGCTCGTTGTCCTCTGTGATCAGTTTGTCAAGCCCCTCTCGGGCACGCCATGGCACCAGATCTAGAAGAGCGCTGCTTACTTCATTCAGTGTGTCTACTAATGACTTGTGCTCTTGAACCTCCTTCAGTAATGCCTGAATAAGAAACATAATTAGAAAAAATAAGTGCTGTGCATGTAATGTATACTTGTGCTGATTAACACTTAAGCTTTTATATTGTACTGTGCAGTAAAACCTAATAGCTTTGATAAACACAACCTACGATAGTACACAAACTGAAAGAAATACATCACCCCCCAATCCCAAAAGCTAATGAAGAATAAGAGTCATCCTCAGGTACACTGAAATCTAATCTATCTTTCCTTCCTCTTCAGCAAGAGTACTCACTTTCTGCCTCTCTTGCACCTGAGTGAGTTGCTCTCCCACTGGTTCCTGAGCTCCAAACGTGGCCAATTCAGACTCCACTTTCTCCAACCAGATGCGCAGCTCCTCATGCACATGTTGTACTTTGTTGGCCAGAGACAGGGCCTTGTCCAGGGTCTTCATGACATCATTGCTCATTGTGCTTATGTCAGCATATCTTGTCTTTATTCCATCCAGTTTGCCCTGAATGATGATGACTTCATCGCCTGCAAAAAAAAAAAGAAAAAAAAAAAAGTGGTGGGCTTGAAAAATGTGAACTACATAAAAAACAACTCACTAAATTAAGAACTCCTTATAGAAAACATTTTTTAAAGCAATATAGATGAAGCTTCTGCTATAGACAGCCCTGTATGTTATTACATACTTTTCAAGCTGTGCTTTTATTGAAAAAAAAAAATAAATCAACACAACGTCCGACCACTCAGAATAACAAGTGTGATAAAATAAATGAACAAATACTCTTTTGATAGCCTGGACTGCGTAAAATGTGAAAAAAAAGCCTTGCCTGTGGTCTGTTTGAGCAACTCGAGCCCATTCTGTAGGGCCTGTTCAACATGTTGTCTCCTTAACTCAATATCTTCATGAAGTGCCTAAACACAGAACGTGAATTAATTGCAGTCATGAATAACAAAATGACTACACACTCATTAACCAAACAAATAAATAATAATAATGAAGCCAGTAAAATATAAATTAAACATGATATTTTAAAAAAAAATGAAGACTGAAGAGGAGGAGGTCTGTTCTACCAGCTGGTCAGCATGCTGTTTTGCCAGTATGGCCGGTGCATAATCCTGGACAGAGACGTGGCTCAGTCTGCCGTGTATTTCGTCCAGCCAGTTCATGAGTGCTACTTCGTCCTCTCCAAACAGCCGTGCGTTAGCCAGGGCCCGCTGTAGCAGCTCAGCCTTCATTCGGCAGCGTTCCTGCAACTCGATGTAGCTGCCCTGAGTGCTGTCCAGTTTAGCCTGGATGAGCTCTTTATCATCCACACAGCTGAGTGACCGCAGATCCTGACCAAGACTTATTGCCTGGTACAAGCTCTTACTGTGCCCTATAATCTCCTCCTCTAAAGCCTGATTAGCACAAATGGCAAACGGAGTAGATGGGGCGAAACGTATGGGTAGAGGGATGATGATCCCAACATAAAGAGAATGAGAAAAATCAAAAGAAAATAAACATAAATACAATCAAACAAAGAACGCAAAGTGATAAAGAACAAATGTATACGCACAAGCTACTGCAAAAGATTCAAAGCAAATGGGTCTTTAGAATGAACTACTAATAACAGGCTTAAGCTTAAAAGTATTGCAGTTATGCATGTACCTTATTTTGGGAGATCTGCTCTTCAAGCTTAGAGGTCTGGGTGCCGATGGGCTCGGAGCTGGTCAGGCGTTTCTCTGTAGCAGTTAACCACTCTGTCAGAGGCTCTAGGGTCTCATGGAACTGTTGGGCCACTCCCAAAATGCTCTCCAACTGTTTGCGTCTACCAGGAAAATACACAATCCAATCATGGCATTGTGTTACACCCTTAATAGAACACACTGTCCAAGCCATATCTAGAACACCATGTGCCATAATTTGGACATACACGTTTCTCATAGCCTTATTATACAATATCAACAATCTAGTTTGAAATTACAATTCAGTTATACTCTAGAAAGACAAAAAAATGTCTAGCAGTATACACATTTAATTCCAGCACACTGAGCCCGAGTTATTATAACAATGGGATGGGCTCTTCACAGACTGATATCCTGATGTCAGCATAGAAAATCTTTTCTTGCATTTTTACCTGCTCTCAGCTTTCTTTATCAGAGCATCCCATCTCTTCCCGAGGATATCAATCTCCTTTCCAATCTTCTCTTTGTCCACAGAGTCAGCCATCTCCAGCACTTTCCCTCCTTCCTTCTTAATAAGCTCCACAGTGGGTCTGCGGTCATCTAGCAGTTTCTGTAAGAGCTGAGCAAACCAGAGAAAAACAAACATATGGGATACAAGGAAAACAATATGCATGATGGAGCTAACCAGTTGCAGAAGCTCCAAATCTCCAGAAAGTCCTGATCACATACTAAAGCCCAAATCCCCCCACCCCCAGTCTCAATAAAGACAGACTTTATTTGCAGGAAATCTGATAAACCGAAATTTATTTGAGGGCAGTCACAAGAGCTCATTCAAGAGTCTATTCAAAGAGACAAAATTCTGTAAAACTATTAAGCCCTTACCCTCTGTTCTTGTATTTGTGCTTTGACGACTTTAAACTCTGCTGACGGAGGTTTCTGACTGGCCACCAGTTCTTCTGTGTCTTTAAGCCAGCTGAACAGGGACTCAAGAGCATCCTGGAACTTTCCACACTGCAGCAAAGCTTCATGAAGCTGCGCCGAACGTTCTGCTACCTGAGAGCATAGGCAACACAACAACGCGGATATTAAAGCAACAACAAGTATTTACAAAGGATGAAAAACATAACTACAATATTTTTATGACATTTTTCAATTGGTGCCTGAGCCCTAATTTCTCTAAACCTTTTTATTCAGGGTGTTCCATCTCATGTTCACATCCTCCAGGTCACGTTCAAGGGCTATAGTGTTGGTCCCTTTGGAAGCATTCTGAATAAGCCCCTGGCCTATGCAGTTCACCTCTTGCAATTGTGTTTGCAGTGAATCGATCGTCTCTTTCTGGAAAACCTGAAATGAGCGGGAAATCATAGAATGACATGTCAAAAGTTCAGTGGAAACAGTGATGCAAATCTCATTAAGACACATAGCTTAAAGTGACAAGGTAATTTATCATGGTTTGTTGGTTAGTTACTGATTAAAGCCATTCTGAACTCTTGTTTAAAAAAATAATAAATACCCATTTGGCACATTTATTCATCTGGCACACGAGTCCTAAGAAAGAATACCATCCAAGCACCCACTAGCAGCTGCTAACAGTGCTGGGTTTGAACTCTCTGGCTTTTGGTCCCTAGCACAGGACCATAGCCATTGTTCTCTATATACTATTATCAACACTGTAAACAAAACAAAAATGTGAGCCTGGCTTTGTTTAGAAAAATTTATATTCATATACATTCAGTCGCCACTTTATATGCTACACCTAACTTTTATATCCACACTCATTGGGTATTTTATCCCTTATCATGCACCTTGCGATCTGTTGCTCAAACATGAACCGACCACCACTTGTCTACACAATGACCTTATTCCACGGGATAGAAGTGAGCTAATAAATGGATTTATAGGCATCTGTCAGGGTCTGTACCATCAAGAGACCTAGCATGGTAGGCGTACTTGATAACATCGCCATTTAGTGCATACATAAGTCTGTTTTCTTCCAGAGCTAAGCAGAGTCTAAAAGCTCTGTGTGAACAATACCCACCCTGCACGCCATCTTTTCTCCCTTCAGCCATATCGCAGACAGTGCAAAGAAACTTCCACTCGCATGTTATGCCACTAATAAATGCGTCTTTCTGGATTATTTATTTGTTGTTATACAAACCTGTGGGGTCCAGTAGCATACACTCCTCTTGCACATCTAATTCACTAATGCAAATGCCTGAAATGCCTAAAGATTTCTGTTCTTGCTAAAGGTTTAGTATTTAATGTTTTTATTTATTGTTGAATGTTGAATATTGCTGACCAACACCAAGTCAAATAATTCCCATTTCTGTATCATATTGGCTTTTTAAAGAGATTCTGGTTCAAATTAAAGTGTCAAGTGAGTGCATGTTAGTACAGACCTGTTTCCAGAACTAAGAAAGTATGCAAGAAAATGATTGCAGGGCCTGACAGTTCCATACAAAGCTGAAAATGAAGAAATTCTTTGCAGAGTAGACCATTATTGGAGTACCTGCTACTTTATAGTGTTGGGTAACTGAATGATGTTTACTTTTACTCATTCCTTTTATGGCAAGAGTCTCCACCACTGAACATAGCATACAGTCTAAAACAAGTCTCGGTCTAGGAGCTGCAGTCAATGCAGATCTGTGTAGGATCAGAGAAGATAAGTCACTAACAGATTACTGCACCAAACATCATTTATCCAGCTCATGATCAAGATAAAACAAGAGCAACTACTATCCATCTTCCCAGGAATCCATAAACATGTGTCATATTCACCCAGAAAAACAAGGTCTTGTGTGTAAAAAAACAAAAAAAAACAAAAAAAAACAAATTATTTATAAATACCTGTGAGGACTGCATATCCATGAGATCCATCTGAGAACATGAGGCTAAGGATGTTATTAAGTTCTCTAGCTCCTCATCTCCTATATAATTCATAGTCTGTTTCATTCCATTGGTGAGAGCTGCCTCCCTTTCTACAGACAACAAGAACTCTTCCAAATCTGCCATTTTGGACTCCGTTGCTCTTTGTTCATTTTCGTAACATTCTGCATCTTTAGTCACATGTTGCTCTAAAGTCATCCGGCAATGTGAGACTGGCTCTGGCTGCGTCACAACCACACATAAGAGTTCGCAATCCTCCTGAGATGTGTCTTCAGAAAGCTCAGCTGTGGGCAGTTCATCGTATCCTGAGAGTGTCCTGGTGTGGCTGTTGTAAGTAGAGTTAAGTACTCTGTTTGTTGACCCTGCGGTCATCCTGCTTTGTAATTCTGAATAAGGATCGCTAGAAATTGTGTGTTCTTTATCACTGACATCTATGGTGCATGTGTCTTCTTTACAGTGCTGGTCCTCAAGCCTTGTAGAGTCTGTGAGGTACATTGTTGTTGGTACCAAGCTTCTAACAGGAGAGAATGGAAACTCCTCTTGCCCCGAACTGACAGACTGACCCGGTTTCAGCTCACCAGATACGTGAACAGCCTCGGCGGAAGAGAGGCTTCGGGTACCTGGACCAGGTCTCGTCAGGGCTCGCTGCTTCCTCCTTTCTTGCTCTGTAGTGGGGCTGCACAGGCCAGAATCATCCTCTGAAGTTAAAGAATCGGTCATGCTCCTACCTTGGCCCACTCGCACCAGGGCTTGCCGGTCTGGTCCATAAGCACATAAAGTTCCATACTCACTGAAGTTGGGTGCGCCGAAGTTTTTCCAAGAACGCCGGGGCTGTGAAGGCTCCTTCTTCTCACCCTGTACACGCAACCTACCGAGAATGGTACCAGTCCCCCGAACAATGTCTCCATTAAGTTTATACCCATCAAATACCTGCTCATCCAGTCGTGTCACTTCCCTGCTGTGTAAATCAAAGGTGCTGGAGGAGGCCAGGACACTATTTCCACAAAGCGTGGTCATGTCCAAAGTGCGGTGGCTGTAAGGCAGAGTGCCAATGATGTGCCGGGAGGCCAGACTCCCCTTCGAACCAGAGTCGATTTGCTCATTCAGACGCACAGTGTCATAAATGGACCTCTGGGGAACATAGCAATCATCAATGTTCAGGTCCTCTTCTTCTGGTTTCCCCACACATGAAGGATTTTGCCGCAGACAGTCAGGTCTGCTAAGAGGTTTGCCCATTCTGATGACAATTAACACTTAAAGTATACAGCAAATTTAATAATGAGGTATGCGTCTTCAGTGCAAAAACCCTTTCACTTTAAAGCAAAAAAAGAGCTATATAATCTCTGTGCATCTCGAGCAGATCTCCCAACTCAGACAATAAATATAAAATATGATAAGAAGCATTTTATGAAAATATATATAGAACTTTTAAAATTTGATAAAATATAATTTTCAATAAAAAACAAGCTAAAACCTAACATGTTCAACAATAAAGGACTCTTATTAATTCTAGCTTTTTCTTTTCTCTTTTTGAATAATATCCTATTTCATGCAGTCAGGACCATTCATTTCCATATCTCTTCACTGTCAGAACTTGCCCATTGTTGCGTGTTTCCTCAGTCCTAAGTTCCGGCACAAATACCATGGGGGAAAAAGTGCTTGTATTTTCCATGCTCTCCTGAGTGGTCACACAGGCACAAAAATATCTCCACTTGAAGGTGACATCCTGCTACAAATCCTTTAATTTGTGAAAACAAAGCGGCAGGGCTTCAGGATAAACACAAAGCTGCTCTTGCCTCTCTTGTGGTCCACCCGGCAATGACATACACCCTTCTGGCAATGAGCTCAAGGCCCCGCCCCCTCCTTATTATTCTGGCAACATCTGCCACGGCTCCATTTGTCCTGAGAGCACATGTTGATTGGTAGATGCTTGACCCTATTTAAATTCTCCCCCCTCTGTCTCTGTGGCATGGCCCATTTGAGTTTACTTCTTAGTCATCTTCAGCTCTGAGAATATCTATCCCTCCCTCCTTCAGTAAGGCAGAAAAAAATGAGCTTTAAGAGTGAACAGCGCCTTCCTGCATGACATCACACGGGGCAGAAATAGATACTCTCTCTCCCTTGCTTTCCTCTCTTTCTCTGGAATGATCATGCAATAAGCCATCCACGCATCTGTATATTGTCTTAATTACTCTGGAATGTTTAAGGAGGTGCTGGTCCTAGGTTATAAAGCTACAACCTCAGCCAAGTGCTTGTTTTCTTAGCAAGCAGGCAGGCTCTAAAGAGTTCAGAGCTAAAGTGATATATAAGGAAAATGTATTTTATATTCTACTGCTGTGAACTCCAGTGAAGTGAGATTCAAACATGGTCTGCTGCTCTCGTGTGGAGCTGGCAATGATGAATAGGTGGTTAAAATGATCTGTGGGATTTACAGTAAGGATGAATCACACATACCTTTACCATAATCCAGGCACTGAATTATAAATAAAAAAAAATAAAATAAAAAAAAGCCACATTTGTCATGGCACAGGCTCACTTGCTTACTGTAAAAACAGATTCAGGTAATAGAATTTAAAAGTGTATTTATGTCTAATAGACTTTATTACTAAACTCAAATAGCTCATAGTAAACTTATCTATAAGAATGTGAACTATTGTTATTTGATATTACAGGCATGGAAACATTTGTTTTAACTGGTTTTTGAGAGAATGCATGCCATAGCACACAAAGAGGACAGGAACATCAGCACGTCTGAAAATATTCCTCCGTCAACAGTGTCTTTCATTGCCCACACATACAATAGGCCCAGTTAATGAAACACACAACTATTTTTCATGAGAACAAAGCATGTCCCGAACACTTTCTTCAGAGCTCTCACAGTTTAGTTCATGAATATTGGGTGTTCCTCAAACTCCACTCTGTTGGAACAAGTGAAAGGGGATCGCTATAAAATTCCAAGGTCATGATCACACAACAATGTGCAATGGGCTTGTTGTCCCGGTGCAAGGGTCTCATGTTTCCTCTTGGGGGTTTTCACAAAGTCAGGACGATGACTAAGCTCGAATCTCACTTCATAATGCTTTTTTTCCCTCCAGTCATCACCTATAGAGTTAGCCACTAGCATGATTCAGAGAGAAATTCCTTTAGGTTCATGTTAGCTACTGAGATCATGGACAAGTAGTGGAAAAAAGCATGCTCTCGCCCATTACAAACTCAACAAACTGTCTTCGTTAAACAGAGCACGTACTATCACACACTGTAGGCACGATAAAAATAGATAGAGGAAGATAGAAGAAAAATTGCAAAGATACTAAAGGAAGTTTTGAAAAGCCACTGAATCAGATACGCTAAATTTACTGAGTAGCAAGATCAAACAATACACGTTCGAGCTGAATCCATTAGAAATGCTCATTGTGTTTACTTCACAAGGGGAATTCTGCTGCAGCTCATTCTGTACAATCTGAAAAGTCAGAGCAGCCGGCAAAAAATTCCGAATTGTGCACTGTCTTTTTTGTGATTTATTGATCCGGTTAATTTCTGACTTAAAAGACTGGGTCATTGAAAACAATAACGATATTGACCCAGCAGCTGAGGTAGCAGCGTGGAGCCTCCCAGACGCAGAGAAGCAAGACAAAAGAACGACAGCATGAGCAGCATGAGTCCCCAACGATCAGCTGCAGCTGATATCTCCTAATACAACACCGGCTACGAACACAAATAAAAGCTGGCAATGATCTCTCAGTTAGCATGAACCTATCCTAAAGGAATTTGAAATAAAGTGCATAAAAATGATATGCAGCCGATTTGATTCATTTCGATCGCGATTTCTCAAAATTATAAAAGAAAATAAAACAAAATATGTATGAAGTGAGAATAACGTCCCAGGCTTAAATGAACAACTTATACATGATAGATAGAGATTTAGCCAATGGTATAAAATGAAACCTATTTTGAGCAGTGGGCTGTTGGCAGGGGCATGGCTTTAGACAGAATGAAACAGGAGTACACTGGGTCACACTACTACACCCAGGCCCACATTGACACCCTGCTGGCTGAATGCTCTCCAACAACAAAGAGCCAATGGGCAGGGACTCTTTTGTTACCACCAGATGCCCACTGACAAACTGAAAGAGGCATCTCATAGCATAACCAAGCATGTGGCCACAATATGTCAGACTACTGAGGTCGTGTGTTAAAGGTACAACAGTCAGGTTTTGTTTTCATTTCTTACTTGTACAAATAATCTGGAATATATGTAGAACATGACAAAAAAAGGAGCTATGGCCTCAATAGGGGTGTATTAGGATTATTATTATTGTATTAGCATTAGCGGTGTATTAGCTGAGAAAACCCATCTGCAAAACTGCCATCAGGTCTTGAAAGCTTGTTTGCGCTTGAATGGGCATCCTGTCAGTCATTTTATAGACATCCTATGGGTCAGTGTATATTTTAAGAATGGAGCTTCATGAACATGGGTGAGCTCAAAAAAAAAAAAAATGGAATGGTATGATCAACACTTAGGTATTCACATACTTTGGCCATATAATGTATATGAAATGGTATATTATAAAACTTATGAGGGGAAAAGTCTAGCCCAACCACCAGACTTCTCATTATAATCCTGTACAGTGCATGTCTTTTGAATAAAAGACCACACAGAACACCCATTCTTATGTTTACAGCATGCCCTTGCACGTTGCGCATGTTTATGCCCGATATAGAATTTCACCAAACACAGAGGCTGCTCTTATATGTAACTTTCTTGCAGCACACATATCATTACTCTTTTCGGATAAATAAGGCTCACGTGACAACAAAAGAATCTGTGTGCACATATGTATTCAGCTATCACAAATATAATGAATCTAATAATATATAAGAAGCAAAATTTAGTTGTATTTCCCAACAAAAGCCAACACACCAACACGTATCTTACCTTGAAAGCCTCCAGCTGTTGGTTAATAAAATCTGTCTCCATTCCAACTGGTCCTTGGGATTCCTCTTGCTCTTCTGCACCAGCCATTTGCGTTGTAAAAGTGTCCAGCTTGTGGTAAAACTCCTGCAATTGTTTCAGTGTTTCCTCAACCTGCTCTTTCCTTCCAATGGCCCGGTCCATCAGTTTGCTGCTTTGCTTGCTCAGGGCCTCTAAGTCTCTCTTCAGGCCCAGTAGATCTGATGAGGCCTGTGACTCAAGCATCTTCTTGCAGTTATCTCTGGCATTAGCTGTATTGGTCATCAGATCCTGGAGCTTTTTCACAAAGTTTTCGATGGTTCCTTGTTGGTCTTGTAGAATTTTTAGGTCTCTGGCAACTGGGCCCATACTGTCTAATTCATCATCCAGGTCTGCGAAAGTGGTGAACATCTCCCGAATGCTGTCCTGAAACTGTCCAATGCCCTGCAGTTTGTTCTCCATTGTGTTGCAGGTGTCTTCAATTGCTTTACTGAGGGAGCTGTGCTCTTTCTCCAAAGTGTCTGCCTGAAGGAGGAGATCTACCACCCCTTCAACCTCTGGTACATCCACAATTAAACTTTGAGCTATGCTTTTGAGGTTCTCTATCTGGTTCTGGACACCCTCTAAGTTTTTCTGCTGAGCCTTCATGTTAGTTAGATTCTTGTTACAATAACCTTGTACACCAAGACTAGAGTGGTATTCTAGTTGCTTTCTGGCACCATCCATTTGGTCTGAAAGTTCTTTGTGTGTGTCACTGAATTCTTTCAACGTCTGTGAGAGCTTCTCGAGAGTTTCTTTCTTTAGCTGCAACCCTTCAATCAACTTATCCATGTTCTGCCCAATAATAATCTTCTCTTCCTTCACATCATCTAAATCTTCTGTGGCCACCTCTAGAAGGCTGTCAGCAGCTATGTTCAGCAGTTCCACCTGACCACAATGTTTGTCCACATCCCGCTGGATGGCCTTTACCTGTGTGAGGGAGTTCTCAACTTCTATAGGATTTACACTGAAATTTGCCTTGTTTTTCCTGTCTTCACTCTCCTGTAGCCAAGTTCCCAAACTCTCTGCATGTTCTTTGTATTTTCTGGCCCTCTCCATAGCAACATTGAGCTTCTCTTCCCTTTCCATGGCACCCCGCTTTACTTGCTCCCAGTTGGACCTGAGGGCTGAGAGCTGTCCTTGGAGGGCCAACTTTTCCTCTCCCTCCGTGTTCTGTAGGAGAGCCTCTGCTTCCCGCATAATGTTGTTGTATTGTTCATCTTGTTCACTCAATGCACTCTGGATAGCACTGTGCTCCCTTAGACTTTGTAACAGAGTTTCCTCCTTGGTTGAGACTGACTGAGGCCCAGCCTGCTCCTTGAGCATTTGCTCTATCCAGCCCTGGAAGTCTTTAGATGTTCGATGGAATTCTTGAGAGCTTGCAAAGGTGGAGGTCAGATGTTGAATCCGCTTTCCTGAAGAAATAATTAGGCCACAAGGTCGGATAAGGAAGATAATTCTGATCTATTCTAATATTCTACAGCACCAGACCATAACAGGTTACAAATGTGATAGCTCTTAACGTGATAGCACAGTAAAAACTGTGTTTTAACAGTGGAACAGTAAGTCTGAGTAGTCACTGTAAATGTAAACAATTACACATTTCCACACATTTACAGAATACACTGGTCAAGTGAATGTAATCCAACAAACCTGCTTTGTCTTCAAGCATCTTAAAGGGTTTGGAGATGCTTTCCAGCTGTGCTGTGAGGTTGGCTCTGAGATACTCCTCAGTAACTAGAGCTGAAAGTTCAGAGCAGAGACTTTCTGCCTCCTTTAGCCTCTTCTTCTCTTCGCATAGCTTAGCCAGGACAGCATTAGTGGCTTCTAGCTGCTTCTTGACAGCATCAGGCTGTGTGCTGAGGGTCTGCTGGCCATTTAGCTGACACTCCAGGTCTGCGGCACTCTCACCTAGCTGCCGCAGAATATCCTGGAACTGAGTGGTCTTGCCCACAGCTTGCTGAATGAGGGCATCACGCTCAGACAGCTGACTTGTCAGGGCCTGCCACTTCTGGGTGATGTCATCCAGCTGTTTCTTTACCTTCTCTCCAGTAGGGTCCTGATTTCCTGATGCAGAACTGATAACCATGGCAGCTTCATTCAGCTGGTCGTACTGAGGTTTGCGGCCTTCAAACTCTTTCAGGAGAATCTACGATTCAGTTAGAAATTTTTTACATTATGTTCAGGTTCAGTTTAACTTGTTTTGCATTGTAATATTGCATGTTTTATTACTCAAGTACAGCCCTGCCAAGCCTGAAGAGGCATAATGCTTTAGTCCTGCCACGGTGGGTGAAGGATTAATAAAAAATAAAAAAATAAATAAAAAAGGTGCATTTTCTCCAAGTTAGAAACTGGAATGCCTAGATGTACAGGGTTTTATGGTAACCAGTGGAATGGGGGAAAAGCTGCAGTTCATCTGTTTTTGTAATGGTGTAGACACCAAAATAACGTATATGCAGACTTATAAGAAATTCTGAACCTGTAAACTTTTCAAGTGTGTAAAGTTTAACTAAAAGAGTTGAGCAGCACAACTCCAGTAATATTAAGGGTATTAAATCTTTCAAGTCTTGAAATAAATAAATAAATGCAAGAAAAGGGCACCGGCTCAAAAATGACTTTCATTACTGTCATTCTCTGTATGTGAGATGGGAAGAAGGGCTTACAGGGAGTGTTAGTTTACTACACAACCATCAGTCATTTGAGGCTCATAAAATGTCTCATCTTCTGTTTTTTTCTGGGGAAAAAGAAGACCCTCTAGGTTGAGTTTACACTGAGGTTAAAATCCTGGGCAAAATGCATAAAGGTTGGGAACGTCAGTACATATCATCCACTACTTATCTAATGCAGTGGCTTTCTTCTAACTGTATTTCTGCTGTAGTACCCCTACCTGGACCTGCTGCTTCTGTGTGTTGAGCATATTGGGGTCCATAGATAGAGGGCCTAGAACACTCATCATTAGATCTTTCTCTAGAAGCCACTGTGAGAGCTGAGGTTGGTTAGTCTGGAAAAGCTCCAGCATGCGGGATGACTCCTCCAGATGCTGCTTCCTGTTCTCCACAGATCCCTTGACCTCCTCCCATTCTGCATCTATAAAATGGAGCATTACACAGGCAGCATCACTCAAAATCTGTTACAGGGGAGTATTGCATGTAAGGTCATGCGCTTTCCTTAGTACAAAACTGCTTTTAGAGTTTTTCCGCTTTTATGCAGAAGACACGTGGTATGAAGGTTTGCACCTGGTCAACACTAAGCCTCTGAAAATGATTAGAGTGGAATAGATTTAGTTTTAAATTAAGATTTCACAGGCAGCATACCCATCTGTTTCAGCATGTTCTTCCATTTTTCTGCCTCAGGTGAATCAGGGCTTTCCTCTAGCAGGTGGAGTAACCTCTCCCTCAGCTCTTGGTACTGCTGCTGTTTCTGGTGCATATTTTCCTCAAAAGCCTTTGTCACGAGACAAAAAAGAAGAGATTTCACGTAAACATAATTTGAATGTGCTTATGTGAAAACAGATATACACAATTTATTGAACGAGTATACTTACTTTTTGCCGCTCAATTTGCATTTTCATTGAGTCTTTGCCTGCTGACTCAGAGTTCCAAGATGCAGCTGTTTTCTTCATGTTCTCCAGCCACTGCAGTGTTGACTGAGCCTCATGCTGGACCCCTTGGACCTTTAGCAACAGAGCACTTAGATCTGAAGACCTGTTCTTCAGCAGCTCCCCGAGGCTGCTATAATCCTCATTGATGCTGGACATGTTCTGCTCCACCAGCATCAGCTCTGTAAACAGCACAGAAAAAATGACTCTGCTGTATCTAGATCAAAATGTCACATAAACAACATTTGGTTTGCCTCTTAGAATCTGAATATATACAAACTACGTAACCAGCAACAGATTGGTATTATTATTTGAGCTTACAGTTTCTGGAGAAATTGTATTATGTGCAATTTAGAGTTTTAAGCCAAAAGAAAAAAAAAAAAAAAAAAAAGAGCAAACTGAACTTTACCGTTGTTCGTCAGATATGAGCCTTCTGGACACGAGCCATTACTGACTGCTGAACCTTCGGCAGTAAAAGAAAATTCATCACATTTCATCCATTTAAGATCATACTGGAAACATTGCCTTGGACTGAGAAAGGCACAATAAGTGTGCTCATAAATTCCTAAAAATAATCTCTGGCAATACCTGATTTATGATGCATTCTGGCTTTGGCTGGTGATGTCAAAACACTGATTAGGGTACACAATGCAGACCCTTTGCTATTTATGTCTTGGACAGCAGGAGCTTTAGCAGTCCATTCTTCTAGCAAGCCCTGTAAGAGAGAACACTCTGGCTTGTAAAGCAGATTTATGTAAAAGGTAAAAATGCACAAAATGCATCGGTTAATTTTCCCAAAATTACTAAGAGAACGTTCTCTTTAACTTTATCGGAGTAGACGAGGCTCTTCGATATGTTTTCTGACAACTTATAAAAAGCAGGTTTTTCCCCCATCCTAAGGCAATTGCAATCTTCGATCTTATTTGTACATAATTTGTGCAAATATACATCATGTAAATTTGGTTTTGGAAATATTTTTTAGGATCGTTAACAGGTAACACTGGCAACCAGACATCAACATTAATTGTAACAAAGTTTATTTATCAGTCTAATTGTGCTGCTAGGAAACGTGTTGCAAGAAGTGGTTTATTATGAGCAGCTGAATGAAGAGCAGGATGCACAATTGATAAAGGTCAGTAACAACTTCATTAACACATAATAAGCCCTTGTTACTGTTGGTGGCTCAGTGGTAGGTTTCTCGCCTATCATGCGGAAGGCCCGGGTTCGATTCCCAGCCAATGCCTTAACCCCAGCCACTGGATGCAGTGCCGGTCCCAAGCCCGGAAAAATGGGAGGGTTGCGTCAGGAAGGGCATCCGGCATAAAACCTGTGCCAAGTTGTTGTGCGGACCAGTTGGTCTGCTGTGGCGACCCCAAAAGCAGCCGAAAGCAACTTCTTCTACTGTTCAGTAGCAACATTACTGTATTCTTGGACATGGTGACTCTAGTTGATGATAGTTGGTCAAGGTCATATGTTTTGCTTTGTAGCTACAACGTTCATGGAAAATAAGCGTGACAGTATACTGGGAAACCCTCCGACATAATTCATAGGATAATTAACATACGGGTATCAGGAAAGAATAGAAAATTAAAAGATAATGTCTTCCGAGCTCTGTCTGGTTCTTCTCCGTTATTAGATTATGTAGCCTTCTGCTCTGCCCCCACTCACCCACTGTTTCTTTCTCTCCCACCCCTCCATCCAACTACTGACCAAGCTGCATTCATGTAATGGCCAAATTAAAATCAAGGCATGTCTGTATACGCTGCAATATTTTCTACACAATGTAGTTGGATCCTGTTCTCTAAATATAAGCAAATACAAGCCACTAGAACCCTCAACAGCCTAAAGCAAAGCCCAATTTTCACAAGATGTGGTAAACATGTCGCATCATGCCATGTCCAGCACTATTACATGTTAATTAATGAGGCCTTTCTTTGTCCCACGAGCGTCATATCTGCCTGCCTGCTCCTGTCTTTGCATCAGACTAAAAACACCCTTTCCCATGACTTTTCTGGGGTCCCATGGGATCCCAGTCCCAATTCACACCTCTACTACATTGTTTTCTCTAAACACAATTTATTTATTTATTTTTTTAAAGAGAGCGGACTGTCACCTGTGTGGGAAATAGTTAAGAGGGTACACTCACATTGACTTTCTTCACGTCATTTCCCAGGCCCTGTTCACTGCAGTTGGGCTGAACCATAGGCACTTGTTCTTTTGTCTCCTCCAGCCACTTCATCAGCACCCCTGCAGCTGCTTTGAACTCACCCAGCTGGTCCTGGCAAGACAACACCTCCTCCTCTCTGTAATACACAACATCCACACACATTCTCATGACACAGCAGTATGCCCACTAATGAGGCCAACCATGCAGGTGGCATTAATTATATGTTCTGCCATGACTCATTGAAATTGTAGAAACTTTGCATTGATTCTCACACAATACAATAACACAAATCAGACGTCTTTGCCTTGTACTGTTACTAGAGCTAACACAGAAACGACACTCACTTCTCTTTAACCGTGTCCTTAAAGGTATTAAATGTGTTAGACAGGTTTGCCATCTTGCCCTCAATTAGAGCAGCGCTTCCCTCTGGGCCAGAGTTAGAAAGCTCCTTCGCCAACAAGTGCAGTGTTTCCATGTCCTTCACGTGTTCAGCCAACTCTGCATTTATATCCTACAAACCCAGATTTAGAATATTTTAAAGTCAATTCAATTACATATGAATTAAATTGTCTTAAGGGCCCATTAGAGAGAATATTCCTTGAGTAAGTAGCGTGGGGATTACCTGCACCAGCTGAGAGAGCTCATTTACATTTTTCCCAGGACCGTCAGTCTCGTAGAGAGCATGTGAATGTTTCAGCACAAACTCCTGGACTTTCTCAGATGTCTTCTCAAACTGTTCTACCTTGTCCTTCAGCTGCTCCATCTGTGAAATCTTCTGCTTGTGCTTCTCACAGGCATTATCAAAGCGTTGTGTCAGTCCTTCCATCTTTGCCTGGAGAGCAGCTGCTGCTGCTGGCTCTGCAGTCTCCACAAACTTCTTCACTTTGGCCTTCATAGTGGAGATACTGCTCTGCCTGCTAGACATGTCCTGCTCCAGAGCCTGTGCAATACAAATCGTTTGATATGATAATCTTGTCTACACAGTGAATCACGCTGCGGTTCATATAATAGGTATTTTTATTTCAATTTCAGGATTCAATTTTCTTTGAAAAATTTGATTAAAAAAAAAAAAAAAAAGTACTGGTATGCTTTGCTAATGAGGGTTGCATAAACTCGTCAACTAGTTTGACTAATCCATTTGCTCATTTCCATTTGCTCAACTAACAGTAAAAGGCACTCTTGGTAGCAGAATACTACTATATACAACTATAATACAAAAAGAACATTTTATTGCTGAGGAAAAGCAACATACTGCCTCTTTGCTGAGGGCATCTGCAATAGCAGCTGAGTCTAGGGGCACTTTTGATGCCTCCCCAACATTTTCCTCCACCTTCTTCATCCAGTTCATCATCTCATCCAGACCATCCTGTACACTGAGTGAGCGTGTTAATGTCACCTGCAGCTTCTCATTCCGGTCACTCACTGACTTGGACAAGTTATCGTACCTTTCCACGAGGTCATCTAAAAACAGTTTAGAGACAGGTCAAGCATGGATAACACAAACCATTTCAGTCATAGTAGAGCACTGTAGTAGACTGGAATACTGCAATAGACTTATAGTACAAGATTACAACATAGTATTTTGAACTGAAAATTATTTGGTTGGTTACAGGCGATTACATTTTATTGGACAGGGTTTTACTTTAAAGGAGTACAGTAGGAATAAAGATTTGACAAAGTATGACACACCGACTGATTCTTGAATCTCATCCTTGTTGTTTAGCAGCTCTCCCTCTGCTGTGATGAGAGCATCTGCTGCTTTGCGTAGAGTCTCCAGAGCCACTTGATGGCCAGTGGTCTGCCCTTGAAGAGCCTGAGACAGACCAGAAAACACTAAATTAAGTCACTAATCATCAATAGAATAATTCCAATGTAAGATAAAAGTGAATTAATTAGACATGGTTGAGTAACAAACATGGTTTAACAAACAGAGCCATAAAAAAGTCAACATCTTGAATCTCTTAATATCACTTTGCCCTGATATTAATGGCTGACCTATAGTATGAGCAGAAAGTAGTAATACAGATAACCTAAGTTGGAGCAAGTTGACTAATTTACATTAGTGGTTCATATGGGTCATTCTGTTGTGTGTTGTTTTGAAGAGTGTACATGTTTATGGAGTGTCTGCTCAGCTGAAGGAGCCTGTTTGGGACTATGAGCAATTTCTGAAGAGTAAGTGTGAGAGCAGCTTTTCCATTCTGTGTATGTTAGACGTAAATGTTTTGACTCCTGTAACATAGCTGTGAATGATGACAAAAGTGTGTCTCTCTTTCTCATGCCTTAGTCTCTTCCAGTTGTCTCTGGAGTGTTTGGGGGTCTGCAGCAATAGGTTCAGACTGCTGCCTTCTCACTTCTGCCTCAGAACTACTGAGCCATGATGATAGGCCACTAGCAGCATCTTCGTACTTCTTGTACTTGTCAACGACATCTTTAAGATTGTTTCCAAGCTGGTTGCACTGAAACAAAGGACAGCTCAATATAAATACACAATATGCATGTGCTCAAGTCTCTCTAATGATGTTTCTCGGTGTCATTGTAAGCGGGGAGACCTCAGTGTATGTCGCTATTTGTTATAGATACTGCAAGATTTATGAAGATTTAATTTCATTTGTGATTCACTAAAAGAATCAAAATAACGATTTGATCTGATTCGATTTGGCCTCTATATTACCTCATTTTTTCACAGCGGGTTATGAGTAACCCCTTGATGAATAACCCCTTAAGATTATATATGAGAACATGCTTCAGTTATTTTTTGATCATAAGAATTTCTAGGTCATATAAAAGAAAACTGATACGTGTATGCATTAGTGAAAATCATTTTGATCATTTTTAAGGTATTTCATGTTCTCCAAGTTACTATTAAATGTCCGATTTGTTTCACATATTTTATTGAGAGACGAAGCTAACTAACCGTAAAGACAGTCTTCTTACCCATTACCAAAAATGCTAACTTTATAATAAGCTAGAGATTTAATGGGTTAATAGCCTGAGGTATGAGCTTTGGATGATGTGGTGATACACAGGTCTTATTATTTATTTGCACAGAAATGTTGCCATCTGTTGGTCAAAAATGTAAAGCACCATGATTTACATACAAGCAAAGTTAAAGTGCAATTACTTGGGTGTGCATGACTTTGTACTGAGTAGCGGTGGAGTCCAGCTTCTCCTTCACAGCAGCGCATGTTCCTGAAGTGTCCACGTCAAGCGATCCCTGCTTCTCCTTACACTCACTACGGCTGCAGGCCTTGGCCACATCCAACACTTTCTGGCCTGAGATGGTGATGAAACGCAAGTCTCCCTTGTGGGAGATCACATCCTCATAGAAGCTTTTCTGCTTCTGAAGCTTCTCCTGCAGAACAGCTAAGTGGCCAGTGGGGGCTCCCAACTCTGCCAGCTGCTCCTGTGCCTGCTGCAGCCACACTCCAAACTCCACATAGTCACCTTGGAACTTGCGCAGCTCCTCCTGAACACTTTGCATCTGCTTCATCTGCCGCTCAGCCTGGGTGAGTGAGGCTTCGTAGCGCCCCCTCAGCTCATGGATGTCCTTCTGGAGCTTCTCTTTTTCAGATGAAGAGAGAACGTCTGCTTGTTTGTCCAGCAGAGCCTGGGCAGACTGGGTGGCAATGATTAGGTCTTGTTGCTGGGAGAGGATCTCTTGGTGGTGAGCCTGCGAAGGGATGTTTTAGCATTATGTATTTTATTGCTCTATTTCAATTACTGTACTTCTCACTAAAACATGACTAATCAACTGGATTATTCTACTTACCTTAAGCCTCTCATATTGCTCATCTATATCCAGCTCTTTAGTGTCTTCACCTGACCACTGTGAGGTGTTATCTGTAGCGTCCAGTGCATTTCCATTAGGGTCATCTTCCATTCCTTTTATTTTTCCTTCTACTGGCATGTTTCCATTCTCTTTGGCCATTCCTTCCATCTCTTTTTCTTTCCCGATATTGGACACCCAGTCTAAGAGAACCTCTATTTTGTTTTTGGTCTCTTCAAGTTGTTCCACAGCTGCAACCTAAACACAAATATATATTTTTTTACAGAATACTTACAAGAAGCAAGAATTCTCAGTGCTGACACCAGTAGCAGTATAAACTGTCCAACCTTTTCCTTTTCCTGATTGATAACAGTCGTCACAACTTTCTCCAGTTCTTTCCTGGTTTCCTCTGCTCTCTGGTTAAGCATATTGGCTTTGCTTTTCACCTCCTCTAGCTTGAGTTCAATAGCAGCCACCTGCTCGGGTGTCAGTTTGCTCCGGTTCTCCTCCAGGAACTTCTTAGTGCTACTGATGACTTCATTCAAGGCATTTACATTAGCCTGGATGTCTTTCTGCAAAGCCTGATAGAACAGTGAAGACAGACCAGGAGTCACGAATTTAGTACCAACCTGCACCTTGTAAAGATACATATTTACAGTTTTAATTAAATATATTGCTTCTCAGCATTGTACTGTATATGTGTATACCTGGTTCTCTTGTTGGTACTGCTGGAGGTCTCCTACACTCTTTGCATTGTTGGATTGCTGCTGGTGGCCGATGAGACGGTTCTCAGTCTGAGTTAGGTCATCACAAAGCTCCTGAAGCTTGGCTACAAACTCCTTCTGCTTCTCAACAGCATTCTGGCACAAATAACAACTTGAGTTATAAAATGAAAATTCTTTTCATTTAACACACTTCAACATTCCATACATTGAACACGACTGAGTATGCTGTAAACATGCTGGCTATTAACAAGACTAGGGTTTTGGGTTTTGACCAAATAAGTGACAAAGACAAAGAGAAGACAAAAGTTTTCTTGGATGTGTTAGGGTTGACTTGCTGGAAAGCATTCCAAAGAAGATGCACAATAATAAGCTTTGGTCCTCCGAAGTAAGTGCTCACCGGTTTCTTGAAGCCTGCAAAATGTGAACATGATCAGAAAATACTTGTATGATGTGATCATGCAATGTTATTGCTGTGTTGTTAGGGAGATCATGCAAACCATGAGATTAGAGCATTTCCTACCAACAGCATAGTAACATATTGATTCTATCAGCAGCAAAAGCATCCCGATCCAAAACAGCTCAACACATTTCAATGAACTCCAAGAGGACTTGGAGTCATTCAGACCTGCTGTTGAAACTCATCCTCACGAATCTCCAAATGGAGGTCCAGCGTGTGCCTCTGAGTAAACACTCGCTCCATCAGTTCCTTAAAGGCTCGCTGTGTGGCACTGAGAGATTTCAGCATCTGTCTGTTCTGGGCTGGGTTCAGGAGCTGTGCATGCTCAGATATGAAGTTTTGGACATCAAATGCTGTATCTTCTAGATTCTGTCGAGTGCCTGATAGGTTCTTCTCTAGATCCTTAAAAAAAAAAAAAACCTTTTAAATGATTATGGCTTAAATTCCAGTATGCTTTACGTTGCATTAATGTCTTTTTTCCCCAGTCAATAAAATGAGCTGATGGAAATACCTTGTTTTGTAGAATCCTACATTTAACTGTCTCCAAGTCATCCTGTGTTCATGATGTCAAGCTTACACACCATCTCAAAATGATCTTGTATACAAGATGAAAGCTTATCAAGGGAGCTGAGAAGATCTTGATAGGTACACTCCAAATTTACCTGAAAAACATTCAGACATGAACCAGTTGTATCCTGTGAATTCCTTTGTAAGCACTGTACAACTATTTGAATCCTAAATTAACAAAGGAATATGGGTCTATTCTCAGACACTGACCTTGGCTGCATCAATGGCCTGGAGAATTGCGTTATGTCTCTCAGATGATAAATGGCAAACATCTATGTAAGCGGCTTGCAAATCGACAAAAACTGTAGCTAAATCGTGTTGGACTTGCGTGGGGATGAGTTCATCAGCAGATTTTAAAAGCTGCTCAGCTACCTCCAAATCGGAGGTCAAAATGGCAGGAAATGCAGCAAGCTGTGCTTCCAAAGACTAGAAACGAAAATGTTTGGGATTAGACATTATACAAACAGTATCAAGATGATAAATGGAGATGGGTGGAAATATATCTAGCTAGTAAAGCAGATGTACAAAATCAGAAGAAAGCAACGATGAACGAACCTGAGCTGCATCCAGTTGGTCTTGTAAACCTTCGATGTGAGTTGCTAAAGGTCTTTGGGTCAAAAAATCATTCCTGATGTCTTCAAGTGTATCATAGTGATCCTGGAGTTTACCAACACATTCTAAGTAATTCTGAGTGGACCATTTCTGCAACATATTCCAAAATAATGATTATTTGATATTAATTTATATTATCGACATTAAAAAAGTGTCTCAAGTGAAGTACTCACTCTGGGTCTAAATTTGTCCTCCTTCACATCCTCAGTGGTTGCAACATTTGCCTTCGAGCTCTGCTGACCGGACCAAGCTGATTGAAAGATGTCATCCTCACAACCATCACTGGTAGCAGCTTTGGCCTGAACTTCAACACCTTCAATAAATGAGCCTTCATCTCCCTGAGCAGTGGTTCCCAGCAGACCTAAAAGTTCTTTCTGCATTTCTGGTTCTTTGTCAGCAAGCATCTCCTGAAGCTGTGACTGCATTAACACTGGACTACTTGGTTCCTGACCATGACCATTCACATCAGATGGACAGCTGTCTTGATTTTCATACCCTGGAAGAATTCCCTCGTGCGTGCTCAAATTCTTGAGCAAAGCTGGATCTTTGCTCTCAACAAGGACCTGAGTGACAACTGAGTCATGCTGAGTTGTAGTGGATGAGATGCACTCATTGTTGTCAAGGGCATGCCTTTCCGTCCTCTGGATCTCATTTACAGCTCCTTTTGCTGCGGTTTGTTCCAGTTCATTTAAATAAACTGGTGGAAATTCACTCTCTGTCAATGAAGTATTCGCACACAGCTTATCTCCATTATGTTCAATGTTTCTGGAGTCTTTGTGTGACAAATTTGGTGGAATATTAAGCGTCAATGTAACAGATTCTTTAGACCGTTCTCCTATAATGTGTGCTGGAGTGATGGCAGTTTTGTTCTCCAAGCTTCCTGGATCATATCTGTTTGTCTCGGGTGTGACAACGCCCGAGTTGGGCAGGCGTAACTCACTTGCTGCGTCAGGTACTTCATCTTGCTCTGCTAAGTGCTGCGTATAATTTGAATCATCACTGAGAATTACATCTGGCAGGAACTCTGAGGTGGGACACTCCTGAATCATGTCCGTAGACTCAGAGCTGTTGAATAAGTCAAAATCAACGACTGTCTTATTGTCAACACTGACACCAGTATGACTGGATTGGGTCGCTACTGCTTTGAAAGCTGCATGGTCATTAACTGTTCCTGACTTGCATTCATGCTCAGGTCCTTGCCCGATCACACCAGACTTGCTAATTGTACATTGAGTCAGATCTTTCTCGTTCTTGTTTGTTTGACTTTCTTTCAGACCTGCTAACTGAGGCAATGCACTCTGTTCCTGATCTTGCACGTTTTCACTTGATTCAGGGCTCACACTTGTTTTCCTGGCAGCTTTCGTGTCTGATAATTGAACCAATGTAGAAGAGGATAAAGATGGTTCACGATCTGTTCGTTTTTCAATATCTTCCATTGCATTTAGGCTCTCTGACCCTCTCTCAATGGGGAATGTACTAACTGTTTGCTGTGGCTCACTATGCTGTTTATGTATATTCTCTAAGCTCCCTGTTTTCCTTCCATCAGAAAAAATATCACTTTGCAATGAACAGGTTATGTCAGAGTCACTCTCAGTAGAACTTCTCTTCAGGTTTACTGCTGCTTCATTAAAAACCACATCACTAACACTGGTTAAAGGAGCTTGACATAATGATTGATAATACTCTTTCTCTGGAGCACTCCCCAGCTCTGTATGGTTTCTATCCATGCCGGTTTTGGCATCCAAACAATTTGAACTGTCAAGATCCTCTAAACTCTGTTTTCCTGGATTGAAACCAAGAGCTGAAGGAGTATCACTAACTGTCTTTAAGAGCAATTTGGAATTCAGACTAGTCATTTGTGTTGTGTCTGTTAATAAATGAGCTGTGACCTCTGTCACCTCTAAATTTTCAGTACATTTTCCACTTAAGTTCTTATCAGTGATTGCCTCACTAACTGAACACGAGTCCAAACTACTGATCATTGCGGTTGAGTTGTGTAATAGAGCTTCCTCTGTCCTGGCCAGTGCATTTTCATTATTTCCTGATAGACAATTGATTTCCTTTGCTGTTTTCAGTTCAGCTTCAGTGCTAGGACATATGCCATACAACGATTCATCAGTGGTCTCATCACTAACTGTCTTTAAGTCAAATGAGGAGTCTAAACAACTGTCAGTTTGTGTAAAACTGCTTAAAGGAGTATCTTTTTCTGTCCCGTTCACTACAATTTCAATACTTGGACACTTTTCACCAAACTCCCCATCAACACTATCTGTCTTTAAGGCTAATGAGGAGCCCAAACTACTGATTATTTGTAATGAAGACGCTAATAGACATTTGGCTTCCTCTGATGTGTTCACTACATTTTCAGTACTTGGACATTTTTCACCAAACTCACCATCAGAGCTCTCTTCACTATCTGTCTTTAAGGTTAATGAGGAGCTTAAACTACTGATTATTTGTGTTGAAGTTGTTAATAGATGATTGGCTTCCTCTGATGTGTTCACTACAATTTCAGTACTTGGACATTTTTCACCAAACTCACCATCAGTGCTCTCTTCACTATCTGTCTTTAAGGTTAATGAGGAGCTTAAACTACTGATTATTTGTGTTGAAGTTGTTAATAGATGATTGGCTTCCTCTGATGTGTTCACTACAATTTCAGTACTTGGACATTTTTTACTTAAGTCCTCAGCAGGGATCTCATCATGATCTGTCAAGAAGGTTGATGAACCCAAACTGTTGGTCAAGTTTGTTGAGAAAGAATCTGCATCTGATGTCCCTTCTGCATTTTCAGTATTGGGACCTTTTTTGCCGAACGCATCATCATCAGTGCTTTTTAAGGTGGACGAGGAGTCCAAACTACTGATCAATTGTGTTGAAGTTCTTGATGGAAAATTGGCTTCCTCTGTCCTGTCCACTGCATTTTCACTACTTGGACATTTTTCAACAAACATGTAATTAGTTACATCATCCGCATTTATATTGACAGAGGAGTCCAAATTATTGACCACTTGCGCTGAACTTGTTAATTTAGGAGAGGTTTCCTCTATTGTACTTGAACAGTTTTCAACAAGGATTTCAATACTGTCCGTTTTTAGGGTGAATTGTGTGTCCTGTGTTGTGTTTAACGATAAACTGGTAGTTTCCTCTGTTCTGGTGACTGCATTTTCAGTACTTGGGCATTTTTTACTTAGGTCCTCAGCACAGATCTCGTAATAATCTGTCATCAGGGTGAATGATGAATCCAAACTGCTGGTCATTTGTGTTAAGGTTGTTGACAGAGCAGTCCCTTCTACAGTTGTCCTCAATGAATTTTCTGTACTTGGACTTTTTTCACTAAATGTGTCACCAGCGATCTTGCCAACAGACTCCAAACTACTACTCTTTAATGGAGGAATGGCTTCCTCTGTTCTCGTCACTGTATTTTCATTAATTGGACACTTTTCAACAGGGATCTCAGCAGTTTTTAATGATGAATCCAAGCTATACATATCCGGTGTTGTGTTGGTGGCTTCATCTGATGTTTTCAGCTCATTTTCATTACTTCTACAATTCTTACCATGATTTTCATCATGGAACTCATCATCACCAGCTGTCTTTAAGGTGAAAGATAAGTCCAAACTACTGGCAATTTGTGTTGAAGTTGTTAATACTTGCGAGACTTCATTTGTGCTTTTCATTGCATTTTCAGCACTAGGACATTTCTCCTCATTTGTGATTTTTAAGGTGAATGATTTGTTCAAATTACTTTCAGAACTTGGACATTTTTCACCAGTAATTTCATCACTAACTTTAGGTAACAATAACGCAGAGTTCAGACTACTGGTCATTTGTGCCGAGCGTGTTAACAGAGGATTGTTTTGCTCTGTGCTTTTCATTTCAATTTCTGCACTAAACCCCTCAGCGGTTACATCAGCTCCAGCTGCTGTTAGCAAAAATGGTGAGTCCAACTGTCTGGGCATTTGTGTTGTGTTTATTAATGGATGAATGTTTTCCTTCAATCTTTCCACTTGATTTTCATTACTTTTGTCACCAAACTCTCCAGCAGTAAGCTTATCAACAACTGTCTTTAAAGTAAATGATGAGTCCATAGTATTGGTCAACTGTGATGAAGTTGTTAATAAATTAGCGACCTCATCTGGCCTTTTTATTGTATTTTCAGTACTTGGAGATTTTTCAAGGACATTTGCAGGAGTAACCTCATCACTAATTGCATTTAAGGGAGACGGCAAGTCCAAACTTGTGACCAACTGTTTTGTTTTTGCTGACAGATGAGTGTTTTCTTCTGTTCCATTTACTGTATTATCAGCATGTGTACATTTTTCACTGATGTCCACAACAGGGATCTCAAAACTTTCCTTCTCCACATCACTATCTGTACTACCAGTGATTTGTTTAGAATTTTCTGGTAACTGAGTGTCTTCTGGTCTATTTATTGCATTTTCAGTACTCAGACATTTTTCTCCAAGTTCATGAAAGACCTCCGCATCGCTAACTGCCTTAAATGATGCGTCCAAACTACTGTTGACTTGTGCCGGGTTTGCTGACGGATAATTGTCTTCTTCCAGTGTTTTCATCTCAAATTCAGCATTTAGAACTTTATCATCAACATCCCCAACAATAATGTCCTTGTCACTCGATGCATTTAAAGTATATGATGTGTCCAAGCTATCAGTTATTTGTGCTGATTGTGTTGCTAAGAGATCAGAGGCTTCCTCTGTTTGTTTCACCTCATCTTCAGTGTTCAGACTCTTATCATCACACTCCTCACCAGTGATCCTCTCACCAGTAACTGACTTTAAGCCAGATGCTGAGCTACTAGTGAACTTTGCTAAATTAGTTAATAAAGCCTTACTTTCAGCTGTTCTTATTAATCCATACTCATTACTTGTGCAGTTTTCATTAAGCTCCTCAGCACTAACCATTTTTAAGGGGAGTGATGAGTCCAAAGTATTAGGCGATTCTGTTGAAGTTGCTAATAGATGAATGACTTCATCTGGCCTTTTCACTGCATTCTCAGTACTCTGAGAATTTTTAGCAAACTCCTCAACAGTCCTGTCTGCATAACTAACTGAATTTGTTGATTCTTCTGAATGTCGTAATTCTTCGGTATTTCCTGTGTTTTTAGTTCTTGGACAATTTTCACTGTCCACAGCCACGTTTTCAACACTGTTTCTCTCCATTTTATCATCACTGTGAGTCTTTAAGAAGAACGTTGAGCCTAATTCAATGCTAAACTGCGCTGAAGTTGCTAACAGACTTTCAGTACTTGGACATATTTCTGCAATCTCCTGATTACTAACTGTATTTAAGATAAATGACGAGTCCAAACTACCGGTCATTTGTTTTGAATTTGTTAACAGAGGAGTGTCTACTTCTAAACTATTTACAGCATTTTCACGCCTTGGATATTTTTCACTTAAGTCCACAGTGGGCACCTCATCACTCTTCACGTCATCTGCTTCATTATCACAAACTGTCGTTGCCTTAGACCTACTGGAAACACAATTTTCATTAGGATCAGTGTGGGCCTTCTGGGCCTCTTCTGAATCAAGGACAAATCTGCCAATATCATCAGGGATCAAACCCATCCCACAAACCTCCTTAGCACTGATGCTTTTTCCACATGAGTCATAGAAACCACTAAGTAAATTTTGCTGCTGCATGATTTGTAAAGCTATGTGAGACGATATGTATCCTTCTGACACAGCTTGTTCCAATATTGACATGGTCATGGTTCTATTTCTTGCGACATTTTGCTTTCCAAGCTGCAGTGCGAGCACTTCTGACACAGTCTCTTCATCAACGAGGCCTCTATCAAAAGCGTCGTTGAGGCTGTAACGCTTTCCAGAGGTGACATCTAAAATGCCCCCCTCTTTTATTTGGTCCCTCAGAAGGCGTAACACATGATCTCTTTCCAGCTTGTCGTCATACACACTTTCATGTGTGTATTCAGTGAGCAAATCAGAATGTTCAGCTTTTTTACTGCACCCTACAGAGCACTTTGTGGCATCTTTATCTCTTGCTTGAATTGAATTTTCTCTGTGAATCAAAGGTGCATTCTTCGCTACTTCTGAAAGTAAATGTGTTTGATTCACAATTTCAGGATTTACTCCATGTGAAATATGCCTACCTTGCGGAACTGATGAATTAAGCATCTCATGTGGCTGGTACTTTGAGCATGTATCTGTAATCGTATCCTCAGGTACACTTTCACTTGTTTTAATCTCAGATGCTGGAGCTTTTATAGCACTTTCCAGCAAAGTATTAAATATTTCACCTGACCCTGTGGTAAGCCTGTCCGATTCAATAGTTTTTCTACAATAATCACCCTCAGTAGACATCTCTGAAATACTCCCTTCTGCTATTCTTGGTAAAGGCTCGTCAATATGTAAAACTGCCAATTCACCGGTGCTTGTGATGTGTGGATCATCTGGAAAGTCTTCGTCCTGAGACGAATCGTGGACATTAGCATGTGTGTCCACTTCTGACATTTCTAGCAGTACTTTAGCCATTTTATTTAACTGCCTATCAAAAATTAAAAGCCTCTGTCCTGATTTTGGGTCCATGTAGCTGTTCATCATTAAAAATGAAACAAAGAGCTGTTCGGCTTCCGATGAAGACGGCGCGTTTGTGTTCTTTTCATTAGCTTCCGATCCTTCTCTGGATCTTTCAGAGGCCTCAATTTGAAGCTCACGCATTACTAGCCATGACGAAAATCTGTCATTGAGATCATCTACATCAGGGAACATATCTGGAATTTGTATCGTTTTTAAAAAGTCTACTGTGCAAGTGTTGATTAAACCGCTCTGTGCAGCAGAGTCAATATCAACTACCTCAGAGTTCTCTGGTATGTAAAATGCTGCTATTTTATGTCGATTACACAAAAGCTCGTGTGCCAGTTTCTCAGTGATGATTTCATGTTGTATGGATTTTGGGACAGTGAGGATTTCGCCAGAGTGAGGCCATAGGAGGCCCATGAAACATTTCTGTCTCTCTAGAACTAACAAAGCACTTCTGGAACTCATTAAATCACACTGGATAGCTTCATCAACTGTTAGCCTAGCCCCGGTTTTAGGGTTTACGATGCCACCATTCTGTGCTTGATGGCTCAGTATTCCACTGGCGGTGTCCTGATCAATAAGACCCGCAGATACTGCCTCTTCTACAGTAAGCTTACAGTTTGTTCTAGGATCAACTATGCCTCCCGCAAAGAGCTGCGCACTCAGCAGCCGGAGCATGGTCTCTCGATCGATCAGACCCTCATGCATCGCTTTCAGAATGCTGATCTCTCTTCCAGATGAAAACGCTATACTTCCATCTTTTCCAGACTTCACTGCCAGCAAACGAAGCCCTGTCTCCTCATGCACAATGCTCCTCTGTACAAGCTGAATAAGAGAAACTTTTTCAGCTGTATTAGGATCGATCAAATCCTTCCAGGTATTCTGTCTTTGTAATATTTGAATATAGAGCGAGTGTGGAATTAGGCCAAATTCAAATGCTCTCTCAAGACTTAAATTATCTCCAGTGTATGTCACCTTTAACCCCCCAGTCGCTAGCTGAATCTCAATGATCTTTACAGCTAGACGCTCAGAAATCGCACCGTCCATCACTGCAGCTACTGCTGGCAAAGGTTCAGAAGCATACCGTGGGCTCTGAATGCATTTATTGGCTTCATTCAAGTCTTGGAGCTGCTTATACATGGGTTCATCCACGAGGTTGTGCCTGAATGCATCCTTCAAGTCTAGACACATGTGGAATTCAGGTAAGATGAGTTCAGACGTTATGAGTTGGGCCTCAAGGAGACTGAGCCCAGTGCAGTGGTCAATGAGGCCAGTCTGCACTGCACGACTTACAGACAGCACTGCTCCTTTTCCCACATCGAGAATGCCTTCGATGACTTCAAACTCCTGCAATGCAAGGAATCTGAATGAAATCTGCGAATGTGAAATTATTTACAGCTTTCAGAATTCATTTATAACGTTAAACATGTACTCACCCTTGGAACAAGTTTACAGATCATTTTCAACAGTCAAATCAGACTTTCAACAGCAAGAAGAGCAGAATTAAAAGCTCTCATGCATCTGTGGACAGAACTTTCAGCATCTTGCAAAAACAACAACGTTGGTTAAAGACAACACAGTGAGTATTACTGCAGTGTGGAAAAAACCTTTGCTGTTTGCTGTGAAGTAAGAAGAAGTAGCATTACAAACTCATGCTCTGCTATGTCTACAGCATACTCAGTTCACTCTGTACCAAAAAACCAAAAACAAACACCACACACCTTACCCAAGGATGAGTTTAAAATGTTAGCGAGATTGTAGATTTCAAACCTCTCATGCTCGGTGTGCTTCAACATGTTAGCCATGCACTGAGAAAAGCATGTGAGGCTAGGTAGCTGCAGCAGAATGACTTCATCTGTCTCACCTGTTCAGCAGAGGGTGTCTGGTTCACACACATCTCCGAGAGCTCACTATGGGCTTGGTGGAGGAATTTTAGCTGTTCTTTTGCCTCACACTTTTCCTTCTCAGACATCCTAATAAATTAGAAAATAAGATCCTTCATAATTCAACTTACTGAATAAAGCAGAGTTTTTTTCTGGACGTGCAAGCAAGCGGTAAATGTGAAGAAAATAAAGGAACAAACTTGTCACTGTGCTTGGCCAGCATCTGCTGTGTACTTCTTATTGCTTCTGTAATTTGTTCCTTCTTTGACAAAGCTTCTTCCATGGGAATCTGGTATAATGAATGAAACAGGATTCATAAGCAACTTTTTCTACTGTCCATAGCTTGTCTAAATAAATAAATAAATGATCCACATTACATTGTACAGAATTCTGATTATAAACCATAAATGCAAGCATTTAATTACATATTATTTGAGTGCGTTATGTAAAAATGGATTCTATGCGTGTATACAAATTCCTGTATGATGCTGGACTAAAGCATGGGTTTAATTGAACATCTATTTGCTTGAACAAATGGTTATGCTAGACCGTTTGTTCAAGGTTGTCACATTTTAGGGTATTTATTCATTTTTTTTAATGACTTTGTATGGTGTGGGACCAGTGAGCACCCTTTGCTCCTTTCAATAGATATGTTATTTTATAGATATAAAAAATTAAGTATAAATAAGCATTAGAACAGTAAGGGGATGGACAAATGGGCCGGTTTACATCTCTCTAAATGACTGAGGTCTCTGTAATCCATTACCATTTGAACATGAAAACTAATGGATGAAACATTTTCTATTCTGGCCAATTGGACGATACATAAAATGAAAAAAATCTATGCATGTGTAATAAATGTGTTGTGTATGGAAATGAAGGAAAACGTTTCTCATAAACAATTCTTTCATGCAGAAAACATATCTGCATAACTTCTATACTCAATTAAGATGAAGATGAATCGAAGTAGGGATGGAGCTATATGCTACAGAGATATGTTTTTGATGCATGATGATGATTTTACATGCAAATAAAATAATAAGTATCCAGGGCAACTTTACTGTTTATGATAAATGTAAATGTGTGCTTTGTGTGCTTGTGAAACTCTCCACGGCCATGCACGTATCGTCATCGTATCATGACACAAGAGACAAGAAAATTGTAAAAGTAATACAAACAAATATACACAGTCCATTTCTTTATTCCAAGTACCATACATACATAAAAATGAACTTTTTTTTTTTTTTAACACTCTGAACTGTTGTGTGTGACTTGCTTGAAGTTATTTCCGAGACCTGTAAAAAAAAAAGTTATTTGGAAAAAAAAAAAAAAAAAGGGAAAAAAAAAAAACAGCATTGTAGTTATTTACCTGAGGCTTATTAGAGCTCTCTGTGCTGCCTTTGTCATCACTTACAGCCTTTCCGTTTTTGTTCACGTCCGATGTCACATCAGACATCCATTTTAACAACTTGCTAACTTTATCACCGTGCTCTTTTCTCTCCTCTTCAACAGATTTCTGAAGTTCATGGAAAAAGATGTTGTGATATGAATTACAAAATGCGAGAAAACTTCAACTAATTGCGGTTATGCTGTGTAGGAGTAAATATACCTCCATGCCATTCTGCTTAACACTTGAGAAATAAATTCTAATAATAAAATAGAAGTCTAAATAATTACTTTTGTTAGATGGATGTTTGTTAGTTTGTGTTTTGTGGTTGCATACAAACAGCTGTGGAAAATATATAAGAAACAAATATACACACAAAAAAAAAAAAAAAGAAAAACCTTCTCGGTTCGGAGACATAGATACATATGTATACATATACACCACACGTTCTGTGAATTATAATCTCTGTGAATTATAATATAATCTCAATGCTGTCACATTACTTGCTGCCAAAATCTAGTCATATGGAATGAATCTAACATGAAAGCTAACAAGATCGGTTTCATTCAAATTAACAACAATTGCACAATTCTGCTTCTACTTTAGCTCAATATCTGTAAATGCTGCTTTAGAAGTGACGATAAGTCCAAATATATTGGAAAGACGTCGTGGCCCCAATACTATTTGGCTTTGTAGCATCAAGCAGCAGGAGTCCAGAATGGCTGTCAAAGACTCCTTTCTCCAGAGCGTCTTTGAAAGAAATTTTTCGCTTTGTCTTTGGGCAGGTGAGATTTTTGGCAAGTGGGTGGTCATCTTTCAGTTGTGCAGCTGTTGCTTTGTCAATGAGACAGCTCTTGAGTCCCTCCTCCAAAGAGAACCTGTTATGGCTTTCTGGGTCTATCAGGCCTCCAGTTGCAAGCTGATATTCGAGACATCGGAGTCCGACATCTTTAGGGAACAAGTTCTCACGCATTGCCTGACCTACTGCCAGTGTCTTTCCAGTTTGGGGATGGATGATGCCATTGAAAGCTTGCTGGTACTGGTGCAGAGGTCGAGCAAAATTTTCATCCAGGAGTCCATGGTGGACAGCGTCTGCAATCTGAAATCGGTCACCTGATGAAGGGTCACAGATGCCTCCAGTGCAGGCTTGGGCTTCAAGGAGTTTCAGTGCAGTGAGCCTATCCACAAGGTTATGTTGAAATCCTTTGACAATAGAGAGTCTTTTCTTGAAAGTTACATCCCAGAGTCCTGCAATGGGGCTGTGCTTATTCTTTATCACAACCTTTCTAGAAATCAGAAGGTCAGCAAGCTCACAGATGCTCGTTTGAGCACTACGGTAGCTTTGAAGTTCACTTGTCTGAAGGATGTTTAGACTGAGAGCTTTTTCAATGCAAAATTGTCTCCCACTCTTTTGATCAGTTAAAATATGCAGAGGTTTCCCACTCGAGTCAATGACTGTTGTCTCTTGCCATTCGCTCTCCTGTTGCGAGAGGAACAGGTAGATTCTTTTATCTATGAGATTGGCCCTGTAAGCTTCATATGTCGACATCTCTGCAGCAGTGGAACTGTTAATGACCGACACCCTGTGAGTGCTCGCTGGGGTGAAACTGGAAATATGATCGTTTCCATAGGGTAGAAGATAAACGCCACCGTTGACATCATATACACACAATTTGAGGAGTTCACTATAGTATGCTCTCTGTCCTGTCTCTGGGTTGTGGAAACTCTTTGGATTAGTGATAGGATCGAACAGAGTTTGGAGGGTGGCTTGATTTATGAGTCCCTGTTCAATGGCACAATCTGGAGGGATCCGCATGCCAATCAAAGGATGAATCAACCCTCCAGTTGCAATTTGTGCTTCAAGTACTGCCTTCCCTCTGTGCCTGTCTAAAATCCGTTCTTCCATGGCTTGAAAGACGGACAGTAGTTTTCCACCGTGAGGGTAACCGCTGACTGCTTTTTCAGCATCTGTTAATCTTTCCCTAAATTCTCCACCAATAATGCCTTTATCAATAGCTTCTGAAGCACTGTAGCTTTCACCGGTGATTGGGTCAATTATGGCTCCTGTGGCAGCCTGTGCTTCCAAAAACTCAATAGCGTACGTCTTCGCCATAATACCCGCCTCTGCAGCGTCCATAAAAGAAATCTTTTTCTTTCCGGATTCAATATAAATCCCAGCGATCGAAACGGGTTTGCCAATGAACTGGGCTAGTGATGCTTGAACCTCTTCCATTGTTATCAATCCACTTTTTAACTTGAGTGCAATTTCCTCAGTGATTATTTTGGTTTTAATCAACTTTTTAATACTGACCCGACCCCTGAGTCCTTGGACCTTTGACAGACTTGATTCACTCGGTTTTGAGGGTTCAGATGCGCTGTCATCAAACTCCGTGGTGATGATATTAAATGTAACAGACTGATTTTTCCCAGGCTTGCCCTTGTCCGACAGTGAGCCTTTCAGGGACGTAAACGTATGTTCAGTAAGATTACTTTGGCTAGTGCTGGACACAGTTGAATGTTGGTTCTGTCTAGACGAATTTAAAATAGAGTTTTCAGTTATCCTTAGTTCATGGGGTGTTCTATCCGAGGATATCATCATGTCTCGTTTGACAATTTTCAGTTCTTCCAGTACTTTATCCTTCTTCAAAGTAGCTATCTGAAAGCAAGAGATTAATCGAAAGTTTAGTCATTTTGTTTTCTTCAGGTAAATGTATGAAACACAGAAAAATGACTGATCTACATTCAATTGCAGTATGTAATTTAAAAACATTAAGGAATTCTTACTGATATGTACCTCTGAAGTCAATTTCATTTTCTGAAGTTCCTCCTCCAGATTTCGCTTGGCCTCTTCATATGAAGACACTATTTTCTGCGTCAACATCAACTCAGTCTTCAGCTTTGCAAGCTCACCATCTTTGGCGCACTGATGATTGACTTGATTCACACCTTCCAACTCTTTCAGACGTTTCATCTCCGAGTTGTACGTCACTTCAAGCTTTAGGTTCTTCTCCTGTAAAGATTTCACTTCTTTTATGTATGAAGCAATCTGGTCCTTTGAGGACTTTGCTTCATTTTCTGCCATCATTAATTTCTGTTTCGTCTCGGTCAAAATCTGCTTCAGTCTCGCCGTTTCTTCGGAGTTCTCCTTGCGGATATTGTCCAGTTGTGAGATACTGGATTTCACTCTGATTTTCTCCGTTTCTAATTCGTTAATCTTAGATTTTGCTTTAAGCAATTCAAGGTCCAAAGCTCCTTTTTGTTTCTTAGATTGTTCCAATTGAGAGGACATGCTGTCAAGTTGTTTCTGAGCTTCCTGTTTGGCTTTCACGGCATTTAAATGCAATGTTTTCAGCTTCTCAATTTCTTGCAAAAGTTGCTTCTTGTCTCGTTCAATTGTTTCAGCACTATGCAAGTGCTCCTTTGATTTGCGGTCACATTCTAGTTTCATCCGTGACTCCTGCAGTGCCAGTTTTTGCTCCATCTCATTCTGCACCAACTGTAGCTGTGTCTCATAGCCCTTCTTCTGTAGCTCGAGTTTCCCTTTCAGGTCCTCGAGCATTCTCTTACAATTTTCCAACTGGTCCTCTAACATTTGGGATCTCAATTTGGCAGCCGATGTTTCCTTCTGCTTTTGCATCAGATCTTCTTGAGTGTGGTCCAGCTTCATTTTTAGCTGTGAAATTTCGGCCGTCAGAGCTGTGATTTTTTCTTCAGCAATACCTTTCTCTTTAAGAATGCTAGAACATTCCTGTTGTAGGTTTGCTGTATGTTTGTCAGAATTAGTGTTAATTTCTCTAATGACTAGCCTGTTCTTCTGAAGTTCTGTCTCTAACTCTCTGATTTTTGACTGATTCATCTTCCCTTCTTGAGTCACTCGGAGCAACTCATCTTTTGTCTTTTTGAGAGTTGAATTCAGGTCATCAAATTCAGTCTTCAAGGCTTGTAGCTTCTGGTCAGCAGCTTGTTTTTCCCGCTGAAGAGTGGAGATATCCAGTTTAAGATTGACCGTGGCCTTTTCGGAGGTGCCAGTCATTCGGCTTATGGTCTGTTTGCATCGTGCGAGTTCATTCTCAAGCTCTCTCAACTTTGCAATGTTCTTCTTAGCCTCTGATGATTCCTTCTGTGCTTCATTTTTAGCCTTTTGTAATGCCATGTTCAAGTTGTTAATCTCCACTTTATGCTCCTGAACCTTTTGATTGGCTAGATTCTTCTCCACAGATATGGTCGTCAGCTCTGCCTTCAGATTTCGAATATTTGTCTCGTGATCAGTAATGGTTTCATTGAGGCCTTTGACTGTCTGCTGAAACTCCGATGTTTTTCTCACCTCCTCATTGTAGTCTCGCAGTTTTAACTGAAGCTCATGGGAGGTCTGGGTTTTCTTAAGAAGTTCGTCTTCAATTATTTTCAGTTGAGATTTTGCACTCTCTGCTTGCGATTTAAAGATGCTAATTTGCTGATCTTTGCTGCCGTTGTCCATATTAGCTTTATCAAGTTCAGTATTCAGATTCTTTACTAAGCGTTCATTGTCCAACATAGTTCTTCTTAGTTCCTCTATTTTCTTTGTGAGTTGGGTCACTTGTAAGTCATTTTTCTGAAGTTCTAGTTCAAGGTTTTTGACCTTTAGCTGAAAATCTTTTTCTATTCTTGTCTTAATGCTCACTTCTTCTTTAGCTTTCTGCAGTTGATCCTTAAGGCTCTCAGACTCATTTTTCAGTGATTTTATCTTTTGCTCAAAATGTGATTTTTCTTGCTGGAATGACTCAATACTTACCGTCAGATGCCTGATATCACCTTCCAACAACTGATTTATTCTGTTTATCTCATTCACCTTAAATTTCAGCTGTTCTCCTTCAGCCTGTTTGGTGGTAAGCTCTTCTTCTAGACTTCTCAATTTCTGACAATTCTCTTGTTCACTAGAGCTCCACTGGAGAAGCTTTCCTTGACTGATCTTAAGTTGTTCCTTTAAACCGTCAACCTCTGTTTTATGAAATACCACTCTGTGCTCAAGTGAAGATTTGTCTCGCTGAAGTGATTTGACTTGTTCTTGAAATATATAGACGGATTTCCTAAGTTCAGAGGCTTCCTGCCTCAGTTCGTCTGATTTCTGTCTGAAGCTGTTTCTATCTGACTCCATTTCCACCTGAAGCTTCATCAGCCTATTATTTGCATCATCCAGGAGCTCTTTGAAGCGTTGTGCTTTTTCATCAGCCATATTCTTTTGCATAAGCATCGAGTTCAGCTCAGACTTCAATGTCTTGATCTCAGTTTCAGCTTTCATTTTGCCCATCGTCAGTTCATCCACTTTGAACTGTAGGGCCTCTGCTTCAGGTGCAGAGATGGAGATGGTGGATTTCTGTACAATTTCCTTCAGTGATTCCCCAAGCACTAGTCTAGAATCAGACTTTTGGACCAGATCTTTTTCCATGATCCTAACCTGATTCAGGAGATTTGCTTCAGCACCCTCCTTGGCTTTCAGCTCCCGCTCCAATGAACGCCTGTGCTCCTCCAGACCTTGGACATCATTGTCCTTGCGTCGCAAGTGATCTTCCAGTTTCCTTCGGGCCACAGTGCTGTCCTCTATGTTCTTCCTTAGCATGCGAAGACTCTCCTCCAAAGACAGTTGTCTGGCCTCTGCCTGTTGAAATAACTGACGGGAATTTTTAAGCTCTTGTTCAATGGCAGTTTTCGATCTAATAGCACCCTCTAGCTCAACTCTGTATTGTTGCACTTCATACTCTGCCTTAGTCTTTTGTACATTCAATTCCTCAATACACTTTTTTTGCATTTCTAATTCCCCTCCCAGGATGTCCAGCTGCTGTTGTCTGTCGGACAAGGACGCCTCTAGTTCCAGTACCTGCCGCTTGAGCCTGGAATTCTCCTCGTCACTTGCCACTTTCTGCAGCTCCATACTATCCAACCAGCTCCTATACTCAGCTTTGTCCATACATGTCTTCCTCTGAAATTAAAGGTAAAATTACCTTCCAGTCCTTGGCTAGAGAAAGAAAAGGTGGCTTAAGGAAGAGTTGTGGCAGACTTACCAAACCAAGCATAAAAATGCCCCTCCACCTTCAACAATACAAAATATTAAATATTTTGTATTTAAAAACAGCTTCAGAATTTAAAGATAGTATAAAAAAGGATCTGTTTGCCTTATTATGCCTGTGAAGAAATAACACTTAAGAGTGTCAACTAGGACAAATGGAGCTTTCAAACTCGGTATACTGAAAGGTGTGTGCAGAATGGCAGGAAGCATATTATACCCAAAAGCAAGTAAACAGTTATCAAAAGCTACTGTTGCAGAACAGAGACCATTCTAACAACGTCTACATTTGAAGCAACACAGACTTCATTATATTCAAGATTACACTTGAATATAATCTGCAAAACCAGCACCCAAAGACATTCCATATGCAAGCAGTTGAACATATAGCAATTTTAATAATGACAATCTTCCATGTAAATAACAAATTAAGAGACGCAATCGCGTGAAAATCCTACCTCGTCTTCTTCTGCCCTTTTCAGCGTTTCACTTGCAAACTTCACATATTGTGTCATAAGCGTGACCAGTGCTGTGTAGCGAGTGCGCAGGTCCATAAACTGCAAAAGAAAAGCAATGCATAGCTTGAGAAAACATTCCAAGCTTGATAGTTAATAGCACTATTTAATAATACTTGTTGTTGAATAAATTTCTCATTAATTGTTTTCTAACTCACCTCCTGCTGGATGGTATCTGATGAGCTCTGCATCCTCCTCCTCTTCACTGGAGACTTGTGCTGTGAGTCCACCATGGCCCTGTAGGTCATCAACTGAAGCTCATAGTCCTGGGAGCAGAAAATAGCATGATGCACTGTCCCTATTTCAGTGTCATCTGATTATTTCCTTTCAACAAGGTTCAATAAGGTGTGGTCAAAAGCCAGTCTTACTTTCAGTCCAGCTGAGCACTGCTCCGAGTACTTCTGACATTCATCGATCTTACTTTGCTTACGTTCGATTTCCGCAACAAGCACCTAAAGCACAGAGACATCATGATCTGACTAGGTGAAAAACACTTTCCTTGCGAAAAATCATCTTTTCTTGAGAACACAAAAAGGTGGATTTCTTACCTTCTGTTGGTTTAATAACTCTGCCAAAGCTTTGCTGTCCTCCGGCTGGTTCTCTTGGGTTTTCAGCTGATTGACCTCCATCTCTTTGCTCCACTCATCAAGGCTACTGTATGCATCCTTATAGTATTTCAGAGACTTACTGACACCTTCCAGATCTCGAATTCTGGCAAATGATCGCAAATTTGAATATCATACATTTCCTTCAAACAAATTAGGTGGCAATATTACTGCAAGGAGATTAATTTGACTTATTAGCCTGACTGACCTGTTTTCAATTTGAGCGTGGACGTTCCGCCATCTCTCTCCAAGCTGCTCAGCCTTCTCCTTGTGCCAATCTAGGTCAAAGTCTCTCTCATTATGGGTTTTGAACATACGGTCACTGATGGCTCTAGCTTTCTGCAATTCATCCTCCAGGTCATGGAATACATCTCTTCTTTCATCTATCTCAGATCTCCATTGCTAAAAATGTCAATTTTGGATAATAAGCTAAAGCAACTGTACATAAACACAACAAATATGCAAAGACATTTGTTTAAACTACCTACCTTGAGAGTGCTCATAACTGCATCAATAGACCTGATGTCACCATTGACTGCATCTTCCTCACATAGTTTGCCCTCGTATAGCTTGACCAAAGCCTCGGCACCGTGGCTGTGTTTCACCACCAAATTCACCGTCTTCAACCTGAGACATATCAGCAATTTACAACACAATCAGTCTAAAAGTGTTCGTGATGATTTGTTTAGGGAGAATTCTACTTTTTAGTCATATCAGCAGAGGGCACGCTTACTTTTCCAGATAAATGGAGCACATGGAGTAGACCTGAGCCATGCTCTGAGTGAGCACATTGAGTTCCGAGGACAGTGTGGGCACCGAAGGAGAGTCAGCAGCCTGTCTGAGGAAGGCCTCACACTTCTCCTTTAGCACCACAAGATCCTCGCTCAACCGGTCCAACTCTGCCTTCTTCCTCTGTGGGTATAAAAAGTAGCCAGTAGTCAGCGTGTTTTCTGAGATTGGGTCAATGGGGAATGACGATGCTTGCGTAATCGTGAGAAATAAAGTAGGCCTGATGAGAAGAAAAGTACCTCTTGTTCAGTGATGCGCTGCAGAATGGCCTTCGAGTCATCTCTTTCTAGAGGGGAGCGGATCTGGCGAATTAGTTGCTCCTCGTGGGCTTCCACGCGCATGCGGAAGTTACGCACCTCAGATATGAAGAGGTTGTACACAGATTCCTCGTGTTCCTCTGTTGACCACATAAAGGAGCTCCAGTCAAAGAGGTGATATTTAAAACTACCCATGAAAAAAATCCCACAGTGTATTCAATCTTATAAATGTTATATCCTGTAAACAATTAGGTAATTGATGCATTATGTAATGTTATAGGCTTAACTGCATAGTTCAAAGCTGGATCAAGAATAATTCCAGAGGATTCTAGCTTTCTATCCAAAAGGCTTAAAGGGGTATGATAAGGCAAATTTGCATGCTCTTACCTCTCTCTGCAGATTTCAGTAATTCCTCATAGAATTCTTTTGAAGCCAGCACCTCTCTCTCTAGCTGAGTGCAGTCTGCCATTGTAAAGACCTCAGATTCCTCGCTGTCCTCCAGGAACTCCTCAAAGTGAGACTGCAAGCTGCTCAGGACCTGCTGGTGCTCGCCAGGCAGCATAGTCTTAATCTAAGGAGAACAGTTTATGCCAAGTTAATTTTGGCTGCCACATAGAGCAAAGAGAGAGGTGTTAGCAAACCTGCCCCAACAGGCTATGATTAGGTTTAATAAATAGCATGTTGATACATCTGTCTCATAAACACTGCCTAATGGTGATGAGTAAGATCAGAGCATGGCATGCATTTGATCTATACGTTTTATTTTTTCCATTAATTTGTACTTATATGTCACAGTTTAATTCAGACATTAATGCGGAGTAGAAAAAGTAACTTACAGAGGCAACGGTGCTTTTGCGGATGTTGCGGATATCCATCATCAGATAGTGCCAGGACACCACACTCTTCATGTTCACATGAGAGCGGTGCCACAGGGTGAGCACTTTCTGATATAGCTGCTCAATCCTGATCAAAAAGGGGAAAATGCAATAACATGAAATGCTGACACATAGGCAAAACCTGTTCATTCAAATAAATAAATAAATAAATAAATAAAGACGTGTGAGGTTACGGGGAGGACAGAGCATTGTGTTGCCTGTACAAGGAAGGTAAACTGATACTGTGGTAAAAGGGGAGTGGTGCAGGAACACTGACTCTTATGAAGGGATGGAAAGAATTGATAATTGTGTTGTGCTCACCTGCTAGCCATCTCGGCTGCCTCCTTATTGGGTGGAGGCACGGTAAAGCAAACAGAAGGCACCATGGCCTCATTCCCTGAAGGGCTGATTACCTTCCATTTAGCTCGGTGAGAGTTATTGGCCAGCACACACTCATCATCTTTGTAGATAGTAATCTGCAATTAAAAACATAATTTAGCAAATAAAGATGCAAGACTTAGTAACCTAAGGACATGTTTCTAAAGGGATTTGCCTCGATCTGACGGTAGTCACAGATGGCCTTGACAGGTAGGGAAGTCCGGACAGGGTTCTCTGGATTGCGGGGCTTGAGTTGAACAATAGACTTAGCCCGTCCTACCAAACCAGCCACAGTGCTGCGGTACTGAAGAAGCTGCTCTTTCTCATCCTGCAGTGAAGAAACAACATATCAGACTGGAAAGTTTTTGACTATAACTCATGATACATTAGGTAGTGTAAATTAAATTACTAACCATAGACTCTTGAATGAGATCCTCCAGTCTATGCAGACTGCTAGTACGGTCACACCCATACTTCCTTGTAATTGAATCCTGCAGGCTTTTAAGGTAGTCCATAGACTCCTTGGCGTCACTGAAAAACTGTTAAGGGAGCGAAGGCTCAATCAGACAAACCAAAAAGAAAAAAAAAAAAAAAAAAGTTAAACGTAAAACAGACCGTCCACCTACCTCAAAGTAAGTCACATTCTCTTTCAGGTGCTGCTCCACACAGTAGCAGAGCTGCAGGATCCAGCTCCATTGTGTTTGCATGGCAGCCTTATATGCCTGAGAGTTCCCAGAAAATGAGACAAATCAATTCATTTGTAAGACTGCATCAAAAAAAAAGTGAGGTGATTACAATGCACTTGTGTTTACACAACTTTGCCTTACCTCAATAGTAAGCCTAGCTGGATGGTTTTGTTGTAAAAGGATGTCAGCTTGGTCCTGCACTGACTTAATCACCCCTTCCTTCTCATCCAGCTCTCTCATCAGATCCTGTGGTGGTGTAGGGTGAGGCAAATTACTACCATTTTTGGTTTAGGGCACAGTAATCTGGTATGTATCAAACTATACTGGCACAAAGAATTTTCATGGAAAACATTTGAGGAGAAATGGTTGTGAAAAATTCCCAGGCTTAGCGTGTACAAAGTTACTTTGGAAGCAGACTGAGGCTAACCAAATAAAAGCAGAAGGGTGGACTCACAGCATGGTAGTCCTTCTTCCTGGAGATATTGCTATTGCGTTCACTCCAGTCAAACGCTACCTCCTCCTCCTCTTTCTCATTAAGCCAAATTAACTCTTGGGTGGCATGTGACACAAAGTTATGTAGGCTGTCCAGGTGTTTCTGTCTCTCTTTAGTAGCGTTCTGAAGACAAAGATCATGGAGTTTTAGCGGTAAACAAATTATTAAGAACAATAAGTGTAACTCAAAATCTGTGGTATTTATTAGATTCAGTAATAAAATGGATTCAGTTTTTATTCTGTCATACTCACAAGTAGCCTCCCATACTGGCTTTCTAAAAGGCTCAGCTTGTCCGAGTAACTTTGCTTCAGTGGGTGGGTCATCTGAATCTAAAAAGTCACACAGGCATTTAACCTTCCAAGCCATTTGTATTGCTTCGAACAGCATAACGGTACAAAAGAATCAAAAACCCACCTCACTCATTTGTGCTTCCTTGATGCTCATCTGAAAGTCTTCGATGGCTTTGTGAACATTTCTGTGATTTTCTAAATGAGACTCAACACTTGGTAGATCAGATCCCCATTCGCCTTGATCGAGTTGTACCTTAAAAACACAAATGAAACATTTTGTTTCCACCAACACCAGTTATTTCAAAGACTTAAAAAAATAAAATAAATAAAAAAAAAAAATCACCAAAGAACACTCACCTGCATCTCTTCCACCCAATTAAGCAAGTCCTGGACAAATTTCATATTGACCTCTTCCTCAGACAAGCTGGGGTCAACTAATGAAGCTTTGAGCATCGGCTTGCGGATATGCATGTGTTTCATGTGCTGGAGGATCCCTGGCTCCATGGACCCTCCGACTCTCAGGGTAGGCTGCAAGCCAGATATCAGTGCCGAGGTCAATCCACACCCTGGGGTCATGGCTGGAGTCAATGCTGGGGTCAGTCCTGGGGTAATGGTCGGGGTAAAGCTGGTAGAGAGGGCAGAGCCTGGTGTGAGGGCAGGACCCATGTTCAAGTTCTGAGAGAAGCCGGAGTTCAAACTCTGCGTGATGCCGGAGATCATCATCTTGGTCTGTTCCGTGCTCAGACTGCGTCCCTTGCTGTACACTGAGGAGCATTCTGCTCTGAGGGTCAGCAAGTCATCGCGAAGCTTGGATACCCTATAACAAAATCCAGCTCAGACTTTTTATCCACATATTTCTAAAAATTTCTGAATGGCACATTGAAGAACGCAATAAATTACAGTTGTGCACTTTAGCAATAGATTCAAGATCTTTAGCAAGGGTTTCTCACCTTTGAACAAGCTGATCTGCCAGGTAGAACTTCCCATCCAGTAAAATCTGGATGTCAACCACTTGCTGCCTCAACAAATTCTCACACTCCAGCAGGTATCCTGCAATTTCAGGCTCATTCTGCAAATGGATCCCAGATTCTAACCTTTTTATATCCTGAAGGAAAGATTATGGTAAACTGAAGTCAACTTCCCATGCAGAAAGAGATATTTCAAGGCTACTCTGACTGTCTCGATACTTACAGATTGCAGAGATGCCCGTGCTAAGGCTAATTTGTCTTCTCCAGCCACACAGTCTCGCTTAACTCTGTCTGCGATTTGCTGCAGCATTTCAAGTCTATGATAATAAGCATAACAGATGACTGAACATTTAACTGCATGCAAAGGCGAAATATCATAGACTCAAGAAGAGGGCACCAAGAGTATGCCTATATAGAACCCAGGAGCTCAGATGTTCACCTCACCTTCCCCCGTACACAGAGTGGTTGTTGAGATAGAACGGAGTGCTAGAGAACGGTTCTTGTGCTCCGGTTAACAAATTCTCAGCCGAGCCGAGGCTAGTCAGAGTGCTGTTGCTCACAGATGACCCCCCACTACTGCGATACACCAGGTTGCTATTCATGATAGCCAGGCCACCCAAAGGGAACAGTGTCTACCACACCTCCATCCGAGACATAATCCTCATAGTGCAAGCCTTCTGCTGGCACAGGGCTCTATTCACTGCCATTTATAAGCTCATATGTGGTAACAGAAAAGCCAGCCCCCAATCATATTTCCCTCTGGTGAAAAACACCTAACATTCTTCTCAGACAGAAGAGTCGCTACAAGTACAGACACTTACAGTTTGTTTCAAAGAGCGTGGAATGTAATACCAAAAGTGACACACCCACCCTTTCCACCCATCTCCCTCAATAGGCTTATTTAGCTGTTTGTACAGGACAGCAGACATATAATAACGAAGCTTAGTGTGCATATAAATATCAACAATGGAGGTCCTGAACAAGACCTAACACAGCGCTGCCTCTAAATATGACTTATATTTCCTCTGATATGAGTCACATAACTGTAAACAAACCTATCCCAGTTCGTTTGGGAACAGAGCTGTATCAGCAAGCTAATTACTGTTCCTGAGGGCACCGATTTAAAACTGGAAGAAGAAAGCAATGGAAGAAATCAAAGACCAAATCCCTAACCCCATGCGATATTTAACTAACACAAAAACAGCAGCGCATTCCCATATTCACATCTATCACCCTTTAATTACGTACTTTTTTTCCCCACTCAACCAAAACAAATTTTCTCATGAAACTATCCTAGATCTTCTAAGAGCGTTTTCCAAATTATAAAGATAAGACTAAATCGTCTAAATAAACTTAATTTGCAATCTTATTGACTTGAGTCTTACTTTGCCTTTGTCCAAATATTTTTTCCCAGACTTGAAAGCCATCAATAAGCTCTAGTGATATAGAAATAATAAAGATTCATACCTGTCCACCTCAGGCCTTAGGCTCTTCTCTCTCTCAAGCATGGCCACGATCAACTTGCCCCATTCCTTCTCCACATCGTTAGGGTGGTAACCCTCCGGCAAATGGATGCGGCCAAACTCGATCCACACCTGTATCATTAAAGGCACATCTTCTAGATCTTCCAGAAATCTCTCAATCCTACACAATCCCATAAATAAACAGATAATACATGCATAGAATCTTTTGAAGCGTACCTCTAACATTTTATAAAGATGCTTGATTTTGGTCTTGTCATTCTCCTTTAGTGGGATTTCACTCTCCTTGAAGTGCAGATATTGCAAATAAAGTGCCTGAAAAAATCAAAAGAAGAAGAAGAAGAAGAAAAAAAAATCAGCAGCAGCATGGTTTACGACAGCTTTTAAAGAAAATATGTCTCCTTATTAAAGCACACTTTTAGTTAATATTCACACAAGTGCAGCAGAGCTCTTATCAACTCGACCTCTGTCTGAGCCGAAGCTGAGAAAAGGATCTGTAGTGATATTTAGTCAGGCTATAAACCTCATTTGCAACAGAGGGACGCTACATATTCCCAGAGTAAGCTGGCACTATGCCCCAGGCTGTCATACAGCGTCTAAGGAGAGCCAGCAACGCTGCAAATCTCAGCACAAAAAGTGTGGGTACAAAAATCTTATTTCTAATAGAAATCTTTCTATTCTTAATAATTCTAGCATTCTCTTAAACCAAGTGCTATGCCTCTTAACATCCTGCAGTCATCCTTGCAGAGAACAGACTGCAAAGATGCCTGCTCTATGATTAACCTTCAGCTACACAGTTTCTGTCTGAGGATTTGTTGCAGCAGGATACATGGTGCCTTACCTTAAGTTCCACAGGGTTACAGGGAAAGTTTCGGTCTGACATGACAGTCACGTTATGTTTGATCCACTGGCTGAGGTAATTGACCATATTCTGGTATTCCACCCATTTAACATCGACGTCCTGGGGAAAAAAAAAAAAATTTTAATTGTTTTTTTAATCATCTGAACCATCCTGCTGAATCATTTAATAAGCAAACAGAAAAAACTATGTAATCATATTTATTCCTTTATTTATTTATTTATTTATTTATTCATTTATTTATTCATTTATTTATTTAAGGTCTTACTGTAGAAACAGAGCTATGAAGCTCTTGTTTTACATGGCACATGCCAGATTTTTAAAATAATTCCAAGAATGAAATATTGTCTTAAACCTACCAAGCCACAAGCATTGTTAATACAACACAAAAAAACTAAAATAACAGTAAGGGTTCAGCACATAAATAGGTGCATTGATAGATTGAGTGATGATTTAAATAACAGAAATCTCTGTACTTTTTCCTAATATACGTTACGCCGCTCTCTACTTACATTTGCACTGATGCCCTCAACACCCTCCGGTACTTTAGGGAAGACGTCATATAACGTTGAAACGTAGGTAATGACGGACTTCTCATCCGGAGATGTGACGTCCACATCTGTTAAATACGAGACAGAAAAGCTGTGTCTTGAAATGAGATCACATTTCTGATGACAGACAAAATGGCACTCGAACACTCTGAATAAAACCCTAATTGGTAGTTTCACTGTGATTAAAGTGGATGCCTGTGGAAACCGATATATGTGAGTACTTGATGTGTAATTTGACATAATGAAAATAAATAATACAGCACAAGCTGACTTTCTAAGCTTGCAGGCTTATAGGAATCATACACGATAAAAAGACCTGTATGGACACCTGTGTCTATGAGACTTACCCTCCGGATCCAGCAGCCGGGCCACACCCAGCTGCTCAGCCACAGTGAATGCATGCTCCAGGTTTGTTCTGCTACTCTGTGTTGATACTTTGCTCATATCCACCATGTCAGGCCTGACGAGAAAGAAATTCTTCTGGTTAGCTGATGCTGCTAGAACTAGCTAAATTACTACTGTCGTGATTAGTATATTATCGGTCACAAATTTCTTCTCTCAGCACAGGGCATTGTGTTGGTTCTCGTTTGTTCTCCATGTGCTTTTATTTTGGTTCAAGTCCTGTCTCCACCCTGTCCTGTCACTGGTTAGTTGCCCTATTGTGTTCATCTGTTCTGTGTTCAAACCCTTGATTATTCTGTCTAGTCTTATTTTGCTTTCTTAGTATTTTCATGAACTCACAAATTGTTGACTGCTGACTCTTTTTTCCTGACATGTGCCAGTATTCCCAGTGGATTATATTGATTGTGAATTTTCAGTGATGATTCTGCTTGCCTCTGTTTTGACTGTTACTATAGACTTTGATGATGATTTGCCCAAAAAAAAAAAAAGCACATGCTGAGTTTAGAGACTTGCTCCTCCTGCTTATAACCACAGTTTTGTAGGTTTTGGTCATTGCACAGGACATTTTTTATGTTTAATGTTTATTATTTATAGGAATGCTCAGTATGCTACTAAATAGACAGCACTGTACTAACTTTAATATCTGAGAAATTCTGAAAGCTGTGTTTAAATGCTTTTTGATAAATCCCTAAAACACCAGCATTAAGCACCTTTGCTGCCTGGGAGCTCTCAGGAGATGCTGCACATGCACTGGGAATCATGTGACTTTCTACATTAACACAAGTAGCACATGATGAGAGAAAGCTATTTTTAGCCAGAGAAATCTAGGTGTCTGGATCATCCATATAATGAATCAGTGTTCCTGGTAAGAACATGAAACTTGTCGTGATAATCATTTTTAGTGAGTTAAAAAAGCAAAACTAAAACACGTGGGCCTCCATGCCTGCTGTATGATGCTTTTTATTTCGGCACTGCCTGGGGCATTTTTTTTATATTGAAATAAATATAAATTAAAGAAACCACTTGAGCATTATTACCTGTACTTGTGAATGAGGGCATTGAACAGCCTTCCGTCCTTCCAAGAAGTAGTGAAGTTGTCACAGCGGACCCCTACGTAGCCTTTGGTCATCTGCTGGGACCAGAGCAGAAGCCTCTCTTTTGCTGTCATGTCCTCGGACTCTCCGGTAACATGGATGTCCGAAATCTGTGGAACAGAAGTGATTCCGGTATAGAGATTTTGTTCACTTTTGTAGCTTGAGCACTTAATAAAACACACCCAATAATTCACATCCCTTCTAATAAAAGGAACTTTTAAGCACGTTCCACTTTAAAATGTGATATATTATGCGAGTCTGGCTAGCTTCTTCATTCTTGTTGATTTGGATCATGTCCCATGTATAAGCCATGTATTCATCCTCTCTAAGGTCACCAAGACAGAAAATGCTTCGTTTTTTTTAGTTACCCAATTATCAGCTTATGCTTAGCTCTCTCTGATGGATGTGCTCACAGGAGATAACAAAAGAGCAATTTAATGTCACTTATTCCCAAATCAATTCCATTTCCATGTGAACAACCAGCTAAAAACAACAAAAAAAATAGCATACAGAGTGCACCCTTCTATGTTCATTGTTTCAATCTGCCTCAGCAAATATTGCTAAGTCGTGTACTTCACAGTGGAGAAAATAAAACACACCATGCAAATTGCAAGAGATGTTTCCTATTTCCCACACTCGGTTCGAATTCACAACATAAAAACCCTTAAAATAAACATTGCATTTAGCTCCTTTCCAGATGTGTATGGAAATACAAAACTAGGGAAATTCAAATAATCAGAATTATCCCATTTGACCTTTTCTGGTTAAATAAATCTCTTGGTTCAGAGCAAAGCTCAAATTATAATATCACTACACACCCTGCATGCGTCATGACATTATATAAACGCACTATAAATCATAGCTTTTCCCACTTTTCTCGTTACACAATATGCCAATATTATGCTTGCTGATATGCTACAGGTGTGAAAGTCCACTAGTTTTCCACATGAAGCAGCCACTTCAACCGGTTCAGAGGGACAGCAGCTGTACTTTTAGCCTCTCTCAGATTGCTGAGCTCCTCACCACCTCACAGAGAGTAAACTCTTTTCTGTCACTACCCACAGCCTGTGACAGCACACTCAGAGAAAATTGGTTTGAAGGAGTTTATGTTGAATGGTTTCAACTCCAAGGATGTAGACACAATTCTTGCAAAGACTGGACTGCACAAAGTAATGACCAAGATATCCCATACTCCTACAGTTTTAGGCTTTCTCCAAATCCACAAAACACATATTGACTGGATTAGCATACTCCCATGACCCCTCATAAAGCTGAGCAAAATAAAGAGCTGGTCCACGGGTCCAGAGCCTGAGGTAAAACCCACGCTGTGCCTCCTTAATCCCAGGTTCAAATATCTATTATCCAAACAACGCAAACTTTGCCAAGTGCCTTCAAAATATCTGGCCACGTATGATGCACTCCTACAGATTTCTGCTTCTCTCTCCCGAAGGGAAAACATTTGTACTTTGCTAAGTTCCTCAAAGTGCCATTGACCCAGCACTATCCCTAGCAGACATCACCAACTACAGCTGGTCCATTCAGAGGTGATACCCTTTTGTCTCTTAACAAAACTTCTCAGCTCTCAACATTTTACCAAGTACAAGTAGTGTGACAAATCCAATTCACCACCTGATCAATGCACAGCTTTGCCCTTCTCTTACTAGACTGTCCAGAAAATATGGGCTCAAGTCTGATAATATAATCATAAATTGATTGCTGACCTTTGGCACAAAGTGTTCAGGTAAGAATTACACTTATGTAATGTGCTTGAACAAAATGCCTGTTATTGACAATCAATGCCTTGCACAGAAGTCATAAAGATTTCACCACTTGGGTTCAAATTTGCGAGGCTGTTGCTCACCTCCAAGTATCTCCATTCCCAACATTAGCAGTGAAATCCCACAGTAGCACTGGGATCCTGCATACATGTAGATTCAAATGCATTCAAGAAAGGGTCGGATGAGAGGAAAATGAAAGAAATGATCGTAGAACCATGTTACATACATTATATGTATGCATGATCTGAAGGGTTCATATGGAGTACAACACGAAACACAAAAGGCCTTAAGTGCTGCTGTCATGAAAACATATTCCTTGAAAAACAGTATAATCCCAAGAATGGAGACGGTTAGAGTAGCTTGTACAAATCCTATTACTTTAAATTCTGTGAAGGCTTGGCAGTCTGTTAGGCGACTTGAAGGGAAATCATGCTTAACATCAATCTATACTCCAGAAGGAAGTTGCTTTCAGCTGTTGCCTGTTCGGGGTCGCCACAGCAGACCAACTGGTCCGCACAACAACTTGGCAAATGTTTTACGCCGGATGCCCTTCCTGACGCAACCCTCCCATTTTTCCGGGCTTGGGACCGGCACTGCATCCAGTGGCTGGGGTTGAGGCAATGGCTGGGAATCAAACCCGGGCCTTCCGCATGATAAACCTACCACTGAGCCACCAATGCCTCCTAACATCAATCTATACTCCAATATGTAATAATCTAGATTTTCCCCCAGGTGTCCGTGATTCACGTTTTCGACAGTGGGCTCTTAAGGGGCTAAAAGATCTTTTTGATAATAATACTCTTATGTCTTTTAGTCAGACTTCCCAAAAATACAACCTTGGTGGGCGGGATTTTTTCCGCTATTTACAAATAAGAAACTATATTCAGAAGGATACCACGCTTCTTTCTAATGCAAGTTCTTCAGAAATTGAGAAGCAGCTTTTTGAGATGCACTCAACTAAATCTCCAAGTTCTTTTTATAGTGTGTCTTTGGAGTGTGTTAGCACATCCACTCATTTTCTTAAAATGATTTGGGAAAGGGAACTTAATATTCAAGTAGCAGATGAAGATTGGAATACGGTTTGGAAAAATGCAAAGAGTCTGATTATATGTAATAAAGTAAGAGCTATTCAGCTCAAGATTCTTCACAGAGCTCACATTTCTCCTTCCCAGCGTATAGGTATATAGAAATAGGTAGTCTTACTCATCGTTTGTGGTTCTGTAACAAAATACAGAGGTTCTGGTAGGGGGTTTCTGAAGAATTGAATAAAATGTTGGGTGTTTCTTTGGTTCCAGATCCAGTGTCTTATCTGTTGGGAATGTCTCCTCCTGTAGGTCTTGTTAAGTGCAAAAATAGGCTTTTCAAATTTTCTCATTTTCAGTGCTAGAAAAGGTATACTTTTACAATGGATCTCAGATAAAGCACCCACTGTTAGGATGTGGCATCGAACTATTCTTGAATATCTGTCACTAGATTATTTGCCTTGTATCGTACATGATAAGAGTGGAGTGATAAAAATTTGGGAACATTTTCCGACATATGTTGATCTTGACGTTGCTTCCATCCTGAGAAGAGAATTTATCTAAGGCGTCATGGCTGTTTTTGTTAGTTGTACTATAATCTTTACTCATTGTCAGTACTTCAATATTTTATTTTCCACGACTTGTATGTGTATGCGCACATGTAACCCTTGTTTTTTGTGTGTGAGCTAAAATGTTTTTGTTTTGTTTGGTTTACCTGTTGTTGTCATTATGTTATTATTCTCCAAGGATGTTGTTTCTTTGTAAAGCGAAAATTAATAAAAACATATTTTTGTTTTAAATAAAAAAACAAAACAAAAAAAAAAACAGTATAATCCCAAGGAGGTGATATCAGTTAGCCAGAATTTTTATTACAATAAGACAAATTCAATATATTGGCAAACAGTGCTGTTTAAAGCGGTTTCAACCCATATCATAAATGTTTTCTGATAGGAATCTCACTACAAAGTCAAAAAAGATGGCATTACAAATTTGCACAGCTAATTTTTACCTCATGTTCATTATGAGAAGCAGATTTTTTTTGGATGGTGTCCAGAGAATAGTGGGAAAAAGATCCTCCGGAAGACGTGCAGGCCCTCCTCCTCTTCCTGTGTACTTGGATGTCGCATATAATCCTTGACAGCCCTTGTATGTCTTCCCACTGATGATCCGCACTGCTCCTACGGGAGCCATGTCCCCGCAATGTACGAAGCAAATGCTCCACAGCTCCAAAACTCGCTGCCCTTCTCAGCTGCCTCTGCAGTAGCTTCTTTTCCAGAAGCCCGTCCTTTGGCGCAATAAATTTAGAGCCCTTGGTAAACTTGTGGAGGTTTTCGTCTATAGTGATCCGGTTTCTGTCTCTCTCGGACTGCCGTACGGCTGGTCTTCTGCCAGTTATGACCACTGGAACTTCTCCAACATAAACACCCTGGTCTGTAAAATCACAAAACCTTTCATTCGTCTCAGTTTCTCTCCGGTTCTTCACAGTGTCTTCGGGTTGAATTTCAACCGACTTTCTGCTCTTTCTTCTCTGGAAATACCGGCGTCCTCTGAGCTCTTTGGATGTGGGGCTGAACGGCGTTTTAGAGGGGTCAACATAACATTCATCTTTATGGCCCCTCACACATCCACAAACATTCCCCATTCCTGACTGACTCTCACTTTCTTCAAATACAAAGTCCAGACAATCTGACAAGCCTACGGGTTCCCTTATCCTGGCAAAATACAGCCATTTTCCTCTCTTCTATCTGCAAATCAAACAGGCTTGTAAGCAGTCACCCTGAACAATATCTTCTGGTAAGTTTATTTCCATGTCCCATGAGCACTCGGTTAACACGTTGCAGAGCTCACGTTCCTTTTCCCAATCCGTTGAGCTCTCTCTCGGCTCAGTGCCGACACACTGGAGTCTGCTGTGACCTTTGAAACTGCTCCCTTTACCCTGCTAGTTCAAAACAAATACCATAAAGGCAGCGTGGCCTGGAGAAAACACACAGTTCACGGGCCACTAACTCCCACTCAGTCACTGCTGAGATCATTCCACTTCCTGCGAAGTGCACACAAGGGCAGCGAGAGTAAATTTCCCCTGGCTAATCTGTATGCAAATGGACAAAGCCTGAGAAAGAGAGCGAGAGAGAGCGAGAGAGACTGAGCGAGCAAGAGAGAGAGAGAGACACACAGAGTGTGAGGGGGTAAACAGGACAGAATGTAAAGGGAGAAGTCTAGTTCACACTGATGGCTTCTGATTGCAGTAAGCCACCTGTGAAAATGCTGCTCAGCAAATTGAGCTGCTCAGATCACATGAACCGGCCTGAGAGAATCATGGGCCTATCATGCGGGCTTTAAAAATAACAGGGCAGTGTGGCTGGCTCAACAAAATGCTCCGAGACTGAGGTGACCCTCGATGACAAAGCTGTTTTGCTTTTGTTTTGTTTTTTATGACGCATACTGGGACAAAGGCTAGAGCAGGTTGTACAGGACTTTAAACAAACAGGCCTTCTCAATGGTGCTTGCTGTGTTAACATCATACTAACTATAAATGTCTAATACATCTTATTTCTTAGAATGCAGTTTTTTGTGTGCATGTAATATGTTTTTTTTACTTCCTGCAAGTTCTAGTGTTCAAACTCACCACTAAAGGTCATCAATGGTTAATGGTTTAAATAGTGAAAATAAATACCATGAGAGAACTAAAAATAAACAGTTACATGGGTACATGGGCATAATCTTATTATTACTATTTTTTTTTTTTGGTCAAAGACTATATTTTACTACAATTATAGCACTGACCCAAATACCTTTAAAAGATTTCAGTGTGTTATCAAAATATTGTGATATGTATCTATGTTATACTGTAAAATAATTCATCACAATATCATCATCATCATCATCGTCACTCCAATATAATATTTATCACACAACTGCACAGGAACATGTTTAATTGCTTAAATGCTAGCTCATGAAAAATAGGAATAGTAATCCTTCACACACCTCATAAAAAAGTGTGAGAGTCACGCACATTGTTTATATCAAAATGTAAATGTGTTTTATAGGTTCCTAAGGCTCACATACTTTATAGTGCACTCTTACCTTTAAAGTGCATTAAAGAATTAAAATAAAACAATAATTAAAACCCTTGAATTAATTTATATTGACATATACTATTTAAATAGCCCTCCTTCATCATATAACAGCTACCAACCAGGGAGGGTGGAGGCTCACATGCGTCATCTGAGACACATGATCCCAGACAATTGCATTTTTTTCAAACCGCAGAGCAGCCTAACACACTCTGAGGACCCTTTTCCGCATACATGAGCTCACAGATGCCCACCATTGGCTAGCGTCCCTGTGACTGACAGGAGAGACAGTATATATCATCCCTGCCATCCAGAGAACACGGCTGATTTTGCTCTCTTACATCCCGATCCCGGATATGCGGCAGTGGCATTGTTGGTATTCTTCCTAAACCTGCTCTTGACTGGGTGAATAAATAAACCTTGATCATGTTGAATAAATGTGTTAACACACATTATTAGCTGTTAAAGTCACACATACTCGCCATACACTGCCACTATTTTGTGTGTAAATGTCTTTGCTATTTCTAACATGTGTAACTATTTTGGTGTGGAACATCAGAGGGATGTCTATTGAATATCATTCTGAAATGACTTTCACATTCATTTCAACAAAGCAGAGGATCCTTCTGGAAGATCTGAAACGTTCTTTTGTAATGTTGTTTGAGGAAACATGGACAATGATGCGTGTTCAATGATTAATGCACCACTCACAATAACCTTTATTCATTAAGATCAAAAGGTTATTCCGAGTACCAAAAGGCGGCGTTGTATACACTCACACAGAAAACACACGAAAAGCAAAACGAACCACGAGGAGAGAACCAGAATTGAAGCAACAAATAAAAACAGTCCACACTAAATACCATCACCAATGGCAAGAATACATAAAAGATTTGTGTTCATAAATATATCGGGCAGCACAAGGACTCGGACATCACCTGAGGAGTTGGAATGTGCAGAGAACTGTCGAAAAATGCTGCCACATCTACAGAATCAAGAGGCAACAGGCCCACAGCCACCAGCGGCTCATGCCCAACGGCTTGCGTGAGATTGACGGGGCAGGTGTTTGGCACAGGTTACCCCACGCTACCTGTCAACGTGCTTTATGAGCTCAAATGTTATTAAATAACCTCAGCTGCCACACCTACCTACTGGGCATTTTTTTCCATCCCTGCACATCTTCGGACCTGTCTCGGAAAGCCTACGAATGTTAGTGTTTAATCTTCAGCCCAGCAGCTAGATGCATAGTGTTGTTTGGGTGTGGAGATTCTGTGATGTGCACTGTGTGTACAGCTGAATATACTTTAAGCCTTCCTGTTTGAGTACAGAACTGAATGAGTAAACAGGGACCCTGAAAACTGGAGCCTTGTGAGCTGCTTTGTCTGTACTGTGTAGTCTGGATGTAAGCACTAACATTCTACATGAAGTCAGTGCTAGGAATACTAAGTTAGAGAAAAAGAAGGAAAAAAAAGAAAGTGAGAGAGAAATATAGCACTTCTGAGACCAGGTGTATACACCGGAAAACAAACCCTGGCCGATAGAATGCAAGCCCAATAACCACACTCAGGTCTGCAACTCCATGAAGGTTGTGTGTGTGGCACTACGTGCAGGGGCAATCTCACTGTGCTTTCATGCTTTGCCCAAGTCTGAAACCAGGATCAGTTCTGAACTTGTTTGAAGGAGGGCGTCGTCATCACAGGTTTGTTTTCACACAGAACAATTTTTTCCTGTGAATCGATGGCACGATCCTATGCAACAACGCCGTGTGTGAAATGAAATATATAAAAAAAATTATTTAATTTGCATTTCAAATATGTTCAACTGGTATATCCAGAAGACATTCAGTTTTAACTGCAAACCATAACATGCCTTTCTTTGCCACTGTAACGTGAACAACTAATCACACGCTTTGATGCTGATCACTTTAACATACTTTCTAGTCTCTGTGTAAAGTTACTGAGGTTCATGCGAGCCCCACACGGCAACATCAGGTGGACCAGAGTTTGCTGATTGACAGGAGGTGGCTGGATTTTGTTCTGTTTCAATGATAAAGCAATGAAAGATTTTTCATGAATAGAATCAGGCAAATTCTTACAAATTTGCTGCCACTGCAAAGAACCTTGACTTACGCTATTACATGTTTAGTCATCATTCATTCATCAGTCATCGGCTTGGAGGAAGACTCCAGAACAAGAGAGAAGAGAATAAGAATGAGTCCTTTCTCAGTCAACGTGGCAAAAATCGATAGATATCTCAAAGGGACTTATAGAAAATGTTGAAGAAAGGGCACATAATTACCAAATAGGAGCGCTTCGTTATTGATAGCTGCAAGCTGCTATGCTGAGCATGCTCTGAATACGTCAATCAAAAAGCGTAGCCAAATTCTAAGACGATATGAAATCTTTCATCATACATGTCAGCACACCACAACATTTGAGAGAAGCCTGTCAAGGAATGTACCTGCAGGCAGGGACATTAAGGTGATATATAGTAGATTGGAGCCTGCTCTTATTACTCAATACCCTGTACTTACGTGTGGAAATCACAGAAGCAGCACAGGTATATATAACTATTACGTGCTATTTACGGTTTGTGGCCACATTACCGCAAAGGCACAGACTGTCACAAAAAAAAGGCCTGAACAAGCTCTATTTCGTGTTACCTTCAGCTTAGAGTGACAAAAGACGTAGCCTTAATGATCTCACTGCGGTGAAATGCCTTAAAGCTCCTACAACTATACTGTAAGCCTAGGACATGGATCAGAGGAAAGAATCATCTTAACCGCTGTCCCTCTACAGGACACAAAAGAAACTGACCAATGTTTTAATGTTTATATCAATATAAATATTTGAGATATTTACAACATAACCTCTGGTTATATATTTGTTATATATTAGTTTGTACAAGGTTGCTTTGACCTCTTGTGGTTGGAAAATGAACTGCATGATCAAGAGAGCATTCATTTTAAGGAGTGCTATGTAAGCCTAACCTTAAGTCAGAAGACATACACACAAAAAAAAAAAAATGACAGCTTGCCACTTCTGTAATTAACTGTAAGGATTAACTGTTTGCAAGTCTTAAGGAAAAATACATCTAAATCAATTTGCCAAAAGCCTATCACACTGTCATATCACATATACAAAGAGATGCATGCTGCATTCTTCCAATCAGAACAGTAATGTCTTGCCAAATACTATAACAACATACTCAAGCAACACCAGACGCCGACAAACAACGATGAAGAGCTTACAGCAAACAGACAGGTAAAAGGTAGGAAAAGGTAAAGCAGACTGACCTGAAAGTGCAGAATGATGGTCCATATCAACCCCAGAGTCAGCTTTGGGTTGCCGTCTGTGATGTCATCATTTCTGATGTTCACTAGCTTCACCTGTGCAAAGCACACATCAGTGTGAAAAAAAAGGAGCTCTCATTTCAACATCTTCCATCAAGCAACTGTGATTTTAATACAATAATACAAGTCATATCTCACAGGATCGACTTTATAAAGTGTCCAGACAGCACTTTTTCGGTTAACTAAACCTTCAATAGTCTAATTTAGCCCATTTTCTTTTAGTTGACAGGCGTGCAATGTTTCATTTGGTTCAAAACGTTTTATAATAACATAACTGTTCTAGCATGTTATTGTTTCTATAGTAACAGCTCATACATGGGAACTTTATCCATAAATGTAAAAAAAAATATGTTTAAAGCAGTTCGATTGAATGCACTCCCCCTTTGGTGCGCATTATTTTTCTATCAGCATGACCTACGGTGTGTTACTTCTTACATCAGACTTCTGGGTCGTGATTCAATGATAACTGATCTTAATATAATCAATAAATCACTAAAGGAAATTGGCTGCTTGACTGATCTGAATATAATGACTGCAAATAATGCAAGAAAATATATACACACATCAGACATTTACTTGATTATGCTACTCTATTGCAACACAGAGAGACAGAGAGGAGCGAATGGTCACATGCTCCACAGTGAATTAATGTTCCATGTACTTCGAATTAAAAGGACACCTACGTTTTCCACACACTCATTATCCATTTAATCAGGTCTTTAATCAGCTCTGCCTGCCATGTAAGTGGGCACTGACTATAGCCCATCTGCTGCTGTGAACAGTTTGTCCACTCCCTCTGCTCAGTTCATTAATTTAAATCCCACCATACCCTGCTGTGTGAGAACAATCTAGTAGCCAATAACATCTCAGCGCTGGTCGCATGGGGTCTCTAACTGTACATACTGCCAGATCGGGTACAGTCAGCACCTCTAAAGTGATCTGTATTTTGTTTAGACTTGTTTAAATGGCAAATGAGTGATCCACACCTACACACACATTCCTACAAGATGGGAAAATTTTCAGTAGATAGACAGACATACTTTATTGACCGCAAAAACGAAATTCTTGTGCTATAGCTGCATGGTCAGTTCTTCAATGATGCTTTTCTGGCTTCCTACATCTGTTCTCTTTAGCCTTGTACAATTACAATGTTGGACATCACAATCCACCATTATTGTATATGTTCTTGAGTTTGTACTCCGATCAGGCATAACATTCTGAGCAGTGAGAGGTGAAGTGAATAACACTGATGATCTCCTCATCATGGCACCTGTTAGTGGGTGGGATATATTAGGCAGCAAGTGAACATTTTGTCCTCAAAGTTGATGTGTTAGAAGCAGGAAAAATGGGCAAGCGTAAGGATTTGAGCGAATTTGACGAAGGGCCAAATTGTGATGGCTAGACCACTGGATCAGAGCGTCTCCAAAACTGCACCTCTTGTGGGGTGTCCCTGGTCTGCAGTGGTCAATATCTATCAAGGAACAGTATCTAAGAAGGAACAGTGGTGAACCTACGACAGGGTCATGGCTCACTGATGCAGTGAAGGCTGACCCTGGTGATCCGATCCAACAGACGAGCTACTGTTGCTCAAATTGCTGAAGAAGTTAATGCTGGTTCTGATAGAAAGGTGTCTGAATACACGGTGCATCACAGTTTGTTGCGTATGGGGCTGCATAGCCGCAGACCAGTCAGGGTGCCCATGTTGACCCCTGTGCACCCTCTAAAGCGCCAAGAATGGGCACATGAGCATCAGAACTGGACCAGGGAGCAATGGAAGAAGCTGATGAATCACGTTTTCTTTTATATCACGTGGATGGACGGGTGCGTGTGTATCGCTTACCTGGGGAACACATGGCATCAGGATGCACTATGTGGAGAAGGCAAGATGGTGGAGGCAGTGTCAAGCTTTGGGCAATGTTCTGCTGGGAAACCTTGGGTCCTGCCGTCCATGTGGATGTTACTTTGACACGTACCACCTACCATGTACACCCTTTCATGGAAGCGGTATTCCCTGATGGCTGTGGCCCCTTTCAGCAGGATAATGCGCCGTGCCACAAAGCAAAAATGGTTCAGGAATGGTTTGATGAGCACAACGGGTTTGAGGTGTTGACTTGACCGCCAGATCACAGTCCAATCGAGCATCTGTGGGATGTGCTGAACATACAAGTCCAATCCATGGAGGGAACTTACAGGACTTCAAGGATCTGCTGCTAACATCTTGGTGCCAGATACCACAGCACACCTTCAGGGGTCTAGTGGAGTCCATGCCTCGACAGGTCAGGACTGTTTTGGCAGCAAAAGGGGGACCGACACAATATTAGGCAGGTGGACATAATGTTATGCCTAATCGGTGTATAATTTAAACTGTACAGAGAATCACTGAACGCTTTACAGTCTGACTTTGAAACCAGATGTTCTGGCTTCAGCATGCCATCCAGTGAATTTTAAAACTCCCAGGGTCCATGAAATGTATTTTTACATTAAAAAAGGTCTGGAGAAACCCTGAAGTGAGTGAACTGCAAGCGAGATTCACTTCTGATCAGATGGTTTTTCTGCCTACAGTAACATGTTATTGTCTGTTACTAGCCATAAGAGGGCAGTAGAAGACAAGAAAAAAAGCAGGACACTCCTCTACACAAGTGTCATTCAAAAACAATGGTGTCTTTGGGGAGATCTGTTTACCCATTAGTAGGTTTCTTTGTTAGTGATGAGAATGGACAACAAGGTTATACAGGCCAGCTGTGGTGAACCAGAGCACTATAGTATGACTAACAAATAATGTGCTTTCCTTAAAAAAAAAACTGAAGCAGACATATTGGACACACCACAGGGAATTGAGGGAAGGTGCTATAATTGTAACATAATTGTATAATACCATCATTCCATTTTCCAACACTTCTTTAAAGTCATGAAAACAACACATGTATAACCTAAGTATTTCATGATGAAAGAGGTAATGAACCTTGCTTTCCTTGGAAGACAATAACATTTATGTCAAGATGTATGCTATAAATTTTATGCGCCTCCATTTATTATTCCCACCGGTGGCCAAACCAATTTCCCTTCAGCCTGAGGCTATTGTGAATAACCATCTGCTTCATAGTGAGATCATGGGATTCTATCTTGGTGACACACTTATGAAGCAGATGAATCTGCTAAAGAAAGCTTGTTTGGGCTTACCTGCCGCTTTTTTAAGTAATCCAGTGCTATCTGTACATTCTGCAGTCTGTGGAAGCGCATGCGGCCTTTCTCCCGAGGCTGTGAGAAGAAGATGAGGGGAAAGAAGAGAAGGGGAAACGTGTGAGTGTACATCATTCTGCAACACCTCGGTCATCAGATGCACCTCGGCTACTCACTGCATCCTTAGTAGCAACAGCAGTATATCCCTGGCTTATAGCTTTCTGCAGGAGAGAGAAATACACTGACCCCTAATTCATCAAGGGTCATGGTCAGTCCTGGACATGTTCTGTAATTATACAACCCCATGCAGGTGAAGCTGAAATTGACTCTGCCAGTGATTTAATAAAGCATTAGGGATGCATCGATACCATATTTTCTGACCGAGTACAAATTTCCTGATACCAGGTATAAAAAGTATCCTACTTAGTATTAATCCATTAACAGGATATTGTAGGAAGCCATATTGTAGCATAGTGGATTATTACTTGGATTCGGATACATTTCATGAGGACAATTAATGAGCATGATATCAGACAATTCCAGGATTGGTATTGATGCAGGGCCCTGCTATAGACTGGCATCCTGTCCAGGGTGTACCCTGCCTTGTGCCCGTAGTCTCCTGGGAGAGGTTCTGGGTTTCTGTGACCCAGTAGTAGGATAAGCAGGTATAGAAGATGGATGGATGGATGGTATTGATGCATCCCAAATAAGCACACTTGCAATGTAAACCAGCTCACTTTAGCTGCTTGTGAAGAATTATGGAGATGTCTGAAGTCTGAGTTACTAGACAAACAGACCATGTGATGAAAGAGCAGACAGCCAGAGGCAGAACAACTGGAGCACACCATGTCTATAGCATGAGGCAGTGAAGTAAAAACCTCTTGTAATAATCATATGCACACAGTGAAGGAAGGAAGAGGTCAGAGAAAGAGTGACACGTTACAACAAGATGTATAACACTTCACCATGCCAGCATTTCTCCACTGTAGCCGGTGTTCAGAACTGTTACCTTCGAGGAAGGTCAGGGCCCAATTGATATGGAAAATGTGTCACTAATTACGGCGTGCTCATGCACCAGTTTTGCAGAGCTAAAAATTATGACAAGCAATAATGTCAGACAGCATAATTATATGCAGTTACACTTTGCAAATGTGTTCACACTTTTTTCTGTCTTTCATGCATATGTTCATTACCAAACACATTCAAAAATTCATGTCTGAATGATACACGGTTCCCAAGAAGAAGAGGTGCAAAATCTGTTAAAATCTAAAATTTCAGTCTTACATTGTTTTAAAACCAAAAACTGAATGGTGTGGCACTGGCAATTGTTAAAGTTAGCATATAATATATATATATATATATATAAAATTATATATATATATATATATATATATATATATATATATATATGTGTGTGTTTGTGTGTGTGGTTATTTAAATTATTTATTATATATTTGTTTCAATAAACTACTTAATAATAATTTCTAATAATAATTCTAACCCTACATTTATACACTGAGAAGCAATTTCAGCCATATCTGGCACAGTGATTGTCTAAAGTGACAACTCTACATGACTATATTTCTAATTTCCTCTGATCCCAGCCCACAACTGGTTCCTACCTACACACACATAGCCTCTATAAACATTACACAAGTGTATGGAGACATTACAAAGTGAAATAAAGCTTAAAAGGGAGTAGCGGAGGTCATCTCTGGTAAAGTTACTTTGCTTTGCTGACCTGCCGATACATCTTAACCAAAAATTGGTGTGTAGAAAACATTCAGTAGGCTTTAGGTTATAAATTTTGTTTACTAACATTTCTATCACTGTAGGACACTGTTGCTTTCGGCTGCTCCCTGTTCGGAGTCGCCACAGCGGACCAACTGGTCCGCACAACAACTTGGCACAGGTTTTACGCTGGATGCCCTTCCTGACGCAACCCTCCCATTTTTCCGGGCTTGGGACCGGCACTGCATCCAGTGGCTGGGGTTTGGGCATTGGCTGGGAATAATTTCTATCAGAATCTGTAAAAATCCTGGACAGTGCATGCTCAAACAACTACAGCAGCACTCATTACACACCCACAGACAAGAGATAAGCTAACTAGAAACACAAGTGACTTGCCTCTTTTTAATGTGAACCTGAAGAGCTTGAAAAGATTCTTTCATTATTTTATTTTTTAACACTATTCTAAAACATGTCACATTCTTGTACTAATGTGATGACCAGGCGTGGACAATATGTTTGCATGCTTAATCATTATTAATTTTTAGGTTTATCTCTGGGATTTCCACCAATGCCCTCAAGTTTGCAGAATCTCAAAATTGGCTGTTGTTTTATTGGGCCCTAGTTCAGGTACAAATCCTGTAATGTGTTTAGGTTTTATTCTATTTTACTTTGATTGAATGAATGGTTGATGAAGGACGAGTGACAGATCGACACACATGAATTTGTTGCTGCTGGATGCAACAAGCAACCCAAGAACTAAAGACTATGACTATGAATTCCACTGAGCATTAAAAAAACTGATGAAATACACAATAATGATGTGTATTGTATTATACAATATCGTATAATGTATTCTTTAATGATGTCACCTATATGATTGGTGATCAATGAAGCATGAGGAATTGTAGTCAGGTCTTTTAGTTCACAAGCTTAATAAGATGCATTTTGAAGCACTCCATGGCAACCCCATCAATGGCAGAGGCTCTACTCATACCAAACAGCACACGGGCTTTAAAATCCCTGAAGTAAAAGTGCAAGTCTTAACTTCTAAACTCAGACTGAACCTACAGTCCACCATCGAGAAGACATGCTCGCTGTTTTTAGTGTTTTTCGCTGTATTCTGATCAACCGCCACCACACACTCTTCGTTAGTTGTGTTAGAGAGGGGTAGGAGGTCGTGTGACCAAACCTACCCCCTTATCATCATCATCACCACCACCACCATCATCCTCCTCCTTCTGCACACGGCCATGCTGCTCAACCGTGCATGCGTCAGCTGAACTCACCAACCGTAACGTCTTCAGAAAATTGCGTTCCCTTGGCTTAACCATGGGAGAGCAAGCAAGAGCAAGAGATAGACAGAAAAACAGACAGACAGACAGGGTACAGATGAGATCAAGAAGACCAGAGAACAAATGAAGGGAGAAGAATGGAGAGAGACATAAAACAGAGGAAGAAAGAAAAGAGGAAATAGAAACAACGGTAAACAAATGAAAGGTGACAGTAACCTTCTCAGACAAGGACATTTTTATTCACTGCAATTTTATATGAAGACTCCACATGTACTATTTTTAAAGACGCTGATTAAAACCGTTAACAGGTTTATTTTATTATTCTCCCCAAAATAATTGTTTGCTGACCACAACTAAATGAAACGGCTACCTAGATTTGGCTAGACATCTCTGTACACTGCCACACTTCTTGTCTTGTAGCCTCTCTCTCTCTCTCTCTCTCTCTCTCTCTCTGCCTACAAATACAACTAGGTAATTATTGACAGTCCTTCTCAAAAATACAAAAGAAAAATTAAAAATACCCAATCAGATTTGATTTTTGTTCACCTTTTGTTATATATGCAGAGTATATACCGTGGGGTCCAAAATGAAAATCATAGATTTTGGAAATAAATGGTTTATGATTTTCTTTTCTCAAATATTCTTGAATATTTAATATTGAAGAGTCTGCATTGTTTAAACGTAAACAAATTTGTGATACTGACCATGATAAAAAGCGGACGAATTTGATCTGAAATGGATCAGAAAGGTTTTGTACAAACGTTTGGCGACTAAGTATATGTACACTACACTAGATTTACAACTACAAGACTAACTAAGCGAACACGGCTAACGATCATTTTCAGGAAGCTGCAAAGTAAGAAGCGGTGTTAATTTGAACAGAAGTGGCTTTAATGGAAAATGTCCAAACCACTTGAGCTACCACCACCCCAGTTATGCAGATATCAGTATAACTGCACTCTGCATTCAGTATAACTGTGTTTGCTTGAATATGGTTTGTTTTTAGGTTTGATTAAATCCAAGATATTGAGAAACTCTAATATAATCAGACAGAGTTATCATACTTTGAGCCTTTTAAATCTTTATACTTGGACAAGCTATGAGAGCATCTTGGATGAAAAGCCACAGAAGCTTTGGCTAAGCTGATATTAACGTGGTTTCAGCCTTTATTTAGCAAAGGACTAGAAATTCATAACACTAGTTTTAATTAAAGGTGCCGTCTGCTTGATTAAAGAGTAATGTTAATTTTACCAGAATTTTCTGTTTAGAAAGTATTTAACACATGCGAACAATCTTTAAAACAGTAACACAATCAGCATCAGTAACACAATCAGTCATATTTACAAACGATAGAAAAGGTTTGTGCACACACGATCTGCAGATAAGCTCAAAAACGATCATTCTCCATTTTCACGTGTTACAAATCGTATTTAATGAGCAGTCTGTAAGGGAATGGTGTTAGATTCGGCATAGCAGTGTGAGATCCAAAAAGACATTCATGCATCAGTCACATTAGTGAAAGTAAAAGGTTATAGCTGTGCTCTGTTTTACAGGCCTTATCTGTTTACACACAAAACATGTGGACTGCTGTGACTACAAAAGGTACTGTGCTGGCCCTTAGAACATTGTGAGGTTACCACAAGAAAGTGCTACCTAACATGATTACAACAGTGTGTCAAATACACCAAGACAGAAGACATAGCTGAGATCAGCAAACACTGCTTTAGGAGAGTTAAACAAACAGCTCTACTCACCAATTTGTCACCAGACAGGACCTCCAACAATGAGATCAGGTTATGTCCATCTCGCAAATCCTCATATAGGTCGTTAACGTGCTTTCGTACCTGGACACATGAGAGTTATACATTTCACACATCTGCTGGCATTACCATCTTGTCTTGCCTATCTTAGTTGTTTCTATTAAGTAAATATTGAGACTCATTTATCAATCTTTTAAGCAAAGTGATGTGTATTTTTTTTCCATAGACCACACTAAATAATATTTTCTTCATACTTAGATGAGTAAATTACCAAATATCAGCCATAACTTAACACACACAATCACAGCCTGGCCATTAAAGCCTATAAAAAGTTCATAGATAGCCTTTAATGACAAAATTCTGACTGAACGGCAAAAGATCGTCTCCTAAAAGTATAAATTGTGAGAAATCTTCCATTAATCTAGGACACGCATTGTAAAGTTGGCCAGTTACCAAATTTCTTGTCTAGTCTTATTTGTTGTGCTTGATGGATTTATTCTGGTCTGCTTTCATTCAAATCATTTTCACATTTGTTTTTACTGAAAAGTTAGATATAAGATTAGAGCAGATTATTAAAAAAATTAGATTATTTAAAAGAATGCCACATTTACGAATAAAGTCTTTCTTCTAGTTGAATAGATTTTGTAATGTAACGCAAAAAAATTGATGGAATATTTTAGGCAGAAGAAGTTGCTTTCGGCTGCTCCCTGTTCGGGGTTGCCACAGCGGACCAACTGGTCCGCACAACAACTTGGCAAATGTTTTACGCCGGATGCCCTTCCTGACGCAACCCTCCCATTTTTCCGGGCTTGGGACCGGCACTGCATCCAGTGGCTGGGGTTGAGGCATTGGCTGGAATTGAACCCGGGCCTTCCGCATGATAGGCGGGTAACCTACCACTGAGCCACCAATGCCTCCAATGGAATATTTTAGGCACATTTTAGGAAAACATTTAGGAATATTTTAGGTTTTGGTTTTTGTTGAAACATAAATCAGTAAAAACATTTCTCAGAACAGCTGTAGTTACTATCTCAAGTTCTGCCATAACATCTAACTGTAATCATACATTTATTACTAAAATTACTATGATTCATTTTGACAATTTACATATATCCCATTCACTTTCTTACCTGAGCAATGGCGTTTGAAGTACTTACTGTCTGGATTAATTATCCATACTAATACAATTTTGAATAGTCTCTTAAAAGATACTGAAGCTGTTCAATTACACAAGCTACAATAATTTTAACACTTTAAAGCATGTATACTGTTATAAACATTTCTCACATACACTATATTGCAAAAGTTTTGAGACGCCCCTCCAAATCATTGAATTCAGGGGTTGGGCTTGTCCCCTCAGTTCCAGTGAAAGGAACTCTTAATGCTTCAGCATATCAAGACATTTTGGACAATTTTATGCACCCAACTTTGTGGGAACAGTTTGTGGATGACCCCTTCCTGTTCCAACAGGAAGACATGGATGAGCGAGTTTGGTGTGGAGGAACTTGACTGGCCTGACCAGATAGAACACCTTTAGGATGAATTAGAGCGGAGACTGCGAGCCTTCTCGTCCAACATCAGTGCCTGACCTCACAAATGCGCTTCTAGTGGAATGGTCAGAAATTCCCATAAACACACTCCTAAACCTTGTGGAAAGCCTTCCCAGAAGAGTTGAAGCTGGTATAGCTGCAAAGGGCGGGCCAACTCCATATTACATTCATGTGCATGTAAAGATAGACGTCTCAAAACCTTTGGAAATGTGGTGTATATTCAGCGTCATGTAAATAACATTTATAAACAAGTTTCTTAGATAGGCTAAAAGATGAATGACATATGACATCTTTAATGACATAATACTTGGATAATACTTCATTACAGAGTTCACAACATGTCCAGGCACAGGGTCAGTCCCAAATGCCATCCGGATAAAGTCACTCAGCATGCTGCCTCACTGACCCACTTTTACCCAGACCCTCTCCCTCCTAATTCCTTACAAGCACAACTGTGCAGCCGAAATAGATCAGAGGGCCTTCGGGGTCCGAGTCTCCTGCCCTCTGTATGTTATGCAAAACCCCATTAATCCAGAAGAGCTCAGCTACAATCACACCGCATCTTTGTTCCTTTGTGGAGTCTAACGGGAACACTGGGCACTCACACATTTGCATATTCATTCACAATCAGCGTAGTCATCACATCACTAGGTCTATCATGTATCATCACCTGTCACGTGCCACGAATTTCCTACAAAATGCCTTTCCTTTGTTCCTAATTGTTTTCAAGTTATTTATAGATGCTTTGTTCAGAAAGGACAAAATGATATACAATCTCTCTCACGCTCCATGAACATGGATCTTGCACAAAAGAAAAAACCTTAACAACAAAAGATTATCACATTGATTGTAAACGATTATATCTTAAAAAGGCACATTTCTGTTATCATGAATATTGTCACTACTGCTGAATACCATATGGGAGGCTGAAATCCGGTTAAACTACATTTCTTTTTACAGGTTTCGGCAGTTTCGTTGCTCACAACACGATGACGAACATCTGAAAACCTCACCACACCTGAAGGAAGTAATTTGTAAGTTTAAAACATAAGCTGTAACAGTCTGTATACTGTTTAGATTAGCAGTTATATTTGATTTAAACATGTACAAACATCAGTCCTTTAGTTAGTTAGTACACAGTAGTTAGGTATCACTAGTTAGTATTTACTATTACTGTGTAAAATGTTTATGCTACTTGATAAAAGATTCTTCAGGGAGTTCTTGATTGACACATTGCATTGATTTTCCACAGATCAACTACAGAAGTGTCTCAAGGCCATGCCCGTCTCTTAGAGCCAGCCTTAGAAAAATCCTGGCATTCTTGTAAATCAAAAAATCCTTTTTCTCCATAAGATATTCTGCTACTAGGTCTCACACTAGGATTCTTCTCATGGTCAGAGTTGACTTTAGTATGTATTGGAACAGATTGCTTTCTTATTTAAAAGAAAATTACCATTAAACGTATCAGATTAAGCCATATCTGGCCCTCACACTGTCAATTCCACTACATGTCCCGTCTTCCTGTCCCTTCTCTGATCTTTTTAAGATGGCACCTTCTTGAAAATCCGGTTTGGCGTAAATGACTATTTCCTTCTCTGTCATATTTGTTGCACCATTTAATTACAGTCCTTAGATTCGAACATCGTTCAGCTAAAGATTGCATTTTTTTTAAGTTAGTTTTGGAGTTCAACAAATCTTGGTCTGTAAAGCATTATACACCGATCAGGCATAACATTCTGAGCAGTGACAGGTGAAGTGAATAACACTGATGATATAATTATGGCACCTGTTAGTGGGTGAGATATATCTGGCAGCAAGTGAACATTTTGTCCTCAAAGTTGATGTGTTAGAAGCAGGAAAAATGGGCAAGCGTAAGGATTTGAGCGAGTCTGACAAGGGCCAAATTGTGATGGCTAGACCACTGGATCAGAGCATCTCCAAAACTGCAGCTCTTGTCGGGTGTTCCCGGTCTGCAGTGGTCAGTATCTATCAAAAGTGGTCCAAGGAACTGGTGACAGGGTCATGGACGGCCACGACTCATTGATGCACGTGGGGAGCGAAGGCTGGCCCGTGTGATCCGATCCAACAGACGAGCTACTGTTGCTCAAATTGCTGAAGAAGTTAATGCTGGTTCTGACAGAAAGGTGTCAGAATGCACAGTGCATGATGGGTCAGAGCTGTTTTGGCAGCAAAAAGGGGGACCAACACAATATTAGGCAGGTGGTCATAATGTTATGCCTGGTCGATGTATATTTTAATCGATAACACAATGGCTAACATTTGAAGACAAAACCTGTGCCACAATAGATCATTGTATGCACCGTGTATTTAGGTATAATGGTTAAATCTGAAGGACATCCAACACGTTATCACTTGCTCTTTTGTTTAGGAGGAATCTGTAAAGTAATCAGGCAGAGTCAGTACATGCTTGGGCCCAGCAGATAATTGGGCTTCATGCAGAACAAATGCTGGCAAACCAGCTTAAAGTGTCTTTCTGCATGAACCACACCTTTCCAGAAAAAGCTGGAGAATCATTACACGATGTCTGCAATTTTTATTTATACACACTGTCTTGTGCAAAAGTCTAATACTGTGTCATTTCACCAGTAATGTTCTCAAGGATCAAATTTGTGCAACTGGGAAAGTTATTTATGTCATGACCTTTTTGGATCATGGAAATAATACCAGTGGGTCATCTGTAATTATTAGCACTTCCTTCCTTCCGCTCGACCTTCCTTGTGTCTGTGAGGGTTTCCTCTGGGTTCAGTGCTATTCACCCAGCTCCCAAAAACATACAGTGGTGTGAAAAAGTGTTGGCCCCCTTCCTGATCTCTTATTTTTTTGCATGTTTGTCACACTTTAATATTTCAATGTGTTTGATTATCTGAAGCATTAGTCAAAGATAACAAGTAAAAATCCAAAACTACATGGCCCTGTGTGAAAAAGTGTTTGCTCCCCCTGTTAAAACATAACTTAACTGTGGTTTATCACACCTGAGTTCAATTTGTCTAGCCACACCCAGGCCTGATTACTGCCACACCTGTTCACAATCAAGAACTCACTTAAATAGGACCTGCCTGACAAAGTGAAGTAGACCAAAAGATCCTCAAAAGCTGGACATCATGCCGAGATCCAAAGAAATTCAAAAACAAATGAGAAAGAAAGCAATTGAGATCTATCAGTCTGGAAAAGGTTATAAAGCCATTTCTAAAGCTTTGGGACTGCCGCGAACCACAGTGAGAGCCATTATCTACAAATGGTGAAAACACGGAACAGTGGGAGAACCTCCCCAGGAGTGGCCGGCCGACCAAAATTACCCCAAGAGCGCAGCGACAACTCATCCAGGAGGTCACAAATGACCCCACAACAACATCCAAAGAACTGCAGGCCTCACTTGCCTCAGTTAAGGTGAGTGTTCATGACTCCACCATAAGAAAGAGACTGGGCAAAAATGGTTTGCATGGCAGAGTTCCAAGACGAAAACCGCTGCTGAGCAAAAAGAACATAAAGGCTCGTCTCAGTTTTGCCAGAAAACATCTTGATGATCCCAAGACTTTTGGGAAAATACTCTGTGGACTGACGAGACAAAAATTTAACTTTTTGGAAGGTCTGTGTCCCATTACGTCTGGCGTAAAAGTAACACCACATTTCAGAAAAAGAACATCATACCAACAGTAAAATATGGTGGTGTTAGTGTGATGGTCTGGGGCTGTTTTGCTGCTTCAGGACCTGGAAGACTTGCTGTGATAAATGGAACCATGAATTCTGCTGTCTACCAAAAAAACCTGAAGGAGAATGTCCGGCCATCTGTTTGTGACCTCAAGCTGAAGCGAACTTGGGTTCTGCAGCAGGACAATGATCCAAAACACACCAGCAAGTCCACCTCTGAATGGCTGAAGAACAACAAAATGAAGACTTTGGAGTGGCCTAGTCAAAGTCCTGACCTCAATCCGATTGAGATGCTGTGGCATGACCTTAAAAAGGTGGTTCATGCTCGAAAGCCCTCCAATGTGGCTGAATTACAACAATTCTGCAAAGATGAGTGGGCCAAAATTCCTCCACAGCGCTGTAACAGACTCATTGCAAGTTATGGAAAACGCTTGATTGCAGTTGTTGCTGCTAAGGGTGGACCAACCAGTTATTAGTCTTAGGGGGCAAAGACTTTTTCACACAGGGCCATGTAGTTTTGGATTTTGTTTTCCCTTAATAATAAAAACCTTCATTTAAAAACTGCATGATGTGTTTACTTGTGTTATCTTTGACTAATATTTAAGTGTGTTTGATTATCTGAAACATTAAAGTGTGACAAACATGCAAAAAAATAAGAAATCAGGAAGGGGGCCAACACTTTTTAACACCACTGTAGATAGATAGGCTACTCTAAATTGCCCCTCAGGGTGAAAGTGTGTGCATGGGGCCCTGCAGTGATCAGGGGATAAGATCCAGAATGTTTACAAATCTGACCAGAATAAAGCAGTTTTGAAAACAAATGAATGAAGGAATGAATTACGCTGTTATAATAATTCATCCCTAAGGTTTTCTATGGGGTTGAGGTCAGGACTCTGTGCAGGCCAGTCAAGTTCCTCCACACCAAACTCACTCATCCATGTCTTTATGGACCTTGCTCTGTTCACTGGTGTGCAGTCATGTTGGAACAGGAAGGGGTCATCCCCAAATTGTTCCCACAAAGTTGGGAGCATGAAATTGTCCAAAATGCATTAAGAGCTCCTTTCACTGGAACTAAGGGGCCAAGCCTAACCCCTGCAAAACAACGATTTGGAGGGGTGTCCCAAAACTTTTGGCAATATAGTATATCATACTGAAACTACTTTCCTATGGCTACTCTACTATGTTTCTAATTAGTTGTACTAACATGTTAACTTGTTACAGAATCATAATGCAGCCATTCTCATCTTTATCCAGTCATGCATTTTCAGCTGACGTCACCACACATGTGACACAAAAAGATAAAGACCTACCTTGAGGAGATGCTGGTTGATCCATTTCGTAAATGTCTTTTTCTGAACTCTGTCTCTTTCATCTGTTTAAAAAAACACAATAAGCATGAAGTTAGTGTTGGCTTGAAGTACATACTCAGAAGAAAGAACATTATATCTGTATATATCTGTACATATTTAGAGTATAAATGCAGCACTGCAATCACAGGTTCCTTCATTTGCTTTTGCCTGTAGGAAGCGTCAAACTGGAACTGGCACATCACCTAGAATACACATGGCAAATCCAGAGAAATCCCATTCACTGGAATTCCCCTTTCTGCATGGCACACCAACACATTTCCAACCAGCATTAATATCAGTCATGGAGCTTGCATTTAACGTTTCATAGAAACCCAGCGTATCACAGCGATGCCAGCATTTTCTGAAAATTGTTCCTCATACAGTACGATGACTATAATTATGTACAATACAGAGGATACATAACGTACATAGAAGTTTTGCTTCTTAACAAAACTCGAGCACGTTTTCCCTACTATGTGATTCACAAGTCCTAAAAGGAGGCATAATTATAGAAAGCTATATTAAAAAGAAGGTCTTGATCTCCATGATTCACTGGCTCCATTACGTACTGCTCCTGACCACAGTATTTTCGTTTTCCTGTAACCATGGCAACAGGCTGCCCCACACCCAGGCCTCATGCCTCACACACAGAAGCACGAGTGTCCCCATCTATTCTGAAGATGCATATGCAGAGAGTCACATTGCCAGTGTTGCACAATTCATCTTCTTAAATATTATCCTTAATATTTAAGATTCATCATTACATTGGTGAGTAGTGATGCGCAATGTATTTTTAAATAGTGCATTCTGGTAATCAGTTCCAAAGCCCAAAACGACAACGATGTTGTATTTTGCCCTATAGATTAATCCGATAGCAGATTTTTACCTTGCTGATAGACACAAACTGTATTATATAGACGAACAACTTGGCGAGAAATCATCATGACCTGGACTTTGCCGATTCATCAGTTTAGAGATCTCAACAGTTTCTCTGGAGTCGATTCAGGCACATCAACTGCTTTTCCTGTTGGTTTTATATAAAACTGAAACAGTTGTTATATATACACACTATAAGTATAAAAGCACATAGACTTAATGAATGGCTTGAGCTCTGTCTCTCTCTCCCTGAGCCTTTATTTACTGCTTCAATGGCACTACCAATCTTAATAACACTACAGTATCAGGGTCATTTAGTATTGGGCTAAAACAATAACTCATTTTATGTACATGATTTTAGGCAGCACTTATGATATTAACGCTCAGCAACAGCAGCCTGTTACCTGATTCCTGACTAACCTGAGCTAAGCAGTTCTAATCCAAATCAATGACTTCAGTCTGCATGTGTCAAACCCCCATTTTATTTAATTTTGTGAAAAGAATCATTCTGGTATCAAGAATTGCAAAGCTTAATTAAAGTGATCACTGAATATTTTTGGACTATTGTATTAAATCAAAGCTTTACAAAATGCTGACATGAGCAACTACATTTGCCAACACAAACAAAGATGCAATCTGTATCCTTGCCTCATGAGTTTAATACTTAATCATCATCATCATCTTTCATTCACTAACTAGACCCTGTGACAGCAGCATCTCCATGTGCTCTTAGAGGAAAATAAACAAAACAAAAACAGCAACACAATGACTACGTTACTGCATAAGAACGTAGTAACGTTCTTTCAATCTAAGCACTTAAGCTCATGTGACAGAAATGACACGTTTCTTCAGGCAACAATGTTTACAACAAACATCTAATTCTCTACCATTTTTCCACCCTAGAAAAGAACTGCAACATGTTTTGCAGTAAAAGGCATCATGGACTTTTGACTCATTATCATGGGCAAACACAACCTTTCCCCTTTTCCCAAACTCATTTCACAAAGTGAAAGAAGGAAGTCGCTGGCTAATCGGCAGGCTCGTCAGAGAGCAAAGAGGCGGCGTAAAGCAGGAAGTGGAGAAGAGCTACTGACCCATGCAGCACATGAGCATCACCAGGTGAGCCTTGATCTCCTTGTCGCTCTTCATGAGGTTCAGCATGGTGCCAGGCGACTCTGCCACTCTCACAACTCCATGCATGTCTCATATTCCTGCTGTGGGGAACGCGTGTAGCTGAGCGAGTGACTCCTAAAGTGCCTAAACGCCTTAAAGGAAGCAAATGCTCCCTCCTTCTCTCGCTCTCTCTCTTTCAACGCACTCGGTGGCGGACGAGTTTAGTCAGGTTTTCCAGCGTCAGTGCGTGACTGACGCTGAGTGAATGAGTGAGCTGCTCCACCACATGGGGAATGTTTACTCTGTGGTAAAGGAGGGTGTGAAAGGCATGAGCATGACCTGCTGCCTGGTCCAGTGTAGACCTGGTCAAACAGAGGGCTGACTTAACAAGTCTGAAAGCTGTTTTCAACTTTCGGGGAGCAGGCCAGAGAGCATAACGGTTGACACTAGACGTGGAAGCATTAACTTAGGAGTCCGAGTTAATGTGACAGGAAGTAACATGACAAGCTGAACCAAGTTTGTGATGATGTGATTGGGGGAATTGTATAGTCTGTGATCAGTGATCAGAAGTCAGGCCGTGATAATAAAATAATAAAACCTTCATGCCTCTTAGGCATATTTCTTCATGTGATATTACTGCAAAGGCCTGTATGGAAAATGAATAATGATTATATGCTATACCCTTATGACAAGCCACTGCATCAAATGCAAAATATACCATCACTAGCTATATGCTGAATAAACCCATTGAAATTTACATTTAAATAATTTACACTCTTACCCTCAGTAGCCTGGGGACTATTTAGACAAAAGGGCCTCCAAGACGAAAGAAATTACAATCCTGAGAGAATTCTGCCCCCTTGAGGACTAAAACTCCAGTCCATACAGCTCTAGTATATTTCCCTCATAAATCACACTCAAATTCCTGGTAAACCTGTGAAGCCCGTGCTATAGTTTCCTTGCCAGCACCTGAGAGCTGGTTTAAAGGTGACTACATGAGAGTAAACATGTTAGATTTTAAATATCTGATCATAAGATACTGATAAAGCTGATTGGCCTACTCAGGCAGTAATCATAAACGCATTATATCCAATAAATTCATAAACGCTCTCCTCTAATCTCTCGTACCTGTGTTTAATTCGTGTCCACAAATGCTCGGTTTGTAGAAGGTTTTCTAAGTTGTGGTTTTCTAAGTTTTAACGCCACGTTCAGGTAAGCCTCCCAGTGATCGGTACTGGACACACTTGAAATTTGTGTTGCAAAAATTGTGGGACTGAAATAAAAGCATCTGCACCTGCTGATCACATTGGCTTAATATTTCAGCTGCAGATAGTCAGTCTCAAGGGAACAAAAGAGCAGATTAATTATTCCATTATTAGGTTACGTGAATTAGGTTCATGGTATTAAATATGTATTCGTGTACACTATAGGTGACGGCTAAACGCAACTGTCCTTGACTTGACAGGAAAGGTCGTTATTCTGTCACAATCCAGACAAATAAAATCACTCCTAAAAGCTTCTGTTATATAACACATGGAACTGAGCCACAATGCTGATGAGAACTTCCTTTATTCTCAAATCTGTCACTAGAAAAGAGAAAGCACTAATGCAATCAAGACTGTTTTGGAATGGTTTCCCTCTACAAATTCTTGTGTTGAACTCAAAACTATTCCCCCCAACCACCACCCACAGACTCTAAACCTTTGTATGTTGACAGGTCAGGGATGCAAACTGCCTACAATGAGCTGATGTCCGTTATAATAAATCTTATACGATTAAGAGAAAGTTCTCTTTTACTGGTAAAACAAATCTTTTTTTTCCTGTTATAATTATAGACAGAATCTGTTTTCATTCTGAAATGATACCATCATGACAGCTCTGACTATGGGCTGATAACTGATGCTGAGCCAATAGCAACAGAATTAGGTGAAACGTGATGGTGCTAGTATTAAGATAGCTTGTATAATATTATATAACTTCTACTTCAGAAATTGCCACTGTATGCTCCTACATCATGGTAAATACTAATACTAATATGTCCGGTCATGACATTCCCTCAACCAATACCTGGTAATCCTTCACCTCCTCAGAAGAAGGAGGCAAAAATACACCTCATTAACTAAGTGTATATACACCGATCAGCCATATCATTATGACCACTGACATGTGAAGTGAATAACAATTATTATTTCCTCGGGAGCGAAGGCTGGCCCGTGTGGTCCGATCCAACAGACGAGCTACTGTTGCTCAAATTGCTAAAGCAGTTAATGCTGGTTCTGATAGAAAGGTGTTAGAATACACGGTGCATCACAATTTGTTGCGTATGGGGCTGCATAGCCACAGACCAGTCAGGGTGCCTATGCTGACCCGTGCACCACCGAAAGCGCCAACAATGGGCACGAGAGCATCAGAACTGGACCAGGGAGCAATGGAAGAAGGTGGTCTGGTCTGATGAATCACATTTTATTTTACATCACATAGATGGCCGGGTACATGTGTGTCACTTACCTAGGGAACACATGGCACCAGGATGCACTATGAGAAGAAGCCGAGCCGGCAGAGGCAGAGTCATGCTTTGGGCAATGTTCTGCTGGGAAACCTTGTGTCCTGCCATCTATGTGAATGTTACTTTGACACATACCACCTACCTAAGCATTGTTACATACCATGTACACAATATTAGGTGGTCATAATGTTATGGCCGATCGATGTAATGTGGGTGGAAAACAACTGCTTTCAGTTTTCATTACGGATTCCAACTAATTCCATTTGGTAACATGACCTTATGTGCGGTGAGCAGTAAACAAGTTATTCTAACAACAAAAAAAAACACAAGCACATACTTGAAGAGAAGAGAAACCTCCCAGGTGTTTATAATGGCAGTCATGGGAAAGAGAAAATCATTATGAAGAAGAGGGGGAAAAAATGAGGAAAAAACACAATGTTGATAAGTAACACATGAATGAACACTTGATTCTGGATGCTATGAGTTTGACCCCAGGTGAAGAGGGAAAAAAAGGTCTCAAGAAGAGAAACTAGTGAAGAATGAAAGAAGTTGATAAGTTTCCAGAGACATATAAGCTCCTCTGAGATGCTTTCTGTTGGGGCCTGACTGGTCTGTCCAGCTCTGTTACATCAAGAGCCAAAAAAAGGCTGGCTCGCAACGTCAAGACAAAAGAAGTCCAGAGAAGTCTGGCTTAAATGATTTTAAAAACATTTTTAACATTTATATGATGTGACAGGGGGCACGGTGGCTTAGTGGTTAGCACGTTTGCCTCACACCTCCAGGGTTGGGGGTTCGATTCCCGCCTCCGCCATGTGTGTGTGGGGTTTGCATGTTCTCCCCGTGCCTCGGGGGTTTCCTCCGGGTACTCCGGTTTCCTCCCCCAGTCCAAAGACATGCATGGTAGGTTGATTGGCATCTCTAAATTGTCCGTAGTGTGTGATCGCGTGAGTGAATGAGAGAGTGTGTGTGCCCTGCGATGGGTTGGCACTCCGTCCAGGTTGTATCCTGCCTTGATGCCCAATGACGCCTGAGATAGGCACAGGCTCCCCGTGACCCGAGAATAGTTCGGATAAGCGGTAGACAATGAATGAAGTGACACGAAATATATATATATATATATATAGATATATATATATATATAGATATAGATATAGATATAGATATATATATAGATATATATATATATATATATATAGAGAGAGAGAGAGAGAGAGAGAATAATCCAAGAAGCAGCTGCAGTGTAGATATTGTACAAGTTAAAGCAAAATACACAGTTTCCAGAGAAACAGGATGAACTTCAAAAAAATTTCTTTGCACAGTTGATGATCATTTATCCAAAATGTTCAGTTCCTCTGGAAACATCTCTGTACTTCATTGTTCCCAGTTATCCAATCAGCTAATCATGTGGTAGGAGCACATAAAAATGCATAAAATCATGCAACTACTGGTCAAAAGCTTTTTTTTTTTACATGCAACACCCTCTAAAGTTCAAACTGAATGGAAAGAAACAAAATGCGGCAGTTCTTGGAATGTCGTTAGAATGACATTGCCAGGTCTTCAGCTGTCCAGTTTTGGTGTGCAAGTAGCCAGTGTGGCAAGACGACACTATTGTGTCTTCGTCCTTCACTTTGTCTTTGTAGGCCAAATTTAAAAAGAAAACATTTTCTACATCTGGCTTGCCTGCAGCTGGGAGATGAGTTCAATGCTGTAATGAGGCACGGAGACAGCCACTGATTTGGAGAGGCAGTTGGTGTTGCTTTATGGAGGGTAATGTTCAACTATAATTAGCCTCTAGGCTGCATCATGGGTCGCGTGTCATGCCCAATGCAAAATAACTATGCCAGTTCAGTGGCATCTTACAGCATGCACGCCAGGGTTGGTGCCATGTACAAAACCTTTTTATATGAAACTCACCTCTTATAGTAGGATTTTCACTGTGACCTACTAAAATAGGGAAGTATTTACAATTCATGTGTTCATTATTTTGTAGGGCATATCAAGCTGTTATCTGTTAACATCATATAATTTGATTTTAATGCAATGTAAATTGTGTGTGTATATATACTGATCGGGCATAACATTATGACCACCTGCCTAGTAATTGTGTTGGTCCCGCTTTTGCTGCCAAAACAGCCCTGACACGTCGAGGCACGGACTCCACTAGATCCCTGAAGGTGTGCTGTGGTATCTGGCACCAAGATGTCAGCAGCAGATCCTTTAAGTCCTGTAAGTTGGGAGGTGGGGCCTCCGTGGATCGGACTGGTTTGTTCAGCACATCCCACAGATGCTCAATTGGATTGAGATCTGGGGAATTTGGAGGCCAAGTCAACACCTCAAACTCATTGTTGTGCTCATCAAACCACTCCTGAACCATTTTTGCTTTGTGGCACTGCGCATTATCCTGCTGAAAGAGGCCACAGCCATCAGGGAATACCGTTTCCATGAAAGGGTGTACATTTCCCAGCAGAACATTGCCCAAAGCATGGCACTGCCTCCACCGTCTTGCCTTTTTCCCATAGTGTCATGGTGTTATGTGTTCCCCAGGTAAGCAACACACCCGGCCATCCACATGATGTAAAAGAAAATGTGATTCATCAGACTAGGCCACATTTTTCCATTGCTCCGTGGTCAAGTTCTGATGCTCACATGCTCATTGTTGGCGCTTTCGGTGGTGCACAGGGGTCAGCATGGGCACCCTGATTGGTCTGCGGCTATGCAGCCCAACAAACTGCGATGCACTGTGTATTCTGACACCTTTCCATCAGAACCAGCATTAACTTCTTCAGCAATCTGAGCAACAGTAGCTCATCTGTTCGATCGAACCACACGGGCCAGCCTTCTCTCCCCACGTGCATCACTAAGCCTTGGCTGCCCATGACCGTGTCACCACTGTTCCTTCCTTGGACCACTTTTGATAAATACCGACCACTGCAGACCGGGAACACCCCACAAGAGCTGCAGTTTTGGAGATGCTCTGATCCAGTAGTCTAGCCATGCTTGAGATACTTTTCTGCTCGCCATGGTTGTAAAGTGTGATTAGATGAGTTACTACAGAATATCCTTTCAGGCAGCTCAGACCAGTCAAGTCATTCTCTTCAGACCTTGTGTAACAAAATAAAAATAAAAAATCACACTTTTCCCGCTTTTGATGCTTCACTGAAACACATTATTTGCTGATATGATACCAGCATAAATGATCAGATGTGCAAATAAATATACAGATGTACTAATAAAGTAGACAGTGGATGTAGACCATAACTAATCAGAAGTGTGAGGTGATATCTACACTTATCTGTCCTGTTCTACGCGCGAGGAAAGTTTGTTTTGTGACCAATCGAAGCTTGACCAAAGAATGAAACCCTGCATCCCTTTGCAAATAGAAAATGTCCTTCAGTCAACAGGGAGAACTTTTTTCTTAAAAGATCAAACTCATCCATATGAACACAGTTCTACAAAAGCAAGTCGTACAGAATCCAAGAAAAAAAGGAACGAAATAAGGATGAAGGAGTGCATCTCATCTAGGAAAGTATGGTTCAGCTACTGCTGCTTCCGTCACGCTGCCAGCTGAAAATTAAGTCAGACATAAAGACGACTTTTTCCGAAGGTGCGCAGCGCTGCTGCAGAAAAGCAAACATCCTGATGATGTTCACATAAAAATGCAGCTCGATAGAAATCATTTTAAAAGTGCCTAGGAAATCGCTTCTTAGCTCAGTCTGTATGTAGGTGGATGTATAGGGCCAAGCACCAAAGGTAGATAGATGCACTACAGTGACTTTATGTCTGAAGAGTCATATTGTTTTCTTCTTATTATTGTTTTTGTCCTGCAATATCTCAGCAACGGCAGTACTTTTGTTCCACTTCAAATTTAGTACATCTCCTGTTGAGCAAGCGCTAATGGTCCCAATGGCTTGTGGTATATTTCACTTTGAAACAGGAAATCAGAACAATGGCACGTTGAAGTGTGTGATTTACACAACAGCCACAATAGCGTTTAAAAGATGTCACATACCTGCAAAATGTAAACAAACCTGATCGTAGCTTACTGAGTGAGGGTTTGACTTCATCTGAGCGGTTTATATATATTTTCAATGTTATCCACGGTCAATGAAGTTTAGCGCACGACCCTCCTCTGAGGTGGGACACTGACAATTATAGAAAATATTTAATTGGACAATCATGATTGAGAGCTTTTCACAATTTTCCCAGAAGTAATAATAAAATAAAACATCGACATATAACCATATTGGTGTCCATAATACTAAATAAAAAGGTAAATCTGGTTGTTACTTGGCTGTAATTATGTGTTTAAGTGTTGTGCATAGCGGACATCAGACAAGGTGACATGCAAGACAAAAAAAAAAAAAAAAAAAAGAAGGAAGACGCAGACGAGCAAGCGCTGTAAAAGACATTCCTCTCATGCCTCACTATTGAGACAGCGGAAAGGCTAGCCTCGGAAATGCATGCATTACTGCTGTCAGCAAAACCATCAATACCAGACGTCACATCTTCATGTAGGACCTGTCACTGATTTCTCTGCACAGCTCTCTCAAACTGTAAACTGCTAGGACCGCTTCTTACCACAATATTTAATAGCATGGTTAATGTGCCGCTAGAATCCTGAATCTGGAGTGATGGTGCACTTGCTTTCCTTGCATAAAATTGTCTTTCTAGTATCAGTATAGGTATTGATGGATACCAAAACACATGCACTCACACTCGTATTGCTGTGTCCCTTATGATCAGAATCCTTTCAGATTCAAAAGGTATTTCAAAACAGTAGTGTTTACTTGGAAAAATTAGATTTTACTTCAGAGTAATGGGTTTTACTAAACATTATAAAGTATGAGCAGCAAGCAACAAATTATCTACATATCAGGGAGCTTTATAAAAACGGATGAAACGTTTGATTAGATGACAAGAACCAATCTACCTGTATAGCATAATGTGGGTTGTTCTGCTTCAATGTTCTGATGTTCAGCTTGAATATCAGTTGCATCAGGTTATGCTTCAAAAATATCATCCAGGTTGATCCATCTAAGCCTCTCAGCAGGGCCGTGATGTACCATATGAAACATCTCCTGTCCTAGAGGAAGTGTGAGCTGTTTAATAAGACTTCATAGCCACCTGCTAACGTCAGCCATGCAGGCAACAGCTGAACGGCCAGAGGCTGCGTCAGCATGCTGCATCAGAACCTTGACCCCAGGTCAAGGTACAAGAAACACACAAGGAGAGAAAGTAATGAGCTCCAGGACGTTTGAGACCTACTCGCCATTTTTAAACTTGATTCAGGATACAGTCGTGCGCTAATGCCTTATGCTTGATGCACAGCTCTAAGGGCAGGGTGTGGCCTGGACACTAATGTGCATTGATTTTTTTTTTTTAAGTGTAAAAGCTATTAGTGTACAACCACTTAGTCCAGAATCAGGTTCTCGTAATGCATTAGAGCTGATCACTAACTACAAACGGGTGACAAACTAAAGGAAAAGACAGTGGCTATGCTTTGTATCCACTTGTCTCTTAAAGAGAAGCATCACCTGAAATCAACACAAAATCCTTCCATATTTATCCGACGTGGAAACATTTCTATCCCGATAGGCGCAGTTCCTTCCTGGATGACTCCGCCCTCATCCACAAGGCACAAGGAAAATCAAGGCCATCAATCAGGCTTAATTAATAAACTATGGTCTTCCCAGTCACCAGATCTCAACCTCAGCATCTACAGGAGAGTTTGGAACAATGTTATAGACATCTCCAACACCATCGAGAGAGACACCTTTTGGGAGAATAGCATTCATCCCTCTAGTACAGTTCCAGAGACTCGTGGTATTTGTTCTAATTCACATTCACAATGTTCTGGTAGCTCATAGTAATTCCTCTTATAAATGTCCATTTGTTATTAGAAGGACCACTTTCTAATAATTCCTCTAAATATTAGAAGAATAAGATCCATACCGCATGTAGACACAACAGCACAAAATATTCCAAATGACTAAAGCATCACCCAAAATATGATACACTGCCTATAAAAAAAACTTTTATATATATTACACTGAAATATTTTAACCTTTTATATATTACAATATCTAAGTGGTTAAACCCAGCACTGCTGAACTGCCACGGTTGTGTCCTTGACCTGAAACCTTCAGCTGAGTTGTCAGTAAAATTTACAGCCGGTGTTTTACAGTACATGCTTCATGCTTAAATAACAAGAAGCCGATCAGAGCCGAATGCAGGAATGAAGGCTTAATGTCACTCCCCACTGAATTCTTGTGAACTTTAAAGTGAATTCCTGACCCTTAAAAGCATGATATGAGGGCTCTTCTTTTCATGCACATCTACGACACCACAAAAAAAAAAAACTGAACGCGATTGCAAGCAACTGATATATAAAAATATGCAAACAGCAGCAGATCCATGATGCACAAATATTAAAATATGTTCAGTGGGTAAAGCTTATTCTGTCAGACTCACAAACTAGATGAAACTCCACAAGGTATAAGATACACACTCTGGCAACTATCTGTGTGGAAAAAATTATTTCTATTGATCAGGTATCTTTTTTTGTCTCACATACTGCAGGATTATGGGTCAGAAACATCACTGACATTCTATTGTTTTTCCCTTCAAGGATTAGACAGGGCCTGGCAGCAGTGTGAATGTGTCTCAGTGGGTGTGTTTCTCAGCATCCTCCGTGTATTAAATAGAGGAAGCTCTGTTGAGTCAGCCAATAGCTTGAATTCGTGAGGGTGGAGGGGAGGGGCCCTATGAGCAACCACATGACCTCACCCAGACAAAGCTGAGCTGTCCAGAGCAGGGAGTGGCCTGCACACTTGGCCGAGTCACCATGACTACCAGCCAGTACATTTACACACCCTCCAATACACACACACACACACACACACACACACACACACACACAGAACATTCTATACATGTTAAAGTCAGTGATATTTAAGCATGCACTACATTGCTGGTGTACAGAAAAGCACAAAGTCTTTTCATCTGAAGCATTAGTCAGAAAATTCCAGTCCTGTTGCAACCGTTTTCCGTGAGTAATCGCTTGCAGCTGAGATTTGCAAAAGGGATTTAAGCTTGTCAACAAGCCAGACAAATCTCAAAATCAAGAACTGGTCAGTATACAACATATTTTCCTCTGCTGTAATGCTAAAAAAAAACCAAAAAAAAAACCCCAGGTCATCACACTGTAGGTGCTGTTGGATGAAATATTACAATAAAACGGATTTGCCGATAGCATTTCCAGTAAGAGCGATGATGTCATGCCCGTACACAGCTGCTAGACAGCACTTTCAGAAATGACATCAGTGCTGGTGCATATCTTGTAGAATCACAGCTTCTTGATTTTGGGGGGGCGGGGAGGGGGTGACAGCTCTATATCGAGACACTGGACAGACAAGATACATATCCTACATTTCACCTTTTGAATGAGGATCTGTAAAAAAAAAAAATGTCAGATTTAGCTTGGCACTTCTTCCTCTCTTCTTAATATTGTCTAAAGGACCATGAAATTGTTTTTGATAACGATATGAATTCTGGTATTTTTCAGTAAATAAATGCTTTATCCTGGTCAGGAACACTGGAGACAAGGTGGAGGACACACCCTAAACTGGCCATCAGTTAATCACAGGACACCATGCATGCATGCATGCATGCACACACACACACACACACACACACGCCTAGGGAAGATTTCAAATAACCATTTCACCTCCTCGCATGTTTTTCCAAGCAAGGAGAAATCCAGAGAAGCTGAAGTAACCCCATACAGACACAAAGAGAAGATGAGAAACTCTACACAGACAGTAGCACAAGCTCTGGATTGAGGAGGTGAGAGACGGCAAATGCTAGAATCTAAATATTGCACAATAACCAATTTAACAAACTAAAAATAATTGTACGAATGTGTTTAGGATAAATATAGAAAACCTATTTATTATAACCTGCAGATTTCTTTCTCTAATGCTGTTAGAGCGATGATGTGTCATTCTGCATATGGTCGTCTGAGACAGTCTGGCAGAAAGATGTGTGTGAGAAGCTCCCTTTCTCACTTTCTCTCACGTCACCATGTCCCAGCATCGTACGAAGCTGAGAAACAAACACTTCCACTCTATACGAAATCATGCTTTTAATGATTATTGGACAGATTTTAAATCTAAAATCAGAAGCAACACAGATTTCCTCTGAGCATCTCAGAGGACTTGATATCCACTGCCACACCCCGGTGACTTTCCTTTCTTCTCCCCACACAACCTCAGCTATATGATGCACGACCTCTGATATACAATGCAAAAGACACACAAACAGTCGTGTCTGTCCTCGATTCTGTCATATTGGACGCATAAAAGTCCTTTGTTGCTGGCATAGACATAAATGTGTCAGACAGGCTGCTGGCTGTTTGTGCTAACGGTTTGAACCAGAGTCTGTCTGTGTGTGTGTGTGTGTGTGCGTGTGTGTGGAGGAGGGGTAAAAGGATGCAGAGGAGGTGAGGTGGGGCTCTGCAGAAGAACAGCACAAAGATAGTGACTGTGCAGAAACACAATCTTTGTGTTTGCATGACAAGAATGGTTTTGTTTTCCTTTTCTTTTTTTTTTGACAAGATCTAATCGAGATGGTATTTTCTGTCATGCATGTCATATCCACAAAGCTAAACAAAGAGGCCAAATGTGTTAGACATTCTTATCAGGACACACAAATATTCAAATTCTTGGGTTAACGTTAAATATATAATTCATGACAGGAATAAATCCTAACAGGGCATGCGGTGATAGGAAAATAATCCACACTGCTGTGGTGCGAGACCCTGAAAATGAAATTTTCCGACATCACATCCTGAAGTGTTTTATTCCGCTTACACCACAGCGCTTTAACTAATCAACCATTGCGATTGTTGTCAAAGACTGACATTTTTAACCATTATATTGTTCTAGTACTAGTTAGTTCCTGTTATCACTCAGATTATAGCAGCTATACCTTCATCAACCTCATTTTTCACTTCACTGAACAATCATTGACACTGGAGACTCCGCCCATAAATAATTCATTATATCAACAATGATCCATTTAATATTATTAACATAAATAGGAGATGATCCACCATACAAGTCTCTGTGATTGAGCTGTTTCTATAGAAACGACAGCATGTTCATTTACACCAGTTGTGTGAACGACATTTAAGCCACGCTGTTATACGAAATGAACCGACATCAGATTTGAGACCAGATGTGATCATTCAAGCCGTAATGTGGTATAAATCTGACTAAAATGTTTGGAATTGATCAGACCACACCCTGGCAATGATTAATAGCATGAAAAAACAGATACAGACAGGCAGAGATATGTTTCTATGACATAAAAGTGATTCAGTCAAAATTTTTTAAAAATAAAATAAAAAAATAAGACCGTGCTGGAAAATGAGATTTAGAACTGGTATAACAATCCATGCAACCTCATGCTTACTGGTTCCCACTAGATTTCATTCAACATTATTAACACATTAGCATGTTTAGGGGAATTATTTGCTGGGCGAAACGGAAAAGGTCACTTCACGCTTTTATTAAACTGGGATTAAAAATAAAAATGAGACATGAGACCGAACAAGATGTACTTAATACGCTCCTCAACATCATCCTGATTAGCCCTGAAGGCTCTTAGGAATACTGAAAATAACATTGAACAAATAAAAACTAACCAGCTGATCAAATGAAGTTGGCGCTTAGCAACTAATCAACAGTCTGAAAACAGTTGAAATTCCTAGAACACGGATAGAAAGCAAGCTGCCATGTGACTGCAGAAATCTAGCCACGAGTCATAACTTGTCACGGTATCTCTGACCTGTGGTCGACGTTACACATTCCGTGTAGTAGCGACTATTTCTGGAGGTTAGTTCAAACGTTTACACTGCTGAGTCAACGAGCAAACACTCTGGCTCTACTCTGCCTAACTGCTCTCGACTGGACTGAATCGGTCATTTAGAGAGGAGCCGTTCTGCACTAATCCCAGTTTGCACAAAATACAATACTGATATGAGAGCTCAGAGTATCGGCGGATACCTGACACTGGCGTAGTCATAGTAACCGTGCTGAACGTCTGCCGGCTTTTACAGACAAGTTATTCGAAACATCATAGGCATGACACCAGCATACTTCGTGCCTTGACAGTCAACATTACGTGGCATAAAATATGTGCATACATAGAAAATATGTTACAAACAGGCCTATTATGCACAGAAACTGGCCTATAATTCATTGCAGTTCATCATACACACAGAACATGAGCTCGTGTTTAACTTTGTCACGATGTAATCATACAGATCTGCTGCTGTAATCATAAAGACTCGTCTCAGGATTTACAGTATGCTCATACTAAACATCCTTTTATCACACTTTTACCTTCATACTTCTAAAAGGATTCTCCCAAAATAGGAGCTGTGATGCCATGGGTCATCTTTTTTATTGTACAAACATCACTTTAACTATAATAACAGTCTTCCGTCCTCCTCTGAGAAAATTACAGGCAGATTTGCCGACTCCTTTTTGCCAAACTCAGCGCTGGTCATTTTAGTCACCTTTGGATACACATGTCAATGTTTTTCAATGCAGATGTTACCTCCCTACCTAAATAAAAAACCCTGGCTACTTGCCAGTTGTAACCTCGCAGTATATCAGTGACTCTGATATTAAACATTTCTAAGGTGTTGAAATGGGATGTTTCCTGTCTGCTATGTGATTGTTTCATTGCATTTTTAGATTGTTGTTGTGCTGGATGCTTGCTTTGTCCCATACTGACTCCAATGCCTCTCCAACCTCCAAACTGCTAGAAGCTCACTCCGCCTTCGGTCATTTCATTAGTGCCCAGATGTGAGAGATTTGCATCTGAGGAGAAACAACTGATTACGAATAGGGCTCATTCTGAACTGTTGCTTCACATTGCATTCACACAAGCCACATTTCAGTTAAGTGTGCATGTACTATTTTATTTGTTTCAGCTATCCTGACATCAGAAATGTCCAAACTTTTCCATCAGCATGCCTCTTTAAAACCGGTGAGTGACACTGATTCTGATTCAGTGGAACAACGGAGGTTAAAAAAAAAGCCAAAAATATACTAGATTTAGCTTTACAAATCATGACAGGAAATAATGATGAGCGACCAAAAAAACTGAGACTTACAGAAAACACTATGCATTTCAGGTCAAAAAAAGCTTGGGAACCTTTCATCAGTGATTAATCTGGTGCTACCCAGACGAAGTTGGGTTTTCTTTTGAGGCTGGATCCTCTCACGGTTTCTCTCATGTCATCTCAGTAAGGTCTTTCATTTCCAGTCACCTCTGGCACATGATGCCTCATGAAGGATCTAAATATAAATCGGCGTCCTGATTTCTGTCAAGCTGCTGTGCCACAGTGTTGTTCAAGGTGCTATACAAATACAGACGTTCTTGGCAAACAGAACATCTGACCACGTATAATGCTGCTGTACATCGTCTATATATTTAACATAACGACATACTTCGCAGACTTGCCAGAACACTACTACTGATTTTAAAGTGCAGCTGAACAAAGAGTCAGGGAAACAATCCTTGTGGATTATTAAGCTTACATCAAGAATCATCTTTTGCTCAAGTCCTGAATGAGTGAAATGGTTCCAGTTACAGACACCAGTGCTATGACTGCAGTCTCTGTGCTGTTGATCACAAAAGAAGCCTTGGAATGTCATAAAAGACACAGAGTCAATTGGATTAAAAAAAAAAAAAAAAAAAGAGACAGAGAGATACACCCACCATGCTAATAAAGTGGAAAGTGGAAGGTTATGCGGTGTATAAAGCCACAAAAGACATATGTAATTCATCCTCTTCACATGTCAATTGGCTTTGTCACAGCGGCGAGGTCCAATCCATTCACGATCCTCATCCTAAGCGATGTCCATTGTGCGTGGCCAGAGAACGCACAGCGGTCATTTTGCATTTGCAGCTCCAGTGTATAAGGTCCAGTTCATATGTGCAGGATTAGCAGTTTTAAAAGAGCCGAAACAAACAGCTGTGTATTATTGTTCTGCTTGGGTGCAATTACCTAAACACCTAATTACATAGGTAGGATGTCCAGCATTCTTAGTGTCATGAAAAAAAAGAAACTGGAGATCCATTGGAATGTGTAAAAAAAAAAAGAAAAAAAAAAGAAAAAGGATCATAACTAAATCTCTCTCACGGCCTACATACAGTATAGTATGCAAAGAGAACAGAAGCATGGGAAAAGATCTCCACAAATCTGAGACTCTTTTGTCTGAAGAACAGCTGCACCACTGTTAAAGTATTTCTCCTCAGTACGGGATATTTCTTCCATTAGAGCCTTTGTCCATGGGATTCTAGACTTTTAACCTCTTCAACTCCAATGTCCAGTTGAAGGGACCATACCAACATCGCCTGTCCTAATCATTTCACTGCACTGAATAATTCAGAAGATACTGAAGTGATTGATCAGTAAAACAGTGTCTCCAGAGTACCACACCTATAGCCCTTAAACACACGTCAAACGTGCCTTTAACTACAAACACACGATCAGAACACTGCTACATCTGAGTGGACACAGTTCTCTGAGTTACAGCAGACCAATTTATATATTACTATAGCTTTTCTTTGTGTTGTATCTGCATTTATTGTCATTTGTATCATTTTTCCTTTGTCACAATAAACGCCACTCCCGGTCCTAAGGTATTGTAGTGAAGAACTCATACGTGAATCATTGTTTCCAGTCTAATGAAGGCCAATGCTCCGTCATGTGACTTAACAGCGTCTCAGATGGGAAGTGCTCAAGCTGCACAGCTTGACAGTGATGAATACGTTTTTGAATACTGTGTGTGAATCATTATACACACACACACACACACACACACACACACACACACACACACACTGGTGAGTGTATTAACGGTTCAGATATAGATGTACACTATATTGCCAAAAGTTTTGGGACACCCCTCCAAATCATTGAATTTAGGTGCTGTTTTTCAGGGGTTGGGCTTGGCCCCTTAGTTCCAGTGTAAGGAACTCTTAATGCTTCAGCATACCATGAAATTTTGAACAATTTCATGCTCCCAACTTTGTGGGAACAGTTTGGGGATGACCCCTTCCTGTTCCAACATGACTGCACACCAGTGCACTAAGGAAGGTCCATAAAGACATGGATGAGTGAGTTTGGTGTGAAGGAGCTTGACTGGCCTGCACAGAGTCCTCACCTCAACCCAATAGAACACCTTTGGATGAATTAAAGTGGAGACTGCAAGCCAGGCCTTCTCGTCCAGCATCAGTGCCTGACCTCATAAATGCGCTTCTAGAGGAATGGTCAAAAATTCCCATAAAAACACTCCTAAACCTTGTGGAAAGCCTTCCCAGAAAAGTTGAAGCTGTTATAGCTGCAAAGGGCGGGCCAACTTCATATTACCTTCATGTGCGGGTAAAGGCAGACGTCCCAAAACTTTTGGCAATAGAGTGCATGTTTAATATTACTTTCATTGATCTTCCTATGTATTTTATAGCAGTTCCACAACAATAAATAAATAACTGAAGAACAAGCGGACAGATTATTAAAGGGGTTAAGTCAATTTATACCCCAGCGGTGTTGAATACTCAATCCTGATTCGTCAGAAGATGATGCATTTCCTATATCAGCACAGCTCTGACAATAATTCCTGCTCCAAGGTAAATCACAGGTATATAGTATCTGGAAGGAGTCACCAGTGAGTGCTTTGTAATAGTCAAAGGGAAAGCTGTAACTTTTTGTTCCGTCACAGGACTGACGGCTGTGCGCTTCCTCCTAACATGACAAGCTGCAATTGTTTTTTTTGCGTTATCACCTTAAACAAAGGAAAATGTGTGACTTGTAAAGCACAGACTGTTTATAGCTGCTATAACGTAACTTTCTACAGCATTAACCATAACCAGCCTACAAATAAATAAAATGTATGACGCTGACAATTGCAGTGGTTAAAAAGGAATAACTTCAGGATGTGCTGCTGTTAGAAAACAAATCAACCACAGGATGGAGTGATGTCACCCAATATGAAGAGAAAGGGTTGATTAGTTTCCTATTACAGCATGTCACACAGTTTCCTTCCTTACTTAAATATTCTTGTATATTTTGTTTCTAAACTAGCAATGAGAGTCACGAGAAAAGACAGCACTCAAGATTTATAAATAAAACAGCAGTTTTTCTCACTGCTGGTTAAATGGAGTTATTCTTACAAGAAAACAAAGTGGCTTATTTATGAAAGTTTGTTCTTTTCAGAGCCTGCAGGAAAACACATAAATCGATGGCTGTCTATAGACAGATTATGGAGTAAGTACAGACCCATGTAACTGTGATACCAGCTTTGAGCCACGTCTGATACTGGTCTGGCCCAAGTGCAGCATGTGGCAAGCAGGTTCTTCAAGCTTGACTGATTTAGAGTTGAACTGTGTCAATGCCTTGAGTGAATGAGACATAATAAGGTGCTAACTGATATATAAAGAACATCCTGATGACAAGATCCTTAAAAGCTTATTTGGCTTACTTATTTAACCTAGATGCATGGTTCTCAAAGCAAGCTCTGTGAAGCATAATCATTTCTTTGTTTTAAATTGTCTATTTGCCCTAACAACAAAAGGTCACAATTTCCTAAATCAAGTGACACCAGCAGGCCCTGAAGCACAATTAAGTCTCACCACAGCTGACCGTTTACTTCTAATACTCAGCTGATTAAAGAAAATCCCATACTCATCCTGCTTGATGACTCAGAAGGTCATATGTCAGTAACCCTTAAAGGTCCATTTGAAATCAAGACCATGTTAAGTGGTTTTGACATCTGATTTAAGTTTTTCCCCATTCCTACCTACACTATATTGCCAAATGTTTTGGGACACTCCTCCAAATCATTGAATTCGTGTGTTGTTTTTCAGGGGTTGGGCTTGGCCCCTTAGTTCCAGTGAAAGGAACTCTTAATGCTTCAGCATACCAAGACATTTTGGACAATTTCATGCTGCCAACTTTGTATTAACAGTTTGGGGATGACCCCTTCCTGTTCCAACATGACTGCACACCAGTGCACAAAGCAAGCTCCATAAAGACATGGATGAGCGAGTTTGGTGTGGAGGAACTTGATTGGCCTGCACAGAGTCCTGATCTCAACCTTTGGGATGAATTAGAGAGGAGACTGCGAGCCAGACCAAAACTGGGAGGTCTGCCTTTACATGCACATGAATGTAATATGGAGTCAGCCCACCCTTTGCAGCTGTAACAGCTTCAACTCTTCTGGGAAGGCTTTCCACAAGGTTTAGAAGTGTGTTTATGGGATTTTTTGACCATTATTCTAGAAGCACATTTGGGGCATTGGTGGCTCAGTGGTAGGTTTCTCGCCTATCATGCGGAAGGCCCGGGTTCGATTCCCAGCCAATGCCTCAACCCCCAGCCACTGGATGCAGTGCCGGTCCCAAGCCCGGAAAAATGGGAGGGTTGCGTCAGGAAGGGCATCCGGCGTAAAACATTTGCCAAGTTGTTGTGCGGACCAGTTGGTCCACTGTGGCGACCCCGAACAGGGAGCAGCTGAAAGCAACATTACACTCTAGAAGCGCAATTGTGAGGTCAGGCACTGATGTTGGACAAGAAGTCTCCGCTCTAATTCATCCCAAAGGTGTTCTATCAGGTTGAGGTCAGGACGCTGTGAAGTTCCTTCACACCAAACTCACTCATCCATGTCCTTGGACCTTACTTTGTGCACTGGTGTGCAGTCATGTTGGAACAGGAAGGGGTCATCCCCAAACTGTTCCCACAAAGTTGGGAGCATGAAATTGTCCAAAATGTCTTGGTATGCTGAAGCATTAAGAGTTCCTTTCACTGGAACTAAGGGGCCAAGCCCAACCCCTGAATTCACTGATTTGGAGAGGTGTCGCAAAACCTTTGGCAACATAGTGTATGTTCACAAAACTTTGACCCCAGGGTCTACTCTGTCCCACAGTACAACATGTCTATAAATTGATTGACAGGAGGCCTAACCTAACCTAACACAAACAAGCACTCTTCACAGGAAGTTTTTCCAAACAGGTTTTCTCAGAAACTTAATATCTTCGAAACCTGCCCAAGATCACAATGCTCTACACATCTTACAGGATATGTGTCTAAATAATGAAAACGGCTATTTAAAAAAAATGCATGAGATCACTTTTCTCAGCAGATATAAAAGATATAGAGAAGCACTTGAGGTCTGTATGATTCACAGTGCACTAAAATAGTGTTTCCTCTCGGGCGCATGTGCACAGTAGGTGAATAAACCAGAGCTGATGTGACGGATGTAACAGCTGATGTCATGGGATGGAGGAATCTTGTACAAAACCTTATTTGTTTCTGGCTAACAAATAAGCTGGATATCATAGAAGAAACAATAATATTCAATGAAGTAACATCCATCTTATCAAAAAGCCAATCAATCAATCCATCTGATCCTGAGTGCAGGTCTTGCATATTCCGCCCATTGCATATTCATTAGAGAAATTACAGAACATAAATGTTTAATGTAATGTCAAAACAATCTGTATTTATTTGGAGAACAAACTCCAGCTGAATTCAATTTTTTATTATTTTCACACACACTCCTTTTTTTCCGAGATTGTATTATTCATCTCACGAGTGTCCTACAAAATAACGGTCCCCTCTATGCATGACGTTTATAGTGAAAAGATACACCATACTCTAACTTTGTTTATTTGCTCATTACTTATCAAATTATTTACATATAAATGGCATTTATTAAAGCATTTTAAGCCAGTTGTTTACAAACAAAAATCCTTTTTTAGAGACTAAAGCGCAACGCTGTCAAAAGTCAGCCTGGGACTGGCTTATTTTTAGGTGCCCATGGGCGACCCTCAGCACACAAACTCACTCAAAATACTCCAAAAAAAAGAAGATACCTTTATATTTTTCGAGCACATCCTCGTAAGCTTGGAGAAAATCCGTCTCAGTGGCGAGCACACACGGCCCCGGGGTGTATTGAGCCATTACCCGGCTGATGGAGGTATAATGGAGCGACTGCAGTCGGGACCCGAAGCGAGCCGCTGTCCCAGTGAAGACGACGCCCCAAGTGGTTGCCCCGCCCACCATGCCCATTAACCGACCAATCAGAGCCACTTCCTCTCAGGCGTCAAGAGACAAATCACAGCGGCGCGCGCTATATCCGATACTACGCCCTATACCTAATATAAATGTACCACACTAGCTTATCAAACATATACAAATTTAAGCTCTCACTAACCTTTACACTTATTATTTTAGCATAATAAGAAGAAAATACACTCCAGATTTTTTTTAAAACCAGGCGCCTCCTAAAGATTTTGACATTAAGCCATATTAATGAAAGCAGTGTCTTAAACGAGCCACAGCAGGGACTCTTACAGTCAAGGACGATGCGTGATATTCCCATGATCGCAGCCCACACAATGACACATCAACAACAATGCATCGTCATGATCAACATTGCCTTGCCTCATTGCATACTATGATGTTTTATTTCGCTATGTCATTCTGTAAGATAGGATAGGATAGGATAGGATAGGATAAGCCTATGTAACATTCGCATTAAAGCAAGCACTAAAAGAAATTGTGCGTTTTGTATTTATCATCTGCTAGTGCTGTGTGTGTATGAGACTGCTGGTCACACACGTGTCTGAGAGGAAAGCCGGGCTCCTCATGGTCCTGCTGCCAGCCAGATTTCACTCCTCTCACTAGATGAACTGTGCGCCGTTGACAGGTAGCACAAGAGAAAACACTAATGATTATTAGATTATTAGAGTATTTTTACATCTCTGGCTGCACAGAAAAGACCTACACTGTTAAAAGAGCCAAGGTGTACCTACTACATAATATATAAGAATACCGCACTAGGTGGGTTTTGCATAGCTTAGTACTGGCTATTAGTAACTTAATACTAATAATATTTTTACCCTTCAAATGCAATTTGTTCACTCCTAAAAAAAAAACATAAACACTTAATTAATTATGGTAATTAATTAAAAAAAAACTATGTCTCATTATTTCCTCCTAACATAGGAGAATGTTATTCTTTTCTTAAATATTTTAGGATTAGATCTATGTCAAGTCATGACATCACATTTGCACCTATCCTTGATGTAGGAGGAGAAGGGAAAGGATGTCGAAGATAAACATCATCATGGCCTTTCAGGTTATACAAGGACAAGTCGTGAGGGATGTAATTATCCTACTATCCACAAAAACGTGATATATATTCGCCTACTCTTTTGTTACTGATACAGACAGACAGACAGACACAGATAGACAGATAGACAGATAGATAGATAGATAGATAGATAGATAGATAGATAGATAGATAGATAAAACAGCCTATAAAGTCTTACCAAATTATGGTGATGATTGGATCGAGACGCAAAAATAAATTAAAAAATAAGCAATTTTATTAATAGAACCAAATCTCCCAGCCTGTAAACAACAGCCTAATATATAGCCTAAAAAGCGTCATCATGGCACACGCCAACAATAGGGGGGTTATATTTACAGACACAGGCCCACACCACCCCTGGATGTAATTACGCAGCAAGCTGTGAAATGTCTGGAATAAAGCAGCCTGTAGCTCTAACCTGCGATCCTGAGCACGGCTCTCTCGGCCGGATCCAGCACAGAGCCGCCGTGGATTTTGCGCTTGGAGCGCTCATGCCGGGGTAAATTCCACGGAAGTGTGTCTCCGGGTGCCGGCGACACACACCCCGACCTCACACTATAGTCGTCCTCATCCGAGAAATCAGCCGATGAAGACATTGAGCAACGCAGAGAAGCGTTCCCGGATCCTGAGCTCTGTGGGAACAATGGATAAAAACAGAGACCGATCTCAGTAAACACTATACATCCTGATAAACAACAACATGTCCATGCGCGTTTTCTGCTCTCACCATCTTTGCTCTCCCAGGAGGTGAAATCGCGGTGGAAATAAACACGTTTTGAGCTTTAGCAGATCATCTGTTCGTGGACACTCTGGACTGATCTCTCACTGACAGTAATTAAAAAAAAAAAAAATCCAAAAGCCGTGTGGAGAGAAATAAAAGTCCGAATGCGTCTGGCTCCCCCGACAGGACAAGACGGAGACTTACCGCTGAGCAGATTTCAGCTGGAGGAACCGATAGCCTTGTGCCGCTTTATCATTGCTATGAAGGCAACTCTGGCAAGAACCGCACCCTTCCTCGGACGGTAAACGGTTTCATCCGGATCGATCTCGGTACATTAATGATGTGGAAGCGCGCAGGCGGAGAGAAAAGACGGCTGTAGCGCGACAGCTTGTGGTGTGATTGCGCGTCATCGCTCCCTGGATACAGACAGACTATACTTATTATGGGATAGAAACCGTGGAGTTACAGCGCCATCGCTCTGAGCGTGCGTGGTCTTGCGGGACGGTGTGTGATTAACGCACAGAGATACGCGCACATGTGGAACATGCGCTCTGAAACACGTCTTTCATCAGTAACAGAATGAGAAATAGAAAACATCTGATTAAATTCCTGATATGAAAAAAGATGCCAATCAGATGGCCAGCACATCAAGGCAATACATTTCAGACCCTGTAAAAAACACTGTGTATCATTCCACCCCAAAAAAAACACTAAATAGATGGACGAACAGAAGCAAAATGTAGGACTCTGAAAAATAGTGAAGCCATTATCTTTGGAGTCTTCAAACCCAGCTTCAGCATTTACTCAGACTATTAACTTCCAGCTTTTATTAAACTCTGTATTTGTTCTCACATGTTTACCATTATATATTCAGATCCTGTAGCAATAGAGATAGTTTCCTGATTTCCTCAGGTGTCTTTGTTCAGGGAAATCATTAGACTCTGCTATGGGTGTGTGTGGTGCTCTGTCACAGACTGACTGATCGTGGGTGTATCCCAACCTAGTGATCAATGTTCCCGGATAGATTCACTAAGATGAATGAACAAATATATACTCATGCTTGTGTTCTAAATGACCAGGTTTCTTCAGCAGCATTAAATCAATTTTCATTTTCATCAATTGCTAAAATATTTTAGGATCTTCATATGCTTCTATAAGGTGATGAATTAGCTCGTGCATTCAGGATCTGGCAGACATGAGAATACATGAGTTGTTTTAGACCATGAGTCATGTGATTTTTATCTCTACAAATGTTGAACGCGACATGTGTTCCTGCGCCATCTGTTCACTCTTCTCCTCAAAATATTGGTGACTCTGTGAGGTCATCTGCTGGACCACAGCTTCATGTTTCCAAACGTTGTCCAGTTTTCCTTTCATGGCGGACATTTTTCTGCAGTTTGTTAGGAGTGTTAGTTTTTGTTATCCAAGGCAAGTAGAAACAAGGCAAAGCTCCTTCATGAATGTCAGTACTTGATAAAGATCAAACTGCATGCTTCCTTTTGTAGTTGTACAGGCAGAACAAGCACATGAAATTGGATAAAAAGATTTTTTTTAAAACCCTCTGTAATATACACATGATAAAACATCAAACATAGTAGCATAACCTTTTATAGCTGAAATGAAATGCAACCTATTAAATTGACATCCCATAATAATCCTTACAGCCTCCTCTCTGTTGGCAATTAGCCTTATAATAAGCAAATATTCTTTGCTGTGAGCATAAGTGTAAATTATTCTTGGATAAAAGTACAGGAAGTGCACAAGTTAAAATATCTGCATATACAGTGGTGTGAAAAAGTGTTGACCCCCTTCCTGATTTCTTATTTTTTTGCATGTTTGTCACACTTTAATGTTTCAGATAATCAAACACATTTAATATTAGTCAAAGATAACACAAGTAAACACATCATGCAGTTTTTAAATGAAGGTTTTTATTATTAAGGGAAAACAAAATCCAAAACTACATGGCCCTGTGTGAAAAAGTCTTTGCCCCCTAAGCCTAATAACTGGTTGGGCCACCCTTAGCAGCAACAACTGCAATCAAGCGTTTTCGATAACTTGCAATGAGTCTGTTACAGCACTGTGGAGGAATTTTGGCCCACTGATCTTTGCAGAATTGTTGTAATTCAGCCACATTGGAGGGTTTTCGAGCATGAACCACCTTTTTAAGGTCATGCCACAGCATCTCAATCGGATTGAGGTCAGGACTTTGACTAGGCCACTCCAAAGTCTTCATTTTGTTGTTCTTCAGCCATTCAGAGGTGGACTTGCTGGTGTGTTTTGGATCATTGTCCTGCTGCAGAACCCAAGTTTGCTTCAGCTTGAGGTCACAAACAGATGGCCGGACATTCTCCTTCAGGATTTTTTGGTAGACAATAGAATTCATGTTTCCATTTATCACAGCAAGTCTTCCAGGTCCTGAAGCAGCAAAACAGCCCCAGACCATCACACTACCACCACCATATTTTACTGTTGGTATGATGTTCTTTTTCTGAAATGCGGTGTTACTTTTACGCCAGACGTAATGGGACACAGACCTTCCAAAAAGTTCCATTTTTGTTTTGTCAGTCCACAGAGTATTTCCCCAAAAGTCTTGGGGATCATCAAGATGTTTTCTGGCAAAACTGAGATGAGCCTTTATGTTCTTTTTGCTCAGCAGCGGTTTTCGTCTTGGAACTCTGCCATGCAAACCATTTTTGCCCAGTCTCTTTCTTATGGTGGAGTCATGAACATTCACCTTAACTGAGGCAAGTGAGGCCTGCAGTTCTTTGGATGTTGTTGTGGGGTCTTTTGTGACCTCCTGGATGAGTTGTCGCTGCGCTCTTGGGGTAATTTTGGTCGGCCGGCCACTCCTGGGAAGGTTCTCCACTGTTCCATGTTTTCACCATTTGTAGATAATGGCTCTCACTGTGGTTCGCGGCAGTCCCAAAGCTTTAGAAATGGCTTTATAACCTTTTCCAGACTGATAGATCTCAATTACTTTCTTTCTCATTTGTTTTTGAATTTCTTTGGATCTCGGCATGATGTCTAGCTTTTGAGGATCTTTTGGTCTACTTCACTTTGTCAGGCAGGTCCTATTTAAGTGAGTTGTTGATTGTGAACAGGTGTGGCAGTAATCAGGCCTGGGTGTGGCTAGAGAAATTGAACTTAGGTGTGATAAACCACAGTTAAGTTATGTTTTAACAGGGGGGGCAAAGACTTTTTCACACAGGGCCATGTAGTTTTGGATTTTGTTTATCCTTAATAATAAAAACCTTCATTTAAAAACTGCATGATGTGTTTACTTGTGTTATCTTTGACTAATATTAAATGTGTTTGATTATCTGAAACATTAAAGTGTGACAAACATGCAAAAAAATAAGAAATCAGGAAGGGGGCCAACACTTTTTCACACCACTGTAAGCATATTGACATTATTTTAAGTAAATGAGCAACATATGAATAGGAATTAAATGGATATCAAAGTCACATGTAATGTTTTGGTAAACATACAGTCAGCTCCAAAATGATCAGTACCCTTGGGGGTTAAAAGGCTATGGTAAATAAATGTGGTGTGTGGTTATTTATATTAACCTCATAAATTAATTAAATTATATTAATCTCACACTAGTTCACCCAACAGGTTTTTTTTTTTTTTAATTACGGTTCAGGGGACTGGCATGGCCATGTCAAAATCTTCATTCTGTGGTCAGTGAGCTCACAAATCGTCCAACAAACTTAACGGCAGGGATTAGGTTATTTTCTGTGCAACAGTCCTTCTTTTATGGCACCTTCAGCATTTGTTGGCAAAAAGCTCTATTCTTGACTCATTAGACTATAAAACCTGGTTCTAGTAAACATTCCAGTCTAGCAAACATCAGGTGACGTTCAAATGGAGCTGGTGTCTTATTGTAGATTTGGAAACTCGGTGACCACAAAATGCTTCCATCTTCTGCAAGAAAAACGTGCATCTCTATCCTCCTTACTCTGTGTGTGTGTGTGTGTGTGTGTGTGTGTGTGTGTGTGTGTGTGTGTGTGTGGTACACTTCTCTTCCAGACAGGATTATTACAGCTCCAGTTGTTTTAAATCCCTTAATTATTGCACAGAGGATGTGAGCTTTTTTTAAACCTTTGCCTGATATATGAAGGTCAACACACTTCTCATTTCATTTGTGTATTCTGTAATCTTGCCCATGTGGGAATTTGGCATGTGTTACCTCATATTTATACCTCATTGAATGACTAAATCATCCATTAAACCTACATGGGGGCAGGTTTATGTTCATTTCCAGGGTGCCAATAATTGAGACATGTGTTTTAAAGGTTGTTGGTTTTGGTGTAATGATGTGGGGGATGTTTTCTTGGCACACATTAAGTCCCTAAAAGCTAATCAAGCTTCATTTGAATACTGCAGTCTTACGTTTTTATTGCTGCCGCTCGCATGCATTTTTCAGGTTATATTTGTAAAATAGCAGAGGAATGTAAAATGCTTCTTTCCAATTGTATATCTGATAAGTTTCCCTTCCTGTACAAAGTGTTCTTAGAGACATAAATTATAACCGATCATATTCCCTGTATAATGGAGCATGGCTGAACCTCTCAAGTTTCAAATGCTGGGTCGATATAAAATGGAGGAATAAATGCGGAGAACATAATCTGAGGATAATGTGTAAGCCTCACTCAACATTTCCCTGATTAATGCTTCATGAGACTGCATTCAGAAAACAGTGAGGGGTTACAAATATCTGAAAGACGGTCCCAAAATGTTAATGTTTAAAATAAAATTTAAAAAAAAGTAGATAAACATTAGCAATGCAGAAAGGCTACAAAACAGCATTGCAGCTATTGTGCTGTAGAACCAGTATTCTACAGAAACCCTATTAAAAAAAAAGAAAGAAAGAAAGAAAGAAAAAGAAAACAATGAAGCACCGGATTTGGATGAATAAACTGCAAGCACATCCTTGTCTACACATGCAAAATCCCTGTACATTACATCCTGTTTTCTTTGGGCTAAATATCAGCCAAAAAAAAGGTTTGTCTGACTCTTTTCCTGTTTCACCACAGACTAATAAAATGATTCAAAGACTTGAGAGATTAAAACTCTTAAGGCTTATAATAACCTTAATGTGTGGTTGCGCAGTTAAAGGTTTTGTAAGATCAGCACATTTCTATCGTAATACAAGACAAATTTAACCAATACAATGCCAAAATGAATTCATGTTAAAGACCTAACTGAATACTGATCAAATCTGGGGCTTTTAATGAATTGTTGTGAGGTGAATAAAGCAAATGTGAGGTATTATTTTAGATTATGTAAAGGATTAAAGCTGTAGTAGCCTTGCAGAAAGCAGATCCTTTACCTTCAATACCATCTAACTGCCTGCTGAGAGTGGAATCGCCACTGGGATTTAGCCCTTGCTTTATGTATAACTTAAGACTGCGATGCAGCACCTTAGTTCTTTAGGGTGCAGATATAGTTCACTTCACCACGTGTGCATGCACATGCACAGCAGCTACATGAGTGGCATTGTTCGCATTCTTGCACAGCTTATAATCATTTGGGGGATTAAGTGCGGCATCCACTAGATGGCACGTCATAGCCGAAACATCTCGGTCTGTCTGGTCGAACTGTATTTTCACGCACAGTAAGGTTCAACAGATGCGTAAATAGTGCATTATTATTATTATTATCATCATCATTATTATTATATACAATCAACCCCAAAATCACTGGCACCCTTTAACAGATAGGCATAAATAAAATAATGAATTTAAAGTATCACTCAAACAACAGGAGGGGGAAAAAATTAATTCAAATTATTGCAACCCCTCACAAATATTTTTGAATAAATATACAATTCTTTTCTTAAACAATTCTCAGTTACAAGGATCTCTGTTCTTGCCTACGTCTGTTTTGCTGAGGTATAAATATAGGCTTGCACACAAACACATCTTTGGCCCTGTCTCAAATGCCACCCGCACCCCCGCAGTCCTCCTCCAAAATTGGCTGTAATGTTCTTTCAGTCGCTTTGTTGCTGTCTGCTAACCTATTTGTAGTGGTCCTCATTAATAATCACAAAGAGACAAAGGATGAGTCAGCACTGATGTAAGCATTGGCAAAAGATCACATCGGGGGGGTTATAGAAGGTGCTCGTCATTACTCTCTTGAAGCCTGCATAGAAAAATGAGACATCTAATAATCTTGCAAAGCCCAGGGGCACGTGCAAATGAGGAGCACTAGACTCCAGATTGGGATGTAGGGTTTGTTGTCCATTCCCCTAAGAGCATTCCATAGAGAGGAGACAGATGGTTGTTGACCGCAAGTCAAATCATAGATATAAAAAAGAAATAAGCCTTTATTCATTTTTAAAATACCATTAAGCACCGTCAGCGGCAGAAGGGAAAACGTCACCGTTTGGAAGAATTGCGTATCATTTCTTCAAGCAAACAATGCAGTAGCTAAGAAATACTGTGCAAAAAAAAAAAAACTAGACAATTCTCTCTTATGAAATATTGAAGCTCAAAAATATCAGTGAAGAAATATGTTATTAGCCATTAAATTTGATGCATTTGAAACTTATTTTCATTAAACGTACCAATAATTCTGATGCGGGCTGTATATCGTGTGTATTACATAAAAATCTATATAATCATAGATAGCTAAGAAGACATGCATATACACCGATCAGCCATAACATTATGAGCACTGAAAGGTGAAGTGAATAACACTGATCATCTCCTCATCATGGCACCTGTTAGTGGGTGGGATTATTAGGCAGCAAGTGAACATTTTCTCCTCAGAGTTGATGTGTTAGAAGCAGGAAAAATGGGCAAGCGTATGGATTTGAGGGAGTTTGATGAAGGGCCAAATTGTGATGTCTAGACCACTGGATCAGAGCGTCTCCAAAACTGCAGCTCTTGTGGGGTGTTCCCGGTCTGCAGTGGTCAGTATCTATCAAAAGTGGTCCAAGGAAGGAACAGTGATGAACCGGTGACAGGGTCATAGGCGGCCACGGCTCATTGATGCACGTGGGGATAAAAAATCTGCTAGCCATATCCTGAGAGTCATTAAAAGTTGGTATAGGTTTTGGGATTAAGTATGAATGTGGATTTGACTACAATTTAATATCTTTATAACTAGTAATTGTAAAATGCCTAACCCCTAACCCACAGACAAAAACATCAACCCTGCACTTGTAAAAAATGCATTTCCTCTTTGTTTTTTTTCCAAGTTTGCCCTTTTGTGGAAAATGTAGTAGAGTTTTCTCGTAGCACATTATATTAGAAAAACAAACAGAAATGTACTCATTTCTACAAAATTAACCTATGAGCTAAAACAACACCAGGTTTTGCAATCATTAAACAAAACCATGTTATGTTTCATCCTATGATGTAAGCATAACTCATCTAAATTGATTCATGGCATGTGAGCTAAATAGAAATCAGCCCGAGGAGCCATGTTAAGCATTAACCTACAAATCAATGGAACTTTTCATGAGGATCAATGTTTCATTTTTGCACCAGGTAGCGTTATTTTTAAAGCATTAGTGATTAGCTCCTGGCTATGAACGCATCTATTTTTATGTTTGGCTGTTTCACAATACCACTTTTCACTAGCACAACAAATGAGACATCTCTATATTTTTTAACTTGAAGCAGAGAATATAAATGAATTCTTCTCTGTCTGTCTGTTGTTGGTTTTTTTGGGGGTTTTTTTTTTTAAAAAAACCATGTCAAAATCAGTGAAAACTCTTTCCTTTCTCAGTGAGTTGCTACAGAAGCTGTAATGGTTCATGTTTAAAAACCAGAGCCAGCTCCACTGCAGTATTTTTAAGTGCACAGTCAGACCTCCTGGATTTCTGTGTAGAGCACTACCACGAAGGTTTGATTCAGAAAAGCTGAGAATAAGAGTTCCTGTAGAAGGTTAGAACCAATAACCATTAATAGAACTCTTGAGGAACCATTTTCTGTATGTAAATTCAACTAATTAACCCTTCATATGGTAGATTGGAGGTTCAGTGGTCTGTAAAGCATTGATAATAAAGCACCATAATCATAGACAGAATAGCTACAACTCAATAATTCAAAACATCCAGGTCAAGTTGGACTTAATGTGTTCTGTTGGTGAAACATTCAAGAACAGAAAGTTCTACATATCTAATAAAAACACTAAATATAACTGTAGACATTTAAACAGTGTTCATGAAATAAATCCTTGCTTAGGGAGACTGTGAGATTTATTTGGTAGTTAATTAAGTCCTTAGCTACAGAGCTCCTGCTGTAGAAGGCTTGAACCACTAAAAATAACCCTTATATGTTAGTTCAGAGATTTAGCTCATGATTTAACCTAAACAAAAGCCATCTTGAGGATGTGATGTACAACAACAATATGAATTTCCTGAGGATGTGAGGAATGACCTCAAACAGAAATGTGAAACGTACACCTACTGGTCTTCGCGTGGGTGTGACTTGGACGGAGTGATAAAATTCAGGCTCCACTCTCTTGGTCACTTTGCGCTTCCTCACAGCACTGCTGGTGTCCGGCTCACTCTCTGCTGGATCAACAACCACAGGCCTCTCTTCATAAACTCGGGCTCTTATACTCCTCCGGCCATGGCGAGGGCTGTGCCGAAAACCCTGTCAACACGCACCACATAACATAATGACTTCCATACAATGTTTTTGTTTGAAAACCTTAACCTCAACAACAGAAACCCTGACCTTTCCCCACTCACCTTGTTGACGAGTATACTAATTACGCATGCGCAGTATATATTTTCCGGCGTACTCAATCTCGCTATATCTGACACACTTTAAGTTATAATATAAGCAAAGCACAACTTTCCCCTAAGCAGCCCCATTTTGTATAACAATTCCCGGACGATAATCACACGATAATTATAACCTTGACGTGATAAAAAAAGAAATTATCTCAGCTCACATTTCCACACGCTAGTAGTATTTAGGTTAGGGGGATGCACCGATTGCGCATGCGCAATGCGTATTTTAGGTTATACCGATGCTCTGTATTACTGACACACATTGAAAGTGTCATAATTCATGAAAAACAAATCACAACTTTTCCAAAACCGGATTCGTGTTGTATACCAATCCCCAGTATATAATCAGATATTCTAAAATGACCTTGACACAAAAAATGTGAAAGAGAAATTACCTCAGATCGAAAATGATGCGTCCGAAGACCAGCTTCTGGAACAAACGGGAGAGGATGAAACACCCGGACACTGTTAGCCTAAAGCATTAGCTATAAGATGAGAGTCTGCTCGATTAATTGCTATATGCAGATAAACATGTCACTCTGTCAAACACACTGTATTCTATGACAGGTGATGGAGCCTACGTTACTTCCTATAGAGGAGCGCGCACTGCTGCCGCTTGAGCCAAAAGCCATATATAAAACCCGACTGTGATGAAAAAAAAGGACGAAAGCACACTAAAACAAGCTGAAATAGTTTATTTAAGACAACAACAACAACAAAAATTAAGTCTTGGATTCTTGCCAATAAGGCGTTGTACGCACCACGACTCCTCGATCGCCTCGAGAAGACAGATTTTATAGGGATCTTCTCATGGCGAAGCCTCCGATGCCAGCAGCAGAGAAACAGGATCGTGGCCACCGTTCCCACCAAAAGCAAAAGCAGCAGCAGCAGGCACTGAAGGCTCAGGGGTCTCAGTAAAACCAGAAAAGCCGCAGCGATCATCGCGATGTAGTGCAGCCCCACCTGCACATACGCACATATCTATAGGCTAGGGCTAACGGCGCGCTCTCCTTACATTCACCACAATTACATGGAGCGCCATTGATCTGGATAACGCAAGACAGTGCGTGAGTCAGCACGAGTCCTGCTTTCACTGCTTATGCAGAAGAGAGGTGTGTGTGTGTGTGTGTGTGTGTGTGTGTGTGTGTGAGAGAGAGAGAGAGAGAGAGAGAGAGAGAGAGTGAGTGAGAGAGAGAGAGAGAGAGAGAGCATCTGCATCTGAGCTCAGCAAAGCAGCAGAGTGCACGATATTTAAAGGCATCCGACCTGCACACACACTGCAGCCTCTGTCTCAGATTAACGCACACGCACGCACGCACACACACACACACACACACACACAAACACACACTTGAAAATGATAGAGATACAGAACAGCTAAACATCTATATCCCCAAGTTTAAAGGGTTTTAAGCTCATAGTTTAAACAAATGAGTGACACGTGGGTACAGTTACTTTAAGACATTAACAATTTTAAATAAGTCCTCACAGGCTGTTATTCTGTAATTAAGACATGACTGAACCTTGATTATTACTACTACTAAATAATAATAATAATAATAATAATAATAATAATAATAATAATAATAATAATAATAATTGGAGGGCACGTGGTTAGCACGTTTGCCTCACACCTCCAGGGTTGGGGGTTCGATTCCCACCTCCACCATGTGTGTGTGGAGTCTGCATGTATTCCCCGTGCCTCGGGGGTTTCCTCTGGGTACTCCGGTTTCCTCCCTCGGTCCAAAGACATGCATTGTAGGTTGATTGGCATCTCTAAATTGTCCGTAGTGTGTGATTGTGTGACTGAATGAGAGTGTGTGTGTGTGTACCCTGTGATGGGTTGGCACTCCATCCAGGGTGTATCCTGCCTTGATGCCCAATGACGCCTGAGATAGGCACAGGCTCCCCGTGACCCGACAATAGATCAGATAAGCGGTAGACAATGAATGAATGAGTAATAATAATGATGATGATGATGATGATGATAAAAAGAAGGACAAAAAGAAAAACAAGAAGAAGCTGCATTATACAGTCATGTGAAAAAATTAGGACGCCCCACTGAATATTCAGTTCTTTATTAAGAAATGTCAGCATGTCAGTTTCTGAGGTTCATTTGTTGAAATGCTGTATTTGGTTTATGCCAAACATGCCCTGTTATGGTGTCCAAATAATTCAATTTTATTCTCATCTGTCCGAAGCACATTATTCCAAAAGTCTTTGCCTTTCTCTCTGTGTTCTTTGGGAAACTTCAGTCTTGCCCTCATGTTTTTGTAGACACCAAAGGTTTCCTTCTTGCACACCTCCCATAATAATTAAAGTTGTGTAGTCTCTTTCTGATTGTAGATTCATGTGGCATAAACTGTAGCAAAAGCTTGCTGTAGGTCCCGTGATTATATTTTAGAGTTTTTGGAGACGTCTTTAAGCATCTTGTGGTCTGCTCTTAGGGTGAATTTGCTTGGACGGCCTGACCTGGCCATGTTGGCAGTTGTTTTAAACGCTCTCCTCTTGTAAATGATTTTCTGGACAGTGGAATGGTTGATTACAAATTCTTTTGAGATCTTTTTATATCCCTTACCAAACTCATAAGCATCAACAATCTTCTTTTTGAAGGCCTTAGAGGGCTCTTTGGATCTCAGCATGGTGATACCTCTCACTTCAACAATTAAGAGCAAACCAAGCTAAATGTCTGAGGTTTAAATAAGGCAAGGATCCTTCAAAATGCTCTGGAACAATGTTCTAATAATTTGCACCTCATGTGATACACCTGTAGGTAATTTTATCCATTTTAAGTACAAATAAATGTGCGGGTGTCCTTACTTTTATCTCAGAAGAATTTGGATTTTGAAAAGTTTATACATTATACAGATCATTTAAAAAAAGCCTTTTCTTTAGTTTTATTGGTTCAGTTATGTTACTCGAATCTTTCAATATTGTTAAAATGAAGATCAAATGCCCATATGTTTAACTATGTTAAAAAAAAACACAGGCTTTCATGGGGTGTCCTAATTTTTTCACATGACTGTATTTAGTAACTGCTGTAAATCCTGGTCAGGGTCAAGGTGATTCCATAGCTTATCCAAGGCATACACCCTGACACCAGTTCACACATACTTCATATTTATTTATACTATATATAAAGTATTTATACTTAATATAAAGTATTTATACTTTATACTACTATATATATATATATATATATATATATATATATATATATATATATATATATATATATATATATATATATATATATAATATAGATATTTATATTATATGTACTCATATGTACGTTGCAAGGTGGGGCCTCCATGGATTGGACTTGTTTGTCCAGCACATCCCATTTTTGTTTTGTGGCATGGTGCATTATGCTGCTGAAAGAGGCCACAGCCATCAGGGAATACTGGTACGTGTCAAAATAACATCCACATGGACAGCAGGACTCAAGGTTTCCCAGTAGAACATTGCCCAAAGCATGACTGCCTCCTCCGGCTTACCTTCTTCCCATAGTGCATCCTGGTGCCATGTGTTCCCCAGGTAAGTGATGCACACACACCCAGCCATCTATGTGTTGTAAAACAAAATGTGATTCATCAGACCAGGCCTCCTTCTTTCATTGGTCCGTGGTCCAGTTCTAATGCCCACATGCCCATTGCTCTTAATTGGCGCTTTTGGCAGTGCACAGGGGAAAGCATGGGCAGTAGTACATTACACATAATTAAACAAATCAAAACTGTGCAGGAACTGTAGATAAATAATTAGTTAAATTTTTATTCACGTTTGTTTGCCCTTTCTCCATGCTGATCTAAATATCCAGAGCTTGTGGCATTTGTGCAGTTCTACATTTCTGTCCTTTGGATTGCTTAAGCATCTCACTTTAAAATAAAAAAGTGCAGTAACCCAGAATGCACGGCATGTTTGGTTCACTTCCTGTCCTTGATGTGCTAAGAGATCCTGGTGCTATTTTTCAGTTGATGGTGTTTTTTCATAATTTTCGTAAAAAGTCAGTGGATGTCTCGTGCACTTAGTCAGAGAAACACTCAAGAGGGCAAAGCTGAGGCCCAACATGATGCTACCGCCACCATGCTTCACTATGGCCATGGTGTACTTATTTTGTCTCTAGCATTTCTTTTTCATAATAGATTGTATTTTAGTTGTAAATCATAATTGCAAAACTACAAATTGTTGAAAAGTTCAAGGGGATTGAAGGGTAGTGGTCTCTTTTTTTTTTTTTTCCCAGAGCTGTATACAGCTCTGGAAAAAAATAAGAGACCACTGCAATTTACTCCTAAATCAGCAACTCTCTGGGTATGACAAGCATTCCATGGCAGTCTTTGTTAAATTTCTATACAAGCACACCTCATTCTACTTAATGAGGTACTGATTTGGCGATCACCTGAATCCAATCCTGTTAAATGGGGAAAAGTATAAAAAAGCACTGCTGTAATCAACACTCTCCTCTTGCAATGTGACCAGTTGGATGGTAAAAAAAAAGAAAAGAAAGGTTTTGAGTGAAGAAAAAAAAGGCTCAATCCTAGCTTCTATCCTTAATATTTCAAAGACGGCAGTTCACGAAAACAAGATCAAGCAACAGACACTAGGAACGACAAAGCTACAGCCTGGAAGAGGCTGAAAATGAGTCAGTAACAAGCGAGATGACCGCAGACTTATTCGAATGTCAATCGAGAACCGTTGGCTGACCTCAAGTGACCAACAACAGTGGCAAACTGAGACTGGGGTGAAGTGCACGGCAAGAACAGTTCGAAACAGGCTTCTACACGCAGGGCTGAAGTCATACAAAGCCAAAAAAAAGCCCTTCATCAGTGAAAAGCAAAGAAGAGCCACGCTGAAGTTCGCAAAAGACCACAGGAATTGGACTGTAGCGGACTGGAGTCAGGTAATCTTTTCTGATGAGTCCAATTTTCAGCTTTGCCCTACACCTGGTCTTGTTATGGTTAGACGGAGACCTGGAGAAGCCTACAACCCACAGTGTCTTGCACCAACTGTAAAATATGGAGGTAGGTCAGGGATGATCTGGGGGTGCTTCAGCAAGGCTGGAATTGGACAGATTTGTCGTTGTGAAGGGCGCATGAATCAAGCCAAGTACAGGGTTGTTCTAGAAGAACATTTGCTTCCTTCTGCTAAGACAATGTTCCCCAACTCAGAGGATTGGATTTTCCAACAGGACAATGCACCATGCCATACAGCCAGAGCAATCAGAGTCTGGATGGAGGACCACCAGATCAAGACCCTGTCATGGCCAGCCCAATCTCCATTTTTGAACCCTATTGAAAACCTCTGGAATGTCATCAAGAGGAAGATGGATGGTCACAAATCATCAAGCAAAGTTGAGCTGTTTGCTTTTTTGCAAAAAGAGTGCTATAAAGTTACCCAACAACAATGTGAAAAACTGGTGGAGAGCATGCCAAAATGCATGAAAGCTGTAATTGCAAATCAGGGTTTTTCCACCAAATACTGATTTCTTAATGTTATTTAGCCAAAGCATTTACACAATTTGTTTACAAATTATTTGCATTTTGTTTTATTTAAGTTATTAAAGCTCTGAAAATACTGCATGATCTTGGGTTATTTTAATGTGTTGCCATTTCCTTTAAATATACACTTTATTTATCTATTAATAAGCAAGTTATTGTGTTATTCATTCAGGAATGAAGTAAAAGGCTCAATACAGTCTCTTTATGAATACTCTATTAAATCACTGGTTCACCCGACTTGTTCTAAACGTAGATTCATTCTGTGTTGCTCAGAGATGCACAACTGCTATTTATTGAACTGAAAATAGCAAGAAAGACAGAAAGAAAGAAGTGTTTAGTAATGCCACTCAAACAGAATTTTATTGAATCAATCCAGAGACTTAATTAATGCCTTCCACTGAGATAGACAGTTTAAAAAAAAAAAAAAGCTTATTATTATTATTATTATTATTATTATTATTAGTAGTAGTAGTAGTAGTAGTAGTAGTAGTAGTAGTAACAATAGTAGTTATTTTATTTTATTTTACTTTTTTTTTTTTTTTTTTTTTTTGGGTTAGAGGAGACACAAGCAGACAGATGCAGCTGAATCCCTGGACATTCATGAGGTGAGGATGTTATGGAGATGGATAACAAATTTAACTTAATACTTTAAAGACACACACACACACAAAAACAAACAAACAAGCAAACAAACAAAAAAAATTATATATATATATATATATATATATATATATATATATATATATATATATATATATATATATAAAACGACACGAGGTTAAAGTGGGTGGAGCTCCAGCATCTGTGTTAAGTTATAAATAGAATAGAAGAAGAAGTTGCTTTCGGCTGCTCCCTGTTCGGGGTCGCCACAGCAGACCAACTGGTCCGCACAACAACTTGGCAAACGTTTTACGCCGGATGCCCTTCCTGCCGCAACCCTCTGTCACGACTCGCGCTAGAGGTGACCGCGAGAGGGAGCCCTCGCCCGTGTTTTGAAGCCGCTTCCGGTTCACGGGGGGATTTAAAAATGGTGCGCACTTCCTGGTCGGCGCGAAGTAACATTTCTTATGGAATTTACCGAGCGCTTGCGTACTGCTATTCTGGATTGGTTTTTTGTGAATGACCTGGACTGTTTATCGTTGCCGCCTTTGTTTTGCCCTGGATATCTCTGCTTTCGGATTATTGACCTCGGACTGTTTACGGACTTTCTCTGTTGGATTATCCCCTTTGGTACTTTCGCTCAGATTATTGTCTTCCTGGTTTCGACCCTCTTTCTGTCCCCGATTTCCCGTACTGTCTGTGTCCCGTCGCCAGCTCGGCGAATGGATCCGGCCACTTCCGCCTCCGGCGGCCAGCCATTACAGATTACTTCGCCTATCACGGATCCAGCGGAGCTGCGCGATATCATCGTGTGGCAAGGAGCGATCATTCGCTCCTATCAGGATCAGGTGACGGCGCTGCAAGCCCAGCTCAGCAGCGCGAGTATCGCGGCACCCATTGATCCACCATCTGCACGCGGTGAGTCACCCCGGCTGGCGTTGCCAGAAAAGTTTGATGGGTCTGCTGACCGTTGTCGCGGGTTCTTACGTCAGTGCGAGGTTTTCTTTTCGCATCAGCCGGGGATGTATCGTGAAGAGGGGACAAAATGTGCCTTTTTGCTCTCGCTCATGACTGATAGGGCTCTTGAATGGGCGTCGGCCATCTGGGACGCTGACCCGCAGGTAAAGTTGTCTTTTGCTTACTTCGCGGGGATGATTAGGGAGGTTTTTGAATATCCTGCGGGCGGCAAGGACATTTCCCTCCAACTCATGGAGCTGCGCCAGGGCTCTGAGACCGCAGCTGACTATGCCATCAGGTTCCGCACCCTGGCGGCCCAGTCTGGCTGGAATGACGCGGCACTCTGGGCCGTGTTACGCGCCGGTCTAAACCCCGGTCTCCAGGCTGAGCTAGCTTGCCATACGGAGGCGACCTCCCTGTCCCAGTTTGTGGCTACGTCCATCAGACTGGACAATCTGCGGCGCCAACACCGCACGGGGACCCAAGCCTCTGCCTCTGCTCGCCCCAGAGTACGCACGGATTACCCTGAACATCGGGAAGAGGCTCCTGAGCCCATGCAACTGGGGAGATCCAGGTTGGCTGCACAGGGACACCGGCCTCGCGGTCAGATGCGGTTGTGTTACAACTGCGGGGCCTCCGGACATTTGAGTTCCCGGTGCCCAGAAAGACCCTCATCAGCCCAGGTGGGTGGCAGTTCCCTGTTTTTTAGCCTGACGGTGCCAGTGTCTCTCCGTTGTTCTGATCGCTGGTTTTCTGTTACAGCGTTAATTGACTCTGGAGCAGCCGTGAACCTCATAGACAGGGCGTTGGTGGAGGAACTCGGGATCCCCACCTTCCCTTGCGTGCCATCATTGAGGATCACAGCCATCGACAGTCAGCCCATTGGAGAGGGCTACCTAACACGTCAGACAGAGCTCTTGGACTTCCGAGTAGGGCTCTTCCACCACGAACAGTTGGCCTTTTACGTCACCGCATCACCAGCGAATCCGGTAATCCTGGGCTTCCCGTGGCTGAGGCACCACGACCCCCAAATCTTATGGCGCTCGGGGGAGCTAGCCCTCTGGTCGCCTGCCTGCCTCAAGGGGTGCCTACGGGACCCGGTGCCTAGGCCCTGCGGGACTTCCCGTGTGGACGAAATGACTTCGGCAGCACACGGACATCTCCCGCACCAATACACTGATTTCATGGAGGTTTTTAGTGAGGAGAGGGCGGCACGCTTGCCGACACATCAGGTCTGGGATTGTGCTATAGACCTGCTGCCCAACACATCTCTCCCGAAGGGGCGGGTCTACCCTCTTTCTCTTCCTGAGTCTAAAGCCATGGAGGAGTATATCGAGACCGCCCTGGACGCGGGGCACATTCGACCATCCACCTCCCCCGCGGCAGCAGGGTTCTTCTTCGTCGGGAAAAGGGATGGGGGTCTTCGGCCCTGTATCGACTACAGGGGGTTGAACGCCATTACCGTTCGCTACCCCTACCCTTTGCCCCTGGTACCCGCTGCGCTGGAGCAACTAAGGGGTGCAAGGGTGTTCACCAAACTAGACCTCAGGAGTGCCTACAACCTGGTGCGTATCCGTGAGGGGGATGAGTGGAAGACCGCTTTTCACACTACTAGTGGCCACTATGAATATTGTGTGATGCCATTCGGCCTCACTAATGCCCCAACAGTGTTCCAGGCCCTCATTAACGGGGTTTTCCAGGACCTACTGGGGAAAGGGGTCATCGCTTACATTGATGATATACTGGTGTACTCTTCTTCTATGGAGGAGCATGTGCGTATGGTTCGGGAGGTGCTGGGTAGACTGCAGCAGCACCACCTATATGCGAAGCTGGAGAAATGTGAGTTTCATCGATCCACAGTGACATTCCTGGGGTATGTGATCTCCCGACATGGAGTAGAGATGGATGTAGTTAAAGTCCAGGCGGTGACGGAGTGGCCTGCCCCTACCTCGGTGCGGGAGCTACAGCGTTTCCTGGGCTTCGCCAACTTTTACCGGAGGTTCATCCGGAATTACAGTTCGGTGGCCGGCCCGTTGACATCGCTACTCAGGGGTAAACCCAAGAAGCTGACCTGGACGGACCCGGCCCGGTCGGCCTTCCAGCAGCTAAAGAACTGTTTTACCACCGCTCCTATCTTGCGACACCCAGATCCGGACCTGCCGTTCGTGGTGGAGGTGGATGCATCCAGCAGTGGACTCGGGGCGGTACTATCCCAGCGGCACGGCGAACCCGGTAAGCTTCACCCCTGTGCTTTTTATTCCAGGAAACTGACGAGCGCAGAGGTGAACTACGATGTAGGCAACCGGGAATTGCTCGCCATCAAAGCAGCGTTGGAGGAGTGGCGCCACTGGCTGGAGGGAGCGCGCCATCCCTTTCAGGTGCTCACAGACCACCGCAACCTAGAGTATCTTCGGGGAGCCAAGCGACTGAACCCTCGACAAGCTAGGTGGGCCATCTTCTTCACTCGCTTTGCGTTTACAGTAACATACCGTCCCGGGTCTAAGAACGGCAAAGCAGATGCGTTGTCCAGACAGTTTGAGGCGGACGACGAGCCGACTCAGCCGGATGTCATCTTGCCGGCTACAGCGATCCTGGCGCCGGTGCAATGGAACCTCATTGAGGAGATTCGACGGGCTCACACCGACGAACCGCCCCCTGCCGGCTGTCCACCTACCAAACTCTTCGTGCCCCTACACTTCCGACAGCAAGTTATGCAGTGGGTGCACGAGGCCCCCAGCTCCGGACACCCAGGCATTCGCCGATCTACCCAACTCGTCCGCAACCGGTTCTGGTGGTCCTCCCTGGGCTCGGATGTGGAGGAGTATGTCAGGTCGTGCCCCACGTGCGCACAGGCGCGGACCAGTCGTTTACTTCCGGAGGGGCTGCTGGAACCCCTTCCGATCCCTCGACGGCCCTGGTCGCACCTGTCGGTGGACTTCCTGACCGACCTGCCAGACTCTGGAGGTTTCACGACTGTGATGGTGGTGGTAGATCGTTTCTCGAAGGGGTGTAAACTGATCCCCCTCAAGGGTTTACCCACAGCCTTGCAGTCTGCGGAGGCCATGTTTCATCACGTGTTTCGCAACTTTGGCCTGCCCGAGGACATTGTTTCGGATCGGGGCCCGCAGTTTACCTCCCGGGTGTGGGGGTCGCTGTGTGCAAGATTGGGCATTGGGGTTAGCTTGAGTTCAGGCTACCACCCCCAGTCGAACGGGCAGGCGGAGCGCCTTAATCAGGAGATCGGTCGTTTCCTCAGGACGTACTGTAGCCGGGAGCAACGCCGATGGAGTGAGTTCCTGCCGTGGGCCGAATATGCCCAGAACTCTCTCATCCACTCCTCCACGGGTCTGACGCCGTTTCAGTGCGTATTGGGGTATCAGCCACCACTGTTCCCCTGGTCGGGGGAGCCGTCCGATGTTCTGGCTGTGGAGGAGTGGTATCGGCTAAGTCAGGAGGTGTGGGAACGAGCCCACGTGCGCCTACAAAGGGCAGTGAGGAGACAAAGGATTCAGGCTGACCGACGCCGTCGTCCGCACCCCTCCTACCGGGTGGGACAGAAGGTGTGGCTGTCGACACGGAACCTGCATCTGAAGCTGCCCTGCCGGAAACTCAACCCTAAGTTCGTCGGCCCTTTTGAGATTGTCCGACAGGTGAATCCTGTGGCGTACCAACTTCGGCTCCCGGCATCCTACCGTATATGCCCCACCTTCCACGTTTCCCTCCTTAAGCCAGCACACTCGTCCGCCGGGGAGACAGGGGTCTGTGAGGAGCCACCGCCGCCTCTGGACATCGAGGGGTTCCCAGCGTACCGGGTACGGTCCCTTCTGAACTCCAGGCGGGTTCGGTCCCGTCTTCAATACCTCGTGGACTGGGAGGGGTACGGCCCCGAGGAACGTTCGTGGGTGGAGGCCGCCGACATCCTGGATCCGTCGCTCGTGGAGGATTTCCACTGCGACCATCCGAACAAGCCCGCACCGCGTCCTAGGGGGCGCCCTCGGCGTAGAACCCCGGGAGGTGTTCCTAGAGGGGGGGGCTCTGTCACGACTCGCGCTAGAGGTGACCGCGAGAGGGAGCCCTCGCCCGTGTTTTGAAGCCGCTTCCGGTTCACGGGGGGATTTAAAAATGGTGCGCACTTCCTGGTCGGCGCGAAGTAACATTTCTTATGGAATTTACCGAGCGCTTGCGTACTGCTATTCTGGATTGGTTTTTTGTGAATGACCTGGACTGTTTATCGTTGCCGCCTTTGTTTTGCCCTGGATATCTCTGCTTTCGGATTATTGACCTCGGACTGTTTACGGACTTTCTCTGTTGGATTATCCCCTTTGGTACTTTCGCTCAGATTATTGTCTTCCTGGTTTCGACCCTCTTTCTGTCCCCGATTTCCCGTACTGTCTGTGTCCCGTCGCCAGCTCGGCGAATGGATCCGGCCACTTCCGCCTCTGGCGGCCAGCCATTACACCCTCCCATTTTTCCGGGCTTGGGACCGGTGCTGCATCCAGTGGCTGGGGTTGAGGCATTGGCTGGGAATCGAACCCGGGCCTTCCGCATGATGGGCGAGTAACCTACCACTGAGCCACTAATGCCTCCTAAGTTATAAATAGAATAATCAATTTAAATAATAATTATATGTTGACTAACACTTAAATTCACTAAACAGAAAAAGGGATTTAAATGTACGTTTCTCAGAACATCGAGCAAATCTCAGATTTAAATGTAAATAAGGCAGCACTTTAAAAAAACATGTTGTCTCTGTAAAGCTTCAAATATTTTGTAAATATAGAAAATTTGTGTATATCATATTAATGCCTAAAAACTGTAAAAACTAAGAAAACTGAAAAGATCTGGTGACCTGACTGTAACTTTACTAACCATATATTAACCATGGAAAGAAAGAATGAGAAATATTTTCAGTAAAATATTAGAAACTAATATCATAGTCAGTGATTGAATGATCTATATAATCATATTTCTATGATCTCAATGCTTAAGAAGTAGCAGTAGTGTTTACTGTATGTGCTACAACGTGATAAAGAAAAAGAAGATAATTTACAGATGATATATATTGTAGCAGGACTGCCCAACGTCTGGCCCCAGGGCTAGCAGGCTGACCTTTGAACTGCCCCAAGGCTGCTCTGTTAAGGCAAATTTCTATCCTAGTAACATCCATATTAATAATAATAATAATAATAATAATAATAATAATAATAATAATAATAATACAAACACGATTCCAAAAAAGTTGGGACACTGTACAAATTGTGAATAAAAACAGAATGCAATGATGTGGAAGTTTCAAATTTCAATATTTTATTCAGAATACAACATAGATGACATATCAAATGTTTAAACTGAGAAAATGTATTATTTTAAGGGGAAAATAAGTTGATTTTAAATTTCATGGCATCAACACATCTCAAAAAAGTTGGGACAAGGCCATGTTTACCACTGTGTGGCATCCCCTCTTCTTTTTATAACAGTCTGCAAACGTCTGGGGACTGAGGAGACAAGTTGCTCAAGTTTAGGAATAGGAATGTTGTCCCATTCTTGTCTAACACAGGCTTCTATTTGCTCAACTGTCTTAGGTCTTCTTTGTCGCATCTTCCTCTTTATGATGTGCCAAATGTTTTCTATGGGTGAAAGATCTGGACTGCAGGCTGGCCATTTCAGTACCCGGATCCTTCTTCTACGCAGCCATGATGTTGTAATTGATGCAGTATATGGTCTTGCATTGTCATGTTGGAAAATGCAAGGTCTTCCCTGAAAGAGACGACGTCTGGATGGGAGCATATGTTGTTCTAGAACTTGGATATACCTTTCAGCTGCCTTTCCAGATGTGTAAGCTGCCCATGCCACACGCACTCATGCAACCCCATACCATCAGAGATGCAAGCTTCTGAACTGAGCGCTGATAACAACTTGGGTTGTCCTTGTCTTCTTTAGTCCGGATGGCATGGCGTCCCAGTTTTCCAAAAAGAACTTCAAATTTTGATTCGTCTGACCACAGAACAGTTTTCCACTTTGCCACAGTCCATTTTAAATGAGCCTTGGCCCAGAGAAAACGCCTGCGCTTCTGGATCATGTTTAGATATGGCTTCTTTTTTGACCTATAGAGTTTTAGCCGGCAACGGCGAATGGCACGGTGGATTGTGTTCACCGACAATGTTTTATGGAAGTATTCCTGAGCCCATGTTGTAATTTCCATTACAGTAGCATTCCTGTATGTGATGCAGTGCCGTCTAAGGGCCCGAAGATCACGGGCATCCAGTATGGTTTTCCGGCCTTGACCCTTATGCACAGAAATTGTTCCAGATTCTCTGAATCTTTGGATGATATTATGCACTGCAGATGATGATAACTTCAAACTCTTGAGAATTTTTCTCTGAGAAACTCCTTTCTGATATTGCTCCACTATTTTTCGCTGCAGCATTGGGGGAATTGGTGATCCTCTGCCCATCTTGACTTCTGAGAGACACTGCCACTCTGAGAGGCTCTTTTTATACCCAATCATGTTGCCAATTGACCTAATAAGTTGCAAATTGGTCCTCCAGCTGTTCCTTATATGTACATTTAACTTTTCCGGCCTCTTATTGCTACCTGTCGCAACTTTTTTGGAATGTGCAGCTCTCATGAAATCCAAAATGAGCCAATATTTGCCATGACATTTCAAAATGTCTCACTTTCAACATTTGATATGTTATCTATATTCTATTGTGAATAAAATATAAGTTTATGAGATTTGTAAATTATTGCATTCCTTTTTTATTCACAATTTGTACAGTGTCCCAACTTTTTTGGAATCAGGTTTGTAATAATAATAATAATAATAATAATAATAATAATAATAATAATATTATTATTATTATTATTATTATTATTATTATTATTATTATTATTATCTATGCATTGAAAATATAGTCAGTGAATGTTTTTTGGGGGTTAATCGCAGCTCAGCCTGTTTACTGTACAGGCCTATACAGTTTTTCTATATTAATATAAAAAGCCATTTTGAATTGGATTCATTATTGGGGTTGGAACTTAATGTGCTTAATGTTCTACATGATGCCATGAGGTCATGTGACCAACTGACCAGGTTTAAAAAAAAACCTGTACATAGAAACCATCCTCAGACCATCCTTAGCTATTGACAGAGCAACAGTGCACCTAGTTCAGCAGCAATCTTACAGCGTTCAGCAGCGATTTTACAGCGTTTAGCAGCGATCTTACAGCGTTTAGCAGCGATCTTACAGCATTTAGCAGTATTTCAGCAGAGCTTGACCTGTATTCTACAATGGCTGCACTGTTTGTGAAATGTCTACAGAGGTGATATTTTGGAAAACATATCAGGGGTGATACTTTTGAATACATTCAGCCCTGCAGGACAAGTCCAATCTGTTCACATTTGCAGGGACAGGAAGACCGGCTCTCCTCTCGGATACGCATACGTCAACCTTTACTATCGAGATGACGGTAAAACAAACCAGACTTTTCCTTTATTTTCTTCACCGTTTCTTACTTGTTTTTGCAGCCGACTTAAGGCTACATGTGTAACTTCTGTAGTATTTTATAGTTTTATTATATGGATATGGTCATGTTTTAAATGGTACTAAAAAGATATGAAAAGATATTTTTATGAGTTATATATAGACTATAATAGGCAGATTTTTTTTATTACAAATTAATGGCTTATTTCTGTTCCCTCAGCTGAGAGAGCTATGGAAATGTTCAATTTTGAACTGCTCCTGGGGAGACCCATGCACGTCATGTGGTCTAACTGGAAACCCACTGCCAAGACCATCAAGGGAGGCAACATATTTATCAGAAACCTAGATCGGTCCATTGACAGCACCTCCCTGTTTGACACTTTCTCTATGTTCGGGAGGATTGTGTCATGCAAGGTTCAAGCTTTGAACTGTTTTGAATAGTTGAATATCTGTGTTGCATGATATGAACATATATATATATATATATATATATATATATACACACACATATATATATATACATGAATAACTGAATATCTGTTTTGCATGATTAGTGTTTTGTTGTGTGTTGACACGTTGTGTTTCTCCTGAAGGTTGTGGAACCAAAAGATTTTGGATACGTTCAGTATGAGTCAGCGAAGGCAGCGGCGCTGGCTATCGAACGGCTAAATGGAAAACTCCTGAATGACCAACAACTGTAAGTCACGTAAATTAGTGTCTTTTTACCAGCCAGGGTTCAAATGTCAGTGTTTTTTACATTCCATTTTAACTAATTGCATTTAAGATTTATTGGACTCTTTATATTGTCAAAACAGAGCTTATGTTGGGGTCACGAGGGTATTTTAGTGAACATCAGGTGGTAATTTTGCTGCCAGGGACATAACTTCTAACAGCAGGGTTTAGACTCTAAGTGCAGCTTCTCTGTTGTGTTACAGCACCATCGAATACTTTAGGTCTTGGGAGGAGCGCAAGGCAGAGGTGCGCAAAGTAGAGGCGCGCAAAGTAGAGGCACGCAAGGCCGAGGAGCCCAAGATGGAGGCACGCAAGGCCAAGGAGCTCAAGGTGGAGGCACGCAAGGCCGAGGAGCCCAAGGTGGAGGCACGCAAGGCTGAGGGTCCCAAGGTGGAGGCACGCAAGGCAGAGGAGCCCAAGGTGGAGGCACGCAAGGCGAGGAGCCCACGGTGGAGGCACGCCCCAGTTCCCAACACCTGGGCAATAGGAAATTTATCAAGAAGCTCGACCTCACCATTAACAGAAAGTACCTGCAAAATGTCCCATCAAAACTGTGCAGCATCTCACCAAAACTGCGCCAACCAGTGCTGCCTCCCTCATTCAAGAGGAGCACCCCGGCTGTTGAGACACCTAGCTAAAGGGGGACACTCTCCAAACCACTGAGGCATATGCCTCAGAGGACGTCGCCCAGATCAACACCGCTGCCTCACAGAACGTCCAAGCAGCCGAGTCACCTGCCCCAGTTGACGGTGTGGAAGCTGTTGAAACAGCTGCCTCAGAGGGAACTGTGGAAGCTGTGGAGACAGCTGTCCCTGAGGACAACGTTAAAGCTGTAGACACAGATGTCTCAGAAGTCACAGTTCCGGCTACACTTCAGGTCCGAAACAAAAACCACACACACGCAACAATAACAATATTCTGCATGATTAATATTACATCCTTAAGATAGTGTATGATAGATTATGGTACAAATCTAGTTGCGTGATTATTATACTGTGTAATAATAATAAAAAATAATAATAATAATAATAATAATAATATTCTGTGATCCCAGGAGGCACTAAAGGCCGAGGAGCCCAAGGTGGAGGCATGCAAGGCAGAGGAGCCCAAGGTGGAGGCACGCCCCAGTTCCCAACACCTGGGCAATAGGAAATTTATCAAGAAGCTCGACCTCACCATTAACAGAAAGTGCCTGCGAAACGTCCCACCAAAACTGTGCAGCATCTCACCAAAACTGCGCCAACCAGTGCTGCCTCCCTCGTTCAAGAGGAGCACCCCAGCTGTTGAGACACCTAGCTCAGCGGACACTCTCCAAACCACTGAGGCATATGCCTCAGAGGACATCACCCAGATCAACACCGCTGTCAACACCACTGCCTCACAGAAGGTCCAAGCAGTCGAATCACCTGGCCCAGTTGACGGTGTGGAAGCTGTTGAAACAGCTGGCCTAGAGGACTCTGAGGAAGCAGTGGAGACAGCTGCCTCAGAGGGAACTGTGGAAGCAGTGGAGACAACGGATGTACCCAAATTTCCACCACCCCAGAAGAGGCTGACCATCTATATGCTAGAGTCAGCAGATTTAGATGACCAGATCACGATGGCTCATGAGTTTCACACTCACATACACACTAACACACACATACATCTGGCTTGTATACACTCCTGGTCTCTAGCTTAGCATTTTATTCCACGTTTATCATCACATGTCAACTGAAAACATCTACAAACTCTTGCTTTTAACTACATTTGCTTTAATTACTTGATATCAGTGCACAGAAAGTCTGAGTCTGAGCCTCACCACCCATGCTACCTGATCAGATGCCTCTGTTTCTATTCTCTCTCACTCTCTCACACACCTCACACACTTTCGTTCTCTCTTTGCAGATGATTACCTGCTTCCACTGGTAGCAGAAATCCACCCTGCGGATGCAAACCAAATCACTTGGATTCTTGTGCAAGGAGAAAACAATTTCGAGATCATGAACATGATTGGTGATCCTGAGCACTTGCAAGCCAAGGTAAGCGTGCACACACGCAGTCAAGAAATATACATTCAAGCATCATAGCAAGTGTTTCATATCAGACTCGTAAATATCTTTGACATGATGTATTGGCTTTGGTCATTTGGTAACAAAGCCCCACCCACTAATCCCTCAGTCCTCATATGTGTGTGTGTGTGTGTACATTTGTAGGTGTATAAAATGGACGCCTTACTGCGGGCAAGAAAAGCTGGTGCCAAACCGGTGAGGATCTTTAATTAAAATTTCTGATATTGATTCATATTTAAATGGATCATTACATCACATCACAGTGTACACAGGAAAAAATTATCTATTACTGACTTCTGCATTTCTCTTTCAGGAAATCCTGAAGAGGATTTTTAGAGATGGCACCAAGAAGAGAAAGAAGAAGAACAAGAGAAAAAATTAATAAACCCCATCATTATTATTATTAAACCTTTATTGTAAATCTTTGACCTGATTGTCATTTGAATTTTTATTACATTTTAAAAATCAACTTTATGTATCTTTATTTATTTCCAATTCAAGAGCATTTAAATCTACTAATTTAATCATCTAATAAATCTTATAATCTTATAAAATAAAATAAAAATATAACAATAATGTAAAAAAAATCTTAAATATAATATGTATGTTCATTCATTGTCTACCACTTATCTGAACTATTCTCGGGTCACGGGGAGCCTGTGCCTATCTCAGGCGTCATTGGGCATCAAGGCAGGATACACCCTGGATGGAGTGCCAACCCATCACAGGGCACACACACACTCTCAATCACACACCACGGACAATTTAGAGATGCCAATCAACCTACCATGCATGTCTTTGGATTGGGGGAGGAAACCAGAGTACCCGGAGGAAACCCCCAAGGCACGGGGAGAACATGCAAACTCCACACACACACACACACACACACACACACACACACACACACACACACGGCGGAGGCGGGAATCGAACCCCCAACCCTGGAGGTATGAGGCAAACGTGCTAACCACTAATCCACCGTGCCCCCTAATTATTTACAGTGAAGGAGCAGGAAGGAGCATAAGGGTCCGGTGCCATGTGTTTTGGGTAGCGGTCATGGGTGGGGGCCCCGGCGACCCAGACCCTGGACAAAGAATCTGGCTTTTGGGACATGGAATGTCACCTCACTGGGGGGGAAGGAGCCCGAGCTGGTGAGGGAGGTTGAGCGGTACCGGCTAGAGATAGTCGGGCTTGCCTCCACACACAGCCTGGGCTCTGGAACCCAACTCCTTGAGAGAGGTTGGACCCTCTTCTTCTCTGGAGTGCCCCATGGTGAGAGGCGCCGGGCTGGGGTGGGCTTGCTTATAGCCCCCAGCTCACCCGCCATGTGCTGGAGTTTTCCCCGGTAAACGAGAGGGTTGTTTCCCTGCGCCTTCGGGCCGGGGATAGGTGTCTCACTGTTGTTTCGGCTTATGGGCCGAACGGCAGTGTGGAGTACCCAACCTTCTTGGAGACCCTGCGAGGGGTTCTGGAAGGTGCTCCGACTGGGGACTCCATAGTTTTGCTGGGGGACTTCAACGCCCATGTGGGCAACGACAGTGATACCTGGAGGGGCGTGATTGGGAGGAACGGCCCCCCTGATCTGAACTCGAGTGGTGTCCTGTTGCTGGACTTCTGTGCTAGTCACAGCCTGTCCATAACAAACCATGTTCAAGCATAAGGGTGCCCATCAGTACATGTGGTACCAGGACACCCTAGGCCGAAGATCAATGATCGACCTTGTAATCGTGTCATCTGACCTTCGGCCGCATGTCTTGGACACTCGGGTGAAAAGAGGGGCGGAGCTGTCAACCGATCACCACCTGGTGGTGAGTTGGATCCGCTTGCGGAGGAGGATGCCGGACAGACTTGGCAGGCCCAAACATATTGTGAGGGTCTGTTGGGAACGTCTTGCTGATCCCTCTGTTAGGGGGGTCTTCAACTCCCACCTCCGGGAGAGTTTCAACCAGATCCCGAGGGAGGTTGGGGACATTGAGTCTGAGTGGACCATGTTCTCCTCCTCCATTGTTGATGCAGCCATCCGGAGCTGTGGCCGTAAGGTCTCTGGTGCCGGTCGCGGCGGCAATCCCCGAACACAGTGGTGGACACTGGAAGTAAGGGATGCCGTCAAGCTGAAGAAGGAGTCCTATCGAGCCTGGTTGGCTCGGGGGACTCTGGAGGCAGCTGAGGCATACCGGCAGGCCAAGCGAACTACAGCCGTGGTGGTCTCGGAAGCAAAAACTCGGGTCTGGGAGGAGTTTGGTGAGGCCATGGAGAAGGACTATCGGACGGCCTCGGGGAAATTCTGGCAGACCGTTCGGCGCCTCAGAAGGGGAAAGCAGCTCTCTGCCAACACTGTTTATGGTGGAGGTGGAGAATTGCTGATCTCGACTGGGGATATTGTCGGACGGTGGAAGGAATACTTCGAGGATCTCCTCAACCCCTCTGACATGCCTTCCTTAGAGGAACCAGAGGCTGAGGAGTCAGAGGTAGATTCATTCATCACACAAGCTGAGGTCACTGAGGTAGTTCAGCAGCTCCTTGGTGGCAAGGCACCGGGGGTGGATGAGATTTACCCTGAGTACCTTAAGTCTCTGGATGTTGTGGGGCTGTCTTGGCTGACATGTCTCTGCAACATAGCGTGGCAGTCAGGGACTGGACTGTGGACTGGGTGACCGGGGTGGTGGTCCCTCTTTTTAAGAAGGGGGACCGGAGGGTGTGTTCCAACTATAGGGGGATCACACTCCTCAGCCTCCCAGGGAAAGTCTATTCCAGAGTACTGGAGAGGAGAGTCCGACCGTTAGTCGAACCTCGGATACAGGAGGAGCAACGCGGTTTTCGACCTAGTCGCGGAACACTGGACCAGCTCTATACCCTCCACAGGGTGCTCAAGGGTTCGTGGGAGTTTGCCCAAGCAGTCCACATGTGTTTTGTGGACTTGGAGAAGGCTTTCGACCGTGTCCCTCGTGGCATTCTGTGGGAGGTGCTCTGGGAGTACGGGGTCCGTGGCCCTCTGTTAAGGGCTGTTCGGTCTCTGTATAACCGGAGCAGGAGCTTGGTTCGCATTGCCAGCTGTAAGTCAGATCTGTTCCCAGTGCATGTTGGGCTCCGACAGGGCTGTCCTTTGTCACTGGTTCTGTTTATTGTTTTTATGGACAGAATTTCTAGGTGCAGCCAGGGGCTGGAGGGAGTCCGGTTTGGGGACCACAGGATTTCATCGCTGATTTTTGCAGATGATGTTGTCCTGTTGGCTTCTTCAAGCCTGGACTTACAGCATGCACTGGGGCGTTTTGCAGCTGAGTGTGAAGCGGCTGGGATGAGGGTCAGCACCTCCAAATCGGAGGCCATGGTTCTCGACCGGAAAAAGGTGGCTTGCACCCTTCAGGTTGGAGGGGAGGTCCTTCCTCAAGTGGAAGAGTTTAAGTATCTCGGGTTCTTGTTCACGAGTGAGGGAAGGATGGATCGTGAGATTGACAGACGGATCGGTGCAGCGGCAGCAGTAATGCGGTCTATGTACCGGTCTGTTGTGGTGAAGAAGGAGCTGAGCCGGAAGGCGAAGCTCTCGATTTACTAGTCAATCTACGTTCCTACTCTCACCTATGGTCATGAGCTCTGGGTCATGACCGAAAGGGTAAGATCCCGGATACAAGCGGCCGAAATGAGCTTCCTTCGTAGGGTGGCGGGGCGCTCCCTTAGAGATAGGGTAAGGAGCTCTGTCACCCAGGAGGAGCTCGGAGCAGAGCCGCTGCTCCACCACATCGAAAGGGGGCAGTTGAGGTGGTTCGGGCATCTGTTTCGGATGCCTCCGCGACGTCTCCCTGGAGAGGTGTTCCGGGCATGCCCCACCGGGAAGAGGCCCCGGGGAAGACCCAGGACACGCTGGAGAGACTATGTCTCTCGGCTGGCCTGGGAAAGCCTCGGGGTTCCTCCGGAAGAGCTGGAGGAAGTGTCTGGGGAGAGAGAGGTCTGGGCATCCCTACTTAGACTGCTGCCCCCACGACCCGGCTCCGGATAAGCGAAAGATAATGAATGAATGAATGAACTCTTTGGTCTGTGAATCAGACCAAAATTGGGGTGTCTGCCTTTACATGTACATGAATGTAATATGGAGTTGGCCCATCATTTGCAGCTTTAACAGCTTCAACTCTTCTGGGAAGGCTTTTCAAAAGGTTTAGGAGTGTGTTTATGGGACTTTTTGACCATTCCTCATTTGTGAGGGCTTGCAGTCTCTGCTCTAATTCATCCCAAAGGTGTTCTATCGAGGTGAGGTCAGGACTCTGTGCAGGCCAGTCAAGTTTCTTTCACACCAAACTCGCTCATCCATGTCTTTATTGACCTTCTTTTGTGCACTGGTGTGCAGTCATGTTGGAACAGGAAGGGGTCATCCCCAAACTGTTCCCACAAAGTTGATACATGAAATTGTCCAAAATGTCTTGCTTTGCTGAAGGATTAAGAGTTCCTTTCACTGGAACTAAGGGGCCAAGCCCAACCCCTGAAAAACAACACCTGAATTCAATGATTTGGAGGGGTGTCCCAAAACTTTTCCCAATATAGTGTAAATCATGGCTGGATCTCTCACTCAGGTCAACTCTCACACAAACATGGTGTTAAATGGCTAGAGATGGACATTCCAGTGCCATTACTCATTTGTAGCTTCACGTGTAATACAGAGTTGAACTTAAAATAAATTGAAATTTCAAGGAGTCCCAAGATATTATGCAGCATAACTATAACCCCAACCCAACACAGATTCTCCATCTTAACTAACAGTGTGAGATTAGATATATTTTTTAATCTGTATAACTATTCTTCTTTTTTCTGCAATCACACTTTGGGGTTTTTGTTGCCAAGAATTTTCTCTCTTTACACACATATGACAAGTTAAACGTTTTCCAGATAGACCTGCGTCTCTTTGCACAGTTGTAACTGATGATGTTTAACAAGTTTCTGACTTCTTACGAGGAAATACGTGTGACCTCGTAATTCCTACTCGGAAAGACGGATTTTCTCGAGCTCGCCTACTTCGCGATCAGTGACGTCACTTAAAGAGGGCGGTACTAAGTAGCAAAAATAACAGCGTTATTTAAATTATTCTGGGTTTCAGTTTATATTTGAAATTGCCAAATATTTTGCGTACTGAAATGTTAATTCTCCTTTAAAAAAAAAAAAAAAACTAACTGCCCTTACATGTCATTTTCGGCGAGTTTAATAATCACATCCTCTTTAAAAAAAAAAATAAAAAAAAATAAAAAATAAAAAAAAATTAAGCACTAACCGAACAACTCTTTAATTGGATTCTTTTTATGTAAGTAAGCGTTCATATTTTATTTCCGGCTCCATTACGTCTGTATAACAAGAGCATCTAGACCTTCTCAATATGGCTGCCACGTTGACGTATGGTAGTAGCTAGTTTAATCATCACATCCTCTTTTAAAAAATAAATAAATAAATAAAAAAAAACAAACAAACAAACAAACAAACAAAGCACTAACCGAACAACTCTTTAACTGAATTGTTTTTGTGTAAGAGTTCATTTTTATTTCCGACTTCATTCCGACTGTATTACAAAAAAAAAGAAATCTCGCCCCACTCAATATGGCTGCCACGTTGACGTAGTAGCTAGAGAAATGCAACTTTAATGCTACTGTGCGCCTCGACTTAGGGTGACTTTTACTTTGAATACTCGCTCTGTGTGTGTTTTATCAGCATTAACGGCTGTAAATCAAATCGGGTATGTTTTCTACACCCTCATATGCATTCTGTTGATCTGTCTGATATTTTACGACGCCGGTGTTAAATGTATGTGTATGCGAAAAATAATATGATGCACTTCATCATGATAACTAGCCCATAATAATAATAACAGTCATGCGCTAAGGAAGCTAGCTGGCTAGTCAAGTCCATGTTGTTTGGTGAGTAAAGTGTGACAATAAACACAGAATTTCAGCATTAAGCAGCGTTTAATATCAAGCATTAAAAATACAGTTAATTGTATTGCAAACAAGGAGTTATTATTAAGAAAAGACCAGTTTATAAAACGTCTTGTAGTATCTAATACTGACAATATTGCCACTAACTGTCAGTCTGATAAGTACCGCATTTATCACTCAAATAGTCCTGTGTTTCTTCACAGATCTAAGACTTCAGGAACTAAAACAAATAAAGACACGCAAGACAATGTCCACTAATGCTGGCACTGAAGACACAGAGGAAGATGATGTTGAATTTGTGTCTGTAAGTGCAATATTTGTTACACACACTCATGAAACCCTCTCACCTCTATCACACAAACATTTCTACATCCACACAATGATACAACAATAAGGACTGCTCCATAATGTTTTGTTAAAGCTGCACTAAACAGTTTAGCCTAAATCAGTGTGCACACTTTTACACCTAGGCTTGTACTTTCTGCATCTTCTTTTTACCAAAATAACAGCCGTGAGGCTCCAGTAATGCCTCAACAAGACTGAAGAACACAGAGATAGGGATCTGAGACTCTTTCTCAACACACAAGCACTCCAGATCCTCAGGTTTCTATGTTACGTTGTCTTTATTTGTCACATATACATTACTGCACAGTGAAATTCGTTCTTCGCATATCCTATCCTTGGGGATTGGGGTCAATGTGCAGGGTCAGCCATGTTGCAAATGCCCTTGGAGCAGAGGGGTTGGAGGCCTTGCTCAAGTCAGCTTGGTGGCTTGGCAGTGCTGGGGCTTATACCCCGATCTTCCAGTCAACGAACCAGAGCCTTAACCACTTGAGCTACCACCGCCTGAATATTGCCTCTCTTATGGATTCTCATCCTCAGTTCACATGAAGCTTGAAGCAAGTCCAAGCAAACCTATCAAGAGAGATAGCAAAAACAGTGTACCCAAAATCACCAAAACTCGGAAAAACCACGGAAAACATCTGTTATAAATGACAAGAATGTTTCCCCTGGTGAAGATGAAACATTTCACAACAGCTGGCCAGATCAAGGAGGATGGTGTATCTGTGTCAAGGTCAACAGTCAAGAGAAGACTTCACCAGAGCAATTACAGGTGGTTTACAGCAAGATGTAGGCTGCTGGCAAGCAGGAACAACATGATGATCAACTTGGGAGGAGTATGGAGAAGTGAAGGAACTGGAATTCTTATTCCAATGAGAAATGACTGATGTGGTTGCAGAAGTTACCCAAGAACCCAAGGATTTCATTTCACTTTTTAAATTTAGTGACTGTTAGTGTTCATTATGTCAATAACCCAGCAGTGAGGTGGTATATCCTTCTTTTTAAGGCTGTTTCCTTACAGGTATGTTTACTGCTTTATAAAATGAGATATTAAACCGCAAGTCATGCCTTAAACGAAACATAGCAGTGTCCTTCTCCTTAACGATTCGCAGAAAATAAACTGTGAATCATCTGTAAGTCGAATCACGATGTGTTGGCCAGATATTCAGGTCTCAGCTGATCATGTATAAACTGAATTACTCCATACTCACCACTAAGTTGGAGATCCTGGCCCTCAGCCCGTCTCTGTGTCAATGGATCTCCAACATCCTGACAGATAGACCACAGGCAGTACGGGTGGGCAAACATGTCTCACCCTCACTCACCCTCAGCACTGGAGCCCTCCTGGGTTGTGTTCTGCACCCCCTGCTGCACCAGCATCATCAAGTTTGCGGACGACACTGCTGTGGTGGGCCTGATCTCCAACAGTGACGAGATGGCCTACCTAGAGAAGATTAAAAACTTGGAGACATGGTGGCAGGACAACAATCTCCATCAAGACCCTGGTGAAGAAGGCCCGGCAGCGTCTTTACCATCTCAGACGCCTAAAGGACTTTAAACTGTCCTCAAAGGTGCTAAAGATGTTCTACACCTGCACCATTGAGAGCATCCTGATGGTAAGCATCACAAACTGGTTTGGAAACAGCACCAAGCAGGACAGGCAAGCTCTCCAGAGGGTGGCGCGATCAGCCGAGCGTACCATCCGCACCGAGCTCCCTGACCTGGAGACTATATACAGCAAGCGGTGCTGGACCAAAGCCAGGAAGATAATGAAGTACCTCAGCCATCCAAACAGTGGACTCTTCTCTCTGTTGCGGTCAGGGAAACGTTTCCGCCCCTTGAAGGCAAACGCAGAGAGAATGAGGAGGAGCTTCTTCCCGCAGGCCATTCAGGCCCTCAACCAGAACACATAGAACCTAGACTTTCTGGACTTTTCTCTGGACTTCCATGAAATAGAATACTACCTCAGCAGACTGTTGCACACACAATAACTGCACCACACTGCACAGTTTGTTCTCACTAATCCTATATATATATATATATATATATATATATATATATATATATATATATATATATATATATATATATATACACACATACACACATACATGTAAGATACATATAAAATGTAAGCTGTAGATATATATACCTGGGTATAGCAGGAATGTCAGGGAGTGGTGACAGTGCAAAAACAGAGTACATATAGATGGATTAGTGAGAACAAACTGTGCAGTGTGGTGCAGTTATTGTGTGTGCAACAGTCTGCTGAGGTATTATTCTATTTCATGGAAGTCCAGAGAAAAGTTAAGATATATATATATATATATATATATAATATATCTTATTGGATTTTCATATTTTTAAAAAAATATTTTTTATTATTCTGGTAGTTTTTTTTTAATATTTCTATCTCTTTAAATCTTTATTTCATTTATATCCTTTTTTATGTTCCTCTAACAAAGACAGTCGAGAAAAAGCATTTCACTACATGTCGTACTGTGTATGATTTTGCATGTGATAAATAAAATTAGAATTTTACTGAAATGTAACCATAAATATCTTCCTCTCCTTTCAGGAGGCTCCACTGAGACCTGTTCTGGAGTGCATCGACCTGCTGAGTGATGGAGAGGACGATGCAGGAGTGTGTACGGTGTGTGTCATACATCCAGGTCGTACAAATGTTACAGTTGTTGGACCAATTAAATATAAGATAAAAAAAAAAATCTAGGAATATAATCTAAAACATTTAGATGTAATTAGGTTTAGTTACAGTTTACATGCTACCAGTGATTAAATATGGATGGAGTTTAAGAAGTGTTCCATGCAAAACATACACTATATTGGCAAACGTTTTGGGACACCCCTTCAAATCATTAAATTCAAGGGTTGGTCTTGGCCCCTTAGTTCCAGTGAAAGAAACTCTTAATGCTTCAGCATACCAAGACATTTTGAACAATTTCATGCTCCCAACTTTGTGGGAACAGTTTGGGGATGACCCCTTCCTGTTCCAACATGACTGCACACCAGTGCACAAAGCAAGATCCATAAAGACATGGATGAGTGAGTTTGGTGTGGAGGAACTTGACTGGCCTGCACAGAGTCCTGACCTCAACCCAGTAGAACACCTTTGGGATGAATTAGAGAGGAGACTGCGAGCCAGACCAAAATTGGGAAGTCTGCCTTTACATGCACATGAATTTAATATGGAGTTGGACTGCCCATTGCAGCTATAACAGCTTCAACTCTTCTAGGAAGGCTTTCCACAAGGTTTAGGAGTGTGTTTATGGGAATTTTTGACCATTCCACTAGAAGTGCATTTGTGAGGTCAGGCACTGATGTTGGACAGGAAGGTCTGGCTCGCAGTCTCCGTTCTAATACATCCCAAAGGTGTTCTATCAGGTTGAGGTCATGACTCTGTGGAGTTCCTCCACACCAAACTCAGCTAAGCTACTCACTAGCTTTCTCACAAAGCTACAAAAGCTTCACGGAAATCCAGACATTGATTTTATATTTAGATCCTAACTGAGCAAGCCAGAAGAGACAGCGTCAAAAGAAAACTTAGAGACAATATGAGGAAGAAACCCTGTTAGGAACCAGGCTGGCAGATTTAAAAGGGAACTGTTCTGAGTGACATGAGTACATGTGTAGGAGACTAAAAACAAAACAGTTAAGAGTTCTGAGACAAGCACAAGACAGTTTTTTCCCAGTGTGTATATATATAAATATAAATGATAATACAGAGGTGTCTACACTTATAACAATCATCTTACTTTCTTTTCTTTTTAAATGAAATTGCCAGATTGAGGATCAGGTGGACAGACAGAAGGCCCAAGCTGCTTCAACTCTGGACAGACTGGCTCGCCAGGTAGCTGTGGAAAAACAGGAGCGGGCAGAAAAGTGCAAAGCCTTTAAGGTCTGTACTTGTGAATTAGAAAGAATAATAATAAGAAAATGATTTAATTTTACTGCCAATTGAAGTATGCATGTTTTCAGCATGTAGCAAGGGCCATACTTGTATTTGCCGCTTTAGGAGAAGATGATCTCGCAGCAAGCTCACGGTCGTCGCGAGTTAGCAGTTAGTAGTCGATACGGCAGCGAGGACAACAGTGATGCCAAACGCTGCGTGGACATCTGGCTGAAAATGCCAGGTCAACTTTACTTTACATAGCTTAGAGACAGATGGTTGTGTGTGTAAAGCAAAACACGACCATGAACTCTTCATACTTCTTTTCCTTCAGGATTAAAGCCTGGTATCATCAATACTGGTATGGGCTGGAGGCGCAGATCTGCTCTTAATCCCTCGTTAAGATCCTCTCCTCAAACCTGCCCTGTCATTAACTGTGGACGGGTATATGAAAATGGCCCTCTGCTTGAGGGTCACCTTAAAAGGTAAGAGTTTTATATCTACATGAATTGGCTTACACTTGTGTGTGCCTATGATTACCTGCTTATTAATTGGGCTTACAGATTTTCAGGCCTATATGGATTTTGCATAGGAGTTAGTACAGTAGTACCAGTTATCTCTACAAGTATGCTAAATCCTAAATACAAATGTTGATATTTGTTACATTTTTTTAGATTTGACCACTCTCCATGTGACCCTACTATCATGCTTAAGGGCAGCCCTGTTTCTGTGTATGCCTGTGTCGCATGTGGTCATAATTTTGACACCAAAGAGCTTTGGAGAATGCATCTTGACTCTCAGGTTTGCCTTTTTTCCATTAATAATTAAGGGGAGTAGATACCAGTCTGTTGATTTGATAATAATCAGCCAGTTGTTTTTGCAAAATGACAATCGAAGCACTTCAGAATGTTTCTTTAAGCTCTCAGGGACACTGAAGTGAAGCTGTTATGTTTGATTGCCACCGCAGTTGTCCTTGTCTAATACTGGTGGTCATGACAGCTCTCAGACCTGCCAGTTGATTGTTTGCTTCGCTTGCCCTGCCTGTTTCCTCCTCTTTAACATCAAAGATGAGTGTCTCCAACACATGGCAGCCAAAAACCACTTCACACCCTCTGGCTCTCTACATGGTTAGTAGTGATGATGCTTTTCTTTAGGCTACTTATCTCATAGATTCTACAAATTATTTTGTGGAAACAAACTCACTTTTATGTTTTATTGATATTTTCATAATAGAGATGAAGTCATCAGGACCAATTCCAGTTCCACGATATGCAAAGAACCGGCTAATTGCTTTATGTAAAGATGTTGCATTTAGAGTCAAATGCACAGGTTGCTCAAAGGTGCTCACTTCACACATGGAAGCCAAGGCTCACTTCAAGTAAGTTGTTGATATATTTATATATAAAAAATTGCACTGCATGTTTGTGATGGATTTGAAACATCTTGACATTGTCACTCATCTGAGAGCCCTCATCAGTTAACATGAAATGGATAACTGGGTAAACGTTATCTTCTATATTATTCCAGTTTTGTACAGTATGTGGTGCTATTGTGCCGTTTCTGTTTTCCCAGTGTGCACTGCAGACAAGGCTGTGCTATTGCAGAAGCTGATCAAAGTATGGCTGAGGTCATGAAGCAGCTCACAGTTTTGAGCCAATGCTCTGCCTGCTCCAAAATCTTCCTATGCCAAAGACAGATAGAGGAACACAAAGCACAAACTCAGCACGAGGTGGAGACGATCAGCAGTATGGAGCGAGCACTTTTAGTCTACAGCAACTATAACGAAATCCGACAAAACCTCAAGGGTACAACCAGTCACTCCTCTAAACAAGTCAGTGCAACCAGATCTTCATCACATAAGGATAGAAGAGACAAAAACGACTGCCTATGGTCCCCTGCCAAGCGGCAGAGACTCTCCAACTCAAGTCCTCAAGCTAAATGTGATGGAGCCTCGAACCTCGCCTGGTTCTGCGAGTGTGGCCTGCAGTTCCTGGAAGAGGATCAAGCCAGCAAGCATCTTCTAGCAGCCAATCAAATCTTTCACAAGTGTGCCGTCTGTGGTAAGCTAATGGGCGAATCGTCCATCGCTCGTTTGCACATGAGCCGGTTCCACGGCGGCGCTCATCTGTCCAACTTCCTTTACCACTGCAGGCTGTGCAAATTAGACATGCCAAGGATTGAGCACATCTTGTCTCATGTTGGTGTTTCCCATCAAGGGCACACCTATTATGAAGAAAGAGAAAAAACTAAAGAAGAACAGTTGTCCTGTCCTTCTCAGAAACCATCCACCACTGTAAACAGCAGGCCAGCTGTTTCCCCTCCACATGATATCAGAAGCAAGGAACGGTGGCTGTGCCGAATGTGTGAGGAAATATTTGACTCCAAAGCTGTGGTCCTCAAGCACTGCAGCGACGTGACCAGTCACAGCTTTCAAAGGTTCGCTTGTGGCCACTGTCCGCAGAAGTTTTTTAAAGAGTCGACCCTCCGCCGGCATTGTGCTAATGAGCACAATAATCAGCTGCTTCTTCGCTACTTCTGTGGACTCTGTGACAGCATGCTGTATGACTCTGAGCAGGAATTCCTAGAGCACTATGCCAGCCTGCACAGCAAGGATTACTACCACTTGGACAAAATAGAGAACGGATCTTTTTCAGTCCCAGACAGTTCTGATGAGGTACCGACAACAAGTAAAAGCCTTCCCCAACTCTGTCCATGCATGGGCTCCCAAAAAGCCAAAGAGGAAACCAAGTCTACCTTTACCAGATGCATGAAACAGCTGGCCATAGAAGGCAAATGTGGATACGTCTGTCACCGATGCACAGCCAAAACAGGCTCTTATGCGGAAATGAAAACACACATGCACTTAAAGCACGAGGCCCTGGGCAAGGACAAAAGCTTTAGTGTCGTATGCGAGTCATGTTCCGAGAGCCATAAGGATGTGCCCGGTTTCCACTCGCATTACCATGCCCATCACTGCTTACTGGAGCCATGTCTGTCCTCTCGATGTGGTGGCTCAAGCAAGGACGACACACTGTTCACAAAGATTCTGAACGCACAGGAAATCTCTTCCGAAAAGAATGGTGAGGTTTATCTGAGAACATCTTAATCATTTCTAGAAGCATATCACAAAGCGGGATTATTTTACTCATTGATTCGTTTCTTTTTCCAGCTGAGGAGTTTCAGGATGTAAAGACGGCTATTTCTTCGAGCACCGTTTCCAAGGACAACCAGGGTAAATTTGCAAGGATCTACTAGTTCTGGTCATTTTCCCTTTTGTGTAAACTGATTTGGATGTTAATTTCCAAAATATGTGTATTCACAGAAAACTGTTTCCTCAGGTGACTTTGATGAGGAGATTAAACTGGCGTTGGCTTTAAGTGCAGAAGAAGCGAAGAAGCCAACATCATTTGACCAGGGTGGGTCAAGGCATTCTTCTTCTTTTCACCAGTTGCCTCAATGTGGACATAATTACTAAAATTATACGACTGAGCTTGTGTTCAATAATCAGGTGTTTATTTTCACCAGCTTCGTGACTTTGAAATGAGGTACCGGCATATATATGAGATCAGCTTGGTAAACTCTCACTGGGCTGGTAAAAAAGAGAAGCTTGGGTGATAAGGAGCACTGTTTGAGGCCTTGTTTACATGGTGTGGTGTTTGGAGCTGTCTGTTTAGATTTGACTGTAACATGTAGCGCTTAGCTCTCTTTATCTAGACGTAGCTGTGTATTTATACTGAAGAATTAGGCAAGAATTGCTGTAAATCAGATTGGTTAGGAAGTAGAAGAGAAGTGCATATCCAATGTTATCCAAATTATGATCAAGATTTGATTCACAGCTGCTTTCCCACAGTATGCTTTTAGAATTGTCCAGTATTTGGCTTCATCAATCTACCCTCAAACATAACCAGTTTTTAGTCTCTCTGATAAAAAGCATTCCTACAACATGATGCTACCTCCACCATGTTTCACTTTGAGATTGGTGTGCTTCTGTGGTTAAATGCTTGCACCAGGACTAATTTTGGGGTTTCACAGCAACAGGGTGAATCAATATGCATTCACTTTTTTTTTTTGCATAATAATATTATGGGTTTGTTTAGGTCCAGAAAATACAATCTCAATTAAATTCATTTAAGCTTTAGTTTATAACAATAAAAATGTGGTAAAGTTCAAGCAAGGGGAAACTTGCCATGGTAGTGAGAGAGATGGACAGATCCAGTTGACTAATCATCTTGAGGCACTTCTATTTTCCACCAAAACTAGAGACAGAAAGGAAACAGAACTATTTACACTATATTGCCAAATGTTTTGGGACACTCCTCCAAATCATTAAATTTAGGGGTTGGGCTTGGCCCCTTAGTTCCAGTGAAAGGAACTCTTAATGCTTCAGCATACCAGGACAATTTCATGTACCAACTTTGTGGGAACAGTTTGGGGATGACCCCTTCCTGTTCCAACATGACTGCACACCAGTGCACAAAGCAAGGTCCATAAAGACATGGATGAGTGAGTTTGGTGTGGAGAAACTTCACAGCGACCTGACCTCAAACTTATAGAACACTTTTGGATGAATTAGTGCGGAGACTGCAAGCCAAGCCTTCTCGTCCAGCATCAGTGTATGACCTCACAAATGGGCTTTTAGAGGAATGGTCAAAAATTCCCATCAAAAACACTGCTAAACCTTGTGGAAAGCCTTCCTAGAATAGTTGAAGCTGTTATAGCTGCAAAGGGCGGGCCAACTTCATATTACGTTCATGTACATGTAAAGGCAGATGTCCCAGTTTTGGTCTGGCTCGCAGTCTCCGCTCTAATTCATCCCAAAGGTGTTCTATCAGGTTGAGGTCAGGACTCTGTGGAGTTCCTCCACACCAAACTCACTCATCCATGTCTTTATGGACCTTGCTTTGTGCACTGGTGTGCAGTCATGTTAGAACAGGAAAGGACCATCCCCAAACTGTTCCCACAAAGTTGGGAGCATGAAATTGTCCAAAATGTCTTGGTATGCTGACGCATTGAGTTCCTTTCACTGGAACTAAGGGGCCAAGCCCAAACCCTGAATTCAATGAATTGGAGGGATGTCCCAAAACTTTTGGCAATATAGTGTATGTTAATCAAGATTCACTGTTGAATGATTCCTGAAGAAAATAAACTGGAACCTATATAAAATAAGTTAACTATTAATTTCTTTATATTCATCATTTTATCAGACCATTTTCCCTCACTTTGTAATTATTAGCTTTTTTTTTGTCTTTGGTACATTTAATGCATCCCATATTTCCCTCAAACATGACCTGTACATTGGAATTGCTCAGTATTTAACCTTATTTCCACATTTCTACACAGAGATGGAAGAGGCACTGAAGAGAAGCCTGGTGGACTTTTGATCAGAAGCTACACACACACTTAATTTGTTTTTTTCATTTCAGTTGTTCATGTAATGACTGATAGCTGTTAAATATTTTTTTGTGAATGTGTTCTGAGGAGCAAATAAAGAAAAGTAATGCTTAACTCTGGCAATATCTTTATTAATTAATAAAGCCCTTAAAAGCATACACCGATCAGCCATAATGTTATGAGCAGCGCCAGGTGAAGTGAAGAACACTGATTATCTCCTCATCATGGCACTGTTAGTGGGTGGGAAAAATGGACAAGCGTAAGGATTTGAGCGAGTTTGACGAAGGGCCAAATTGTGATGGCTAGACCACTGGATCAGAGCATCTCCAAAACTGCAGCTCTTGTGGGGTGTTCCCGGTCTGCAGTGGTCAGTATCTATCAAAAGTGGTCCAAGGAAGGAACAGTGGTGAACCGGCGACAGGGTCATAGGCGGCTAAGGCTCACTGATGCATGTGGGGAGCGAAGGCTGGCCCGTGTGATCCGATCCAACAGACGAGCTACTGTTGCTCAAATTGCTGAAGCAGTTAATGCTGGTTCTGATAGAAAGGTGTCAGAATACACAGTGCATGATGAGTCAGGGCTGTTTTGGCAGCAAAAGGGGGACCAACACAATATCAGTCAGGTGGACATAATGTTATGCCTGATCTGTGTATATATATATACAGTGGGGCAAAAAAGTATTTAGTCAGCCACCAATTGTGCAAGTTCTCCCACTTAAAAAGATGAGAGAGGCCTGTAATTTTCATTATAGGTACACTTCAACTATGAGAGACAGAATGAGAAAAAAAAATCCAGAAAATCACATTGTCTGATTTTTAAAGAATTTATTTGCAAGTTATGGTGGAAAATAAGTATTTGGTTACTTACAAAAAAGCAAGATTTCTGGCTCTCACAGACCTGTAACTTCTTCTTTAAGAGGCTCCTCTGTCCTCCACTCGTTACCTGTATTAATGGCATCTGTTTGAACTTGTTATCAGTATAAAAGACACCTGTCCACAACCTTGAGACAGACTCAGACTACTAACTCCACTTTGGCCAAGACCAAAGAGCTGTCAAAGGACACCAGAAACAAAATTGTAGACCTGCACCAGGCTGGGAAGACTGAATCTGCAATAGGTAAGCAGCTTGGTGTGAAGAAATCAACTGTGGGAGCAATTATTAGAAAATGGAAGGCATACAAGACCACTGATAATCTCCCTCGATCTGGGGCTCCACGCAAGATCTCACCCCGTGGGGTCAAAATGATCACAAGAACGGTGAGCAAAAATCCCAGAACCACACGGGGGGACCTAGTGAATGACCTGCAGAGAGCTGGGACCAAAGTAACAAAGGCTACCATCAGTAACACACTATGCCGCCAGGGACTCAAATCCTGCAGTGCCAGACGTGTCCCCCTGCTTAAGCCAGTACATGTCCGGGCCCGTCTGAAGTTTGCTAGAGAGCATTTGGATGATCCAGAAGAGGATTGGGAGAATGTCATATGGTCAGATGAAACCAAAATAGAACTTTTTAGTAAAAACTCAACTTGTTGTGTTTGGAGGAGAAAGAATGCTGAGTTGCATGCAAAGAACACCATACCTACTGTGAAGCATGGGGGTGGAAACATCATGCTTTGGGGCTGTTTTTCTGCAAAGGGACCAGGACGACTGATACGTGTAAAGGAAAGAATGAATGGGGCCATGTATCATGAGATTTTGAGTAAAAACCTCCTTCCATCAGCAAGGGCATTGAAGATGAAACATGGCTGGGTCTTTCAGCATGACAATGATCCCAAACACACCGCCCGGGCAACGAAGGAGTGGCTTCGTAAGAAGCATTTCAAGGTCCTGGAGTGGCCTAGCCAGTCTCCAGATCTCAACCCCATAGAAAATCTTTGGAGGGAGTTGAAAATCCGTGTTGCCCAGCGACAGCCCCAAAACATCACTGCTCTAGAGGAGATCTGCATGGAGGAATGGGCCAAACTACCAGCAACAGTGTGTAAAAACCTTGTGGCGACTTACAGAAAACGTTTGACCTCTGTCATTGCCAACAAAGGGTATATAACAAAGTATTGAGATGAACTTTTGTTATTGACCAAATACTTATTTTCCACCATAACTTGCAAATAAATTCTTTAAAAATCAGACAATGTGATTTTCTGGATTTTTTTTTCTCATTCTGTCTCTCATAGTTGAAGTGTACCTATGATGAAAATTACAGGCCTCTCTCATCTTTTTAAGTGGGAGAACTTGCACAATTGGTGGCTGACTAAATACTTTTTTGCCCCACTGTATATATAAGTCAGTCGTAGTAAGACTGAGTACATGTGTGTGAATGAAAGGGAGGGAAGTGGAACAGTAAGGTTACAGGGTGAAGAGGTGAAGAAGGTATAGGAGTTTAAGTACTTGGGGTCAACAGTCTAGAGTAATGGAGAGTGTGGGAAAGAGGTAAAGAAGCGAGTGCAGGCAGGTTGGAATGGGTGGAGAAAGGTGTCGGGAGTTCTGTGTGATCAGAAAATATCAGCGAGAATCAAGGGGAAGGTGTACAGGACAGTGGTGAGACCGGCCATGCTGTATGGTTTAGAGACAGTGTCACTGAGGAAGAGACAGGAGTCAGAGCTAGAGGTAGCAGAGCTGAAGATGTTGAGGTTCTCTTTGGGAGTGACAAGATTGGACAGGATTAGGAACGAGTACATCAGAGGGACAGCTCATGTTGGACGTTTGGGGGACAAAGTTATGGAGGCCAGATTAAGATGGTTTGGACATGTTCAGAGGAGGGACAGTGAGTATATTGGTAGGAGAATGTTGGACATGGAGCTGCCAGGCAGGAGGCAAAGAGGAAGGCCAAAGAGGAGGTATATGGATGTAATTAATGAGGATATGAAGCTAGTGTGTGCAAGGGTTGAGGATGCAGAAGATAGGGATAGGTGGAGAGAGATGATTCGCTGTGGCGATCCCTGAGGGGATAAGCCGAAAGAAGAAGAAGAAGATATCATTGTAATTAACCTGATCTTCAATAATTGTTTTTTTTTGTTTTTACTGTTACGTTAACATACTCTATGTCCATCTGTGATATCAGTGCAGCTCCCAAGTGCTAACCTCTTACAGAAATAATGACAATAAAACACCAAACACAACATCTATATTTCAGCAGAAACATATTTAATGCCTTTCAGGGTGGACCTTACCTTTTTTTTTTAACCTCACATACAGCACAATGACTCCTCTGAGGGGTCAGTAAGAATCCTACTCTTTTCTCTGTAACACTCCTCTAGTCTTAAGGAGTGTGAGTTTACGCCATGGAAGTTCCAGCCCATGTTTGGAGATGTTCCTCAAGGCAAACGCTAGAAAGCACTGGAGTGAACACGAGGAGAGAAGAGGAAAAAAAAAAAGCCACTGCATGCCATTCACTCAGAGACTTCCTCACGCACACACGGACACAGAGTACCGACATGGCTCAGGCAAAAATCAGCGCCAGAATAAACACAGACGCTTCAAAAGGCAAATTCAGTAGGTCTGTGTCCATGGCGGATCGCTCCATGCACTTACTGGAGAGTTTGGATGAAATAGAAGTGAGGTAAGTACGTGGCTTGGACACTACAGCAACAAGGACATTGGGAAGTGCGTGCGTGTGTGAAAGAGGGTCGATGTTTACTACTTATCCTCCGACAGTATTATTCCTAACATAATAAAAAGATATACGCGCTGTAAATCTTTATTTCCGGTATATCTTAAGAAGACGTGTTACATGAGTAAAACAAGGACAGCTGTAAAAATGTTTCTCATGCGAGGCTATAAATACCATTTGGTGCGCGAGGTTCAGACGGCATTAAGCTACACCAGAGTTCCTCAAGTCAATCCTTGAAGAGCTAGACAGCTTAAAAGTCTTTCCTGGTACATAACATTTCATTCAACTGATTCGTTTGGGTGTGATCCAGTTATTCTGTGCTACTCCTCCTTGGCTTTACATGAACAGCTGAACAGTTTATACAGATGTGTAGGTTTGGCTGATCACCGAGGCTCTTCCAGGTTGTTCCACAGATTTTAGTCCAGTGGAGTTTATTTTTTTTAATACTGTTTGCAAAGACTTTAATTAATACAATTTGAGGCTTCGGGTATATCTCGCCTTTGTAGCCTAAAGTTTACCTCTGCCTCGTCATGTCAGAAAGTGTTCTTAAATGGAATGGTTAAGGTCAATATTATGTAGGAATTGAATTAGTTCACAGTGGCTTGGTGATTAGCACATTTGCCTCACACCTCCAGGGTTGGGGGTTCGATTCCCGCCTCTGTCGTGTGTGTGGAGTTTGCATGTTCTCCCCGTGCCTCAGGGGTTTTCTCCGGGTACTCCGGTTTTCTCTCCTGGTCCAAAGACATGCATTGTAGGTTGATTGGCATCTCTAAATTGTCCGTAGTGTGTGTGCCATGCGATGGGTTGGCACTCCGTCCAGGGTGTATCCTGCCTTGATGCCCAATGACGCCTGAGATAGGCACAGGCTCCCCGTGACCCGAGAGTAGATCGGATAAGCGGTAGACAATGAATGAATTAGTTTAATATTTACGTTGTTTACATGCTTTACTTTAAGACATTTACTCTACACATTACATTTGCTTGCAAATTGCTAATCAAATAATTCTTATTTTAGAGTTTGATGTGTACATGTAAATTCATATCCTGAAAAAGATAGATTCATAAACAGAGGTGTAACCGTTGCCTGTTTCTCAGGGTGGAGGCATTAAGGGAAACGGCCACAGCTCTGGAACAAGAAAGAGAGTGCTTAATCGAAGTGATCCAGTCCATTCAGAACAGCCAGGAAATGCGAACCATTTGTGATGGTAAGGCTACACTCATAAATAAACCCATTGTGTATAATCAAGACAACAGAACCATAAGTGCAGAAGTGAGACACACCCTGCTTTCCTGCACCCCCAGGAGAACGAGAAGAGCTCACGCTGACCGCTAACAGACTCATGAACCGGACACTGACGGTGACCGTCTCTGTAGACACCATCCGGAGCGCACAGCAGGAAGATGCGCTGAGGTCAGCTACAGCAATCATCGACGAGATCGCTGCTAAAGTGCTCGACGACATGGAGAGTGCGAGGAGGAAGCTGCAGGCGCTTCACGCCGCCTGTCTTACAGAGGCGCCGCTCGTTCCCATTGACCAGAAATTCCAGAGCATTGTGATCAGCTGCGCGTTAGAAGACCAGAAGAAAATCAAGCGGCGACTCGAGACGCTCATACGGAACATGGACAATGCGGAGAAAACCATTAAGATCATGGATAACCAGAAGGTGGTGGAGTCCAAATGTGCGAATGGTGAATGATGACAGGGGATTAAGACAACACCGCCTCTGGAGTGGAAGAACTAGAGCCTTCACTAATCACTGAGAAACGCACAAATTTGCAGTTTTCACCATTTGTGGATGTGATGTGCTACACTTTTACTCTTATACCACCATTTTGGACTTCTTTTCATCAGTAACAGAGCACACTTTATAATATATTTGATGTGCTGTAACAGGGGCAACTAAATTAAAATGGAAGCATGTAATGGCAACAGAATATATCACATACACTATAATGGCAAAAGTTTTGGGACACCTCTCCCAATCATTGAGTTCCGGTGTTGTGTTTCAGGCGTTGGGCTCGGCCCCTTAGTTCCAGTGAAAGGAACTCTTAATGCTTCAGCATACCAAGACATTTTGAACAATTTCATGCGCCCAACTTTGTGGGAACAGTTTGGGGATGACCCCTTCCTGTTCCAACATGACGACTACACACCAGCACGCAAAGCAAGGTCCATAAAGACATGTATGAGCGAGTTTGGTGTGGAGGAACTTGACAGAGACCTGACCTCAACCCCATAGAACACCTTTGGGATGAATTAGAGTGGAGACTGCGGCCAGACCTTCTCGTCCAACATCAGTCTGACCACACAAATGAGCTTCTAGAGGAATGGTCAAAAAAATTCCCATAAACACACTCCTAAACCTTGTGGAAAGCCTTCCTAGAAGAGTTGAAGCCGTTATAGCTGCAAAGGGTGGGCCAACTCCATATTACATTCATGTGCATGTAAAGGCAGACGTCCCAGTTTTGGAGTGGCTTACAGTCTCCTCTCTAATTCATCCCAAAGGTGTTCCTTCGGTTGAGGTCAGGACTCTGTGCAGGTCAGTCAAGTTTCTCCACGCCAAACTCGCTCATCCATGTCTTTATGGACTTTGCTTTGTGCACTGGTGCGCAGTCATGTTGGAACAGGAAGGGGTCATCCCCAAATCCTCATGTTGGGCGCATGAAATTGTCCAAAATGTCTTGGTATGCTGAAGCATTAAGAGTTCCTTACACTGGAACTAAGGGCCAACAAGCCCAACCCCTGAAAAACAACTCCAGGATTCAATGATTTGGAGGGGTGTCCCAAAACCTTTGGCGATAAAGTGCTGAAATCTTGAAAACTGGGATATTTTGTCATGTATCTCTGGAGATGTTCCATAATTCCAGTTGTTTCTGTTTAAAGATTTCTATTTAAAGCTTCTACTAACAAAACCCAATTAATGAGAGCTGAAACATCTGTGAGATTAAAAAGAAAATAGACTAATACTTTTAAATAAATATAATAGTTTATATTTCAAGCCCTGTGCACATCTGTAGCCGAGACCAATTATGAACTTTTCAGTATTTTCCAGGGAAGAAAGCAATTCGGAAACAAAACAAAGCCAAACACTGCGGCTAGGCTTAAGGTTTGAATCCGAATCCAGCATCAGATATCCAGCGTTGTATTCTGTTACACTCCTAATGTATAGGATGTATTTTGAGCTGCATATGTTATGCACATGCTGAGGGTTCAAATTAGACCTCGTCTGCCATCCTGCTCGAGTGGAATTCTTCATAAGGCTGTTAAGGTTGTCACATGGTCTAGAACAACCCTCGTCACATTAGAGAAGGAGGGGCGAAGTGAAGGGACGTTCGAGAAGCTTATGGAAAAGGGATCGCGTTTAAGTGCTAAGTGCTGCCGACTGGCCACTGAGCAAACAAACTCAAATAACACTCAAAAGTGTTACTAGTGCAACACCATGCAATATCCTGCAATATTTAAATCCACCTCCATAATCGTTCCCCCACCCAAGGCTGTTTTCGAAGGTCATTTAAATGAATTACTGATGCACAGTGGAGCAATGAAGTACATTCATATCATTAATAGAGCTTAGACAGATCTATACAGTACAGAAAAAAAACATTTTCAATATATAAAACATGTTAACTGGAGACTGAAGGTTAAAATAGATTCTTTATTTGTAAAATGTCTACCATCTACCAGAGCAAAGACGTAAATGTACAAAGTGACACCAGATAAGACACGTTCGGGGGGAAAGAAAAAAAAAAAAAACTCATCACAGAAAAGTGTATTTTTTTTCCCCTTTTCCTTCTTTCTTTCTTTTTTTTTTTTTTTTAAAATAACGTCTCTGTAAAATATTTAAAGACAGTGAGTGCAGGAATGCTCGGCAACATTTACTTGAAATGTCAAGTTTACATTTAATACAAAGGCGTCGTAAACCGAAAGAGAACGAGGTGGAACACACTGTGAGCGGTCGTAACAGATGGAATATTTGCTCGATGTATGCTTGAGGTTGTGCTCTGTGATCAAGTGACTTGCTTATTTTTCTTTCGACAAATAAAGTGCCTTGGATCCATGGTAATGTAGGCATGAATCTTTATATCCAAAAGAGAGTTAATGATTAGATTACACAGAATTAGAAAATACAAAGAGAGCAGAGTCATATAAAGCTGATTACAACTGTAAACATATCGCTGGTCGTTGTGGCCAAGTACCGCCTAGAACACATTCATACATGAATCAAATGTAAGGCATGCATGTTGTGCGTAAACGCAAAAAAGAGGCAGATATGCCAGACTGACCGAGTGTTTTATATAGTTTGATGTATGCTGAGCTGGGTAGATTTCCTCATTACTTTAGAGATTGATCAAGGATGGAATAGCACAGAGTACAAACGAATGTTATCTTAGTGCATCTTCTATATTCACTGTGCTTTGAAACGGTCGGGGAAACCCTTAGAACTTGAGCTTATAGTTTATAGAAGCTTCTGAAAGCAAGACCTTTTACTCCTCAGCTGCTTAACTGCTGTATTTATATTGCGTTGTGTCTTGTACGTTTATTCATTACTTTAAATCCTTTAGTTATACAAGAACATTTGAATGGAATGCCTGAATTCTTGAGTAAACGCAAATCGTTAAAAAATGATCACATTATCAGGCTTGAAGTGAAACAATTCTGTTTTTTTCTGCCTTAATATGACCTGATTGTTTTTCCCCAGGAGATAAGATCTGATCACAAATCAGACTTCATATAAGGTCAAAGATGGGATACATCAAATCATTTAAATGATGACGAAAGCGAAAACAAAGAGTGACCGTGGAATTCATGGGGCTTCCCCCCCCCGACGGGTTGATGTGCATATAAATGTAGCCGTCATCATCCCTCGTCAACAATGAAGGAAAAACCGTGGTGACTATATCCTGTGTTAGGATGGGGAAACTGCAAAACTAGACGGAATCTACAGAGTAATCAAAGTGTACATGCGGCTGTTTGAAAGGGACAGGTGTGTTCTCATTAAAGACAGAGCAGCAAATTGTTTAGAGCCATGGTTCACACACTGGTTTCTGTAAAATGTAGGCAGAGGTACAGAAAATCAAGCTCCATGGCTTCAATGAAGAGCCAAAATATGACGATACATGTTGAAATATTGAGCCTAAAATTGTTAAATTAGCTGGATTGCACTCTCACCATCCACTTTAACAGCAAAACTCAGCCAATCAGCTGCTGTATCAGCAGTGCCATGCATAACCAGCCACCACCAGACTAACCAAGGCAGGATCGATCGATGGATCCAGTCTCTGAACGCCAAATTCAGATCCTAACACCTACATGTTGCAGCAGAAATTGAGATTTGGGAGGTTTTCCAAATCTTCCAAACTGCTGAATTTGGATGTCTGAAGCCACTGTAGCCTCAGATTCCTGTTTAAGGAGTCCACTTCAAGGATCAACATGCTGTGCGCTCTGAGCTGCTTTTCTGCTCATCACGGCTGGAAGGAGTGGTCGAGTTACTCTAGCCTTCCTGTCAGCTTGACGCTCTCTGGCAATTCTGCTCTAATCGCTGCGTTTCCTTCAAAGCGTTTAATGCTCAATGGATTACACCATTCTGTATAAACTGCCGTGTGTGACAATCCGATAATTTCTGAAAAATCTTTCATTAGTCACCGAGATCACTTCTGATCTTACACGTGAACATTTACTGAAGCTCTGGACTGGTATCTGGTGGGATTTATTATGCACTGTGCTGCTGACACAGTTGGGTAATTGCAGAAATGTACCGTTTTGTTTTTTTGTTTTTTTTAATTAAATGGGTCCCTAGCTGATTTAGAGGAACTTTAAACCCAGGAGTGTGAATGTACAGAAAATTTAACCCAGCATACTAAACATTTCATTTCACAACCATCAATAGTTATTCAAATCAGGCTTTAACGGAGATATATAATGTATTCCACTGCTCATGTGGAATATTCTGGACTGTTTAGTGTATGTAGAGCACAATATTAGTATTTCAGTCTGCACAGATCCTGGGCTTCGGCTGTGCATTAGTGAACTCTAGTGATGGTCAAGACAAGCTGCACATTAATCTGTTTTTATATATATATATATATATATATATATATATATATATATATATTATATATATATATATATATATATATATATATATATATATATATATATATATTATATATATATATAAAATGTTTTCTTAATCTGATCACACTAAAATATTCAACAAAGTGTGGTCACGTTTTCCGAAGTTAAAATTTTACTAACAATATTTACATTTCTTACAAGTACATACAGTTTAAAAAGGTTTTTTTGGCACTGTGTTAATGCTAAAACAGTCCAATGCACAGATGGTTCGAATAAAAGTGAATGACTCAAAGGAATCTTGTTAGTCTTAGTGTGTGTCGTGTTAGTTACCCTGATCTACACCGTATAAAGTAACGCGCGTTCTTACTTCCTATATTAATAGATCAACTTAAAATTCATTCCATTTAATATCAATTTGAAGAGAAACAAAAACTTGTAATCCAAATCAAGGGTTCTGAGATAAGATACTTAGACAATTTCAAAAAAGGATTTTAGAGATTATTGTTTTGAAAAAGTTACTTACCCTTGTTGATTGTTAAAAAAAAAAAAAAGGCTTTGATAGTCTGTGATAAAGCAAGGCAAGCTGCTTAATCATCATCATCATCATCATCATCATCATCTTCCCTAAGGCCTGATTAAAACGTACGTACCGGAGTGTCACAAACCACTGTTGTTTTACAACCAACAGGGAAATGCATTCCCACAATATCACCGATACAATACATTCCTCCTTACTTCTACCATCACATGACATGAGACTCATCCACAGGAATCAGAGACATGTAACGAAACCACAATATGTGAAAAAGCTGACCTCAATTTAAACGCCACCTCCACACTGAGACAGTGTTTACACTGAGACATAGCCTTTCACCGACTCTGGTTAGTGCTCGACCGTGATGCGCGTCACCCAGACCTACAAGGCGAAACAAGGCATAACGCGTACGGGGAGACGTTCTAGAGAAGTCTACAGCTACCGAAGGCGATTTTATTCTTCTTAGTTCTCTGCTTGTTCGGTCGCAGGTTGATGACCTCACGGCCATTGAGATCGCTGGAGTTCTGGTTCGGTTGGTTGCCACTGCTAGTGTTGAACACGCCTAAAAAGTGCAGGAAACAGATTGGTATGAGTGAGGTCACCATCTCATCATGCACATGTGCAGGAGATACTCCCAGTGCATCTGCTGAAGGCTTTAGATCATTTTGTTAAACAAAAGGTCACATCAGATGAACTACATGGATGTGTCAACTTAAAAAAAGGTGGTATTGTGAAAGTGAGGAATAAAATATGATGGAGTGGATGCTGTTACAGAATAATTTCCTATAACAGCATGGCTTGAAATGCCACATCATGCTTCCAACAAATACAATTTAGCTTAAAGCCCACAGACGACTTTCCTTTGGCAGAAAACCTACTGACTCGTTACAGTAAAGTAATAACGCCTGAGGCATCATATCGCAGTAAAATATTTTTCTTTGTCAAATCAAATCATTTATTTGGCTCCGAGTATGAAGTGCGTCTGCCATACAAGTCTCTGTGTATGAGCTGTTACTATAGAAACAACACCAACATATTAGAAGTGTCAGCATTTCTAACATGACAGTGCAGGTGATAATTAAACGAAGGTCAGTTTTACTTCTCACCGATTTTATTGCTTGATGTGTGAACGACTTCAGGATCTTCAGCCGTCTGTTGCTTCAGGCGCTGCAGGTATTTTTCCGCAAGGTATTTGAAAACTACAGAATAGAATAAGAGTGTGTTACGGTACAGAAATAACACAGCTGAGAGCAGAGCCACATTTAACTCTCAAGATAAATCAACTAGACTGTGGAGATGGCAGTAGAGCTGGACGATGACGTTTATATGATTTTCATTAATATCCATGCGTCACATGTTTAAATTAATGCCGTTTCTAAAGGCTACATTGACAACGGCAACACTGCATACTGCTAACTAAAATACTTGCTTCCATTTAATACTTTGATGATTTCTTTTTTTTTTTTTTAATTAGAACTGTGGATAATAAAGCAGGTCTGACATCTGATACTGTGTCCTGAAACACAGATACGTATAACCCTATTAACCCTAACAGATTCAATCTTATGTGGCTGTGACTTCCATCAGCACTAATATTACAGAGGTATACTTTTAACCTGTCTTTAATTAGCTAGCTGTTAAAAATAAATGCTACATCAGTTCTTGCTCTTCGTAGTTAATATTACACAATCTCTAACAAGGCATTTTCTACAAGATTTAGTCATATAGTGCAGTTTGATTGAGGCTGTCGATGTGTCATTTTAATGACTACATGCAGTGAGGTCATTTCATTCACTCAGCTTCACTGTGTAGTCCTAGAACATATTCAGTCATTTTACTGTCACAGTGTTACGAACCTTCGTTGACATTGAGATCCTCTTTCACTGAGGCCCGATAAAATCTCAATTTGAGCTTCTTAGCAAGACCCTCTGCTTCCTCACTGCAACAGCAAGAGTGGAAGTGTTAAGACACTGATGTGACACAGATGACAAACAAGCACACCAATCAGGCATAACATTATGAGCAGTGACAGGTGAAGTGAATAAGACCGATTATCTCCTCATCATGGCACCTGTTAGTGGGTGGGATATATTAGGCAGCAAGTGAACATTTTGTCCTCGAAGTTGATGTGTTAGAAGCAGGAAAAATTTGGCAAGCGTAAGGATTTGAGTGAGTTTGACAAGGGCCAAATTGTGATGGCTAGACCACTGGATCAGAGCATTTCCAAAACTGCAGCTCTTGTGGAGTGTTCCCGGTCTGCAGTGGTCAGTATCCATCAAAAGTTGTCCAAGGAATGAACAGTGGTGAACCGGCGACAGGGTCATGGGCGGCCAAGGATCATTGATGCAAGTGGGGAGCGAAGGCTGGCCCGTGTAGTCTGATCCAATAGACGAGCTACTGTTGCTCAAATTGCTGAAGACGTTAATGCTGGTTCTGATAGAAAGGTGTCAGAATACACAGTGCATGTTGGGTCAGGGCTGTTTTAGTAGCAAAAGGGCGACCAACACAATATTAGGCAGGTGGTCATAATGTTGTGCCTGATCTGTGTATACTACAATTCTACACTAGACGGTCCGGCCTTACTTTTTAATCACCGTGTCATCCAGGAGATCGATTTTGTTCTGCACCAGAACGGTGGGAATGTCACCAACTTCCATCTCCACTTTCTCCCTCCAGCTACTGATGGCCTCGAACGACTCTCTGTCCGTGGTGGAGAAGACGAGGACACAGGCCTGGGCACCTAGAAAGTGCACATAAATTGGTATTCAAAAGTGCTGAGCTTTCAATAAACCAGTAGTTATTCCTTGGTCATTATTAATTATTCATAGAGGAGTATTTTATATGTCTTTTTCTGCAAGGGAAATATAGTACAGTGCTATCTGCATTTTGAAAGCACTTTAACCTTTGCTTTTCTTGCTTTTATGTGTTAAAACCTCACCTCGGTAATAAGCCTTAGTGATGGCATCAAACTCCTCCTGGCCTGCCGTGTCCCACAACATCAACCGCACGTCCTCATCATTTACTCTGAAACAACCAAAAAGATTTTTTAGACTTTTACCCCTTACCAAGCTGCATTAGATATTTTAATTGTTTCGCAGTCCTACAGGCTTGCTCATTATATCCGTGTTCCTACAACAACTAGGATGTATTGATTTCTCTGGCACGTTATCAAGATCAAACAAATCTATGAGAGCGCCACAGATTGTTCCCAGCTGAGCCCATCCTCGAGAAGAAATGTTTGTTCAAGCTACATCCATAATCCTGATGCAAAGATTTATATTAAACCTTACCAAGCATAAATTTTAAGTAATAGAGGATGATCAAAATCATACTCAAACCTAAAACGCCCACTGTGAAAAATCGCATCATTTAGAATGAATGCAAACATTGATAAAATTCAATTCTTAACACAATCTTGTAAAACGGTAAAACGTTGTACACCCGCCTGCCCGATCTATAATAATTAAATAATTCATTTCTGTATCAGCATGGCTTTGACAGCATGACTCCGGCTTAGTAAGTCTTTGTTGTTGATTGCTGCACGTTTTTGTGCACGCGGTGACTAGCACGGATGAGTCAGATTTTTAGTCACAGCAGCCTCTGATTAAGGTGAAGCCAGGAAAATCAAGATGGTCTCACTCCCACGCCACTATATATATATAAAAAAAAAACGTATACTCTCATGCCACTATATATACTGTATATTAATAACATACATGTATAACCTTTGGCGGCTTAAAGGACCAACCACAGAAAGAACATTCTGTCTCAAGGAGCGCTGATAATGTGCCATTAATCACATAAAGGGGAAAAACAGTTACTCTAAGCCTTTCCCTGGTACATTACAGGCTTATAAAAAAAAAACATATGTACAAAAGCTGAGTCAGATAAATAGCAGGGAAGGCTGGAAACCCAGACATCCACTGATGACTAAGACGGTGCAAAGCAGAGCACATTTAAAAAAAAAAAATTAAAAAAAATCATGAACCAGTTTCAGAGCAATATGGCTGAGCAAACAGAGCACGGAAGCACACTTACACTATTTGCCTTTCCAGGAAGTCGACGCCAATGGTCTTCTTGTAGTCCTTGGTGAAGATGCCCTTGCAGTATCTCTGGATCATACTCGACTTTCCTACAGCACCGTTGCCCACGACCACCACCTTGATGGCCACCTCCATATCCTCTTCCAACATGGCTGCAAGCTCAGCTGGAAAACTCGCGGGCTTGTGCGCTCTCGGTTTGTAATCGTCTCAGTTGAAGTCACTGTTTGGAACAAATTTAAGAAAGCTTTTAAAGAGAGGCCTCAGATGCTTCTAGACTACACTTTATGGCAGGGACATGAGCTGGAAAAATTACACGCTGTCGTCACGAGTGCTTGAATAACTAGGGTCAACCATTTTGCCCATTTATTTCCTACTGAAGGACAGAGCTGTCTGGTCTAGGGTGTGGTCCACATGGCGTACTTTCCACACAGACTGCCTTGCTTCACATGCGTACACAACAGATACAAATAGAGTTCCTGGTGGTTTTAGGCAAGTTATTGAATTTCTAGCACATGTAATGCCTATCTACATATTATGGTCATGTGACTTACTAATGAAATATTTTAGGTGCAGGTTGTACACATGGGATTTTTCTGTGTCGGTCATGCATGCATCATCTCTGTGAATTTCTACAGATGTCCTTTACATCGTTCGAGACCTATTCCCCAAAACCGCATCTTTTTTGTTTCCTTTTAGATTTTGTTACATATAAGAAGTATATGCAAAAGGACTTTTGTACAAATGTTTCCTGATAAATATTCTCTTTCATTTTCACACAGTGTTTATTTTTATTTCATGTTGTTGTCCAATGCACATAAAAATGTACTAGTCTAAAATGTTCACTTATTTTATACACAGTAGAAAAAACTTGCCACAATAATGTTCATTAATCTTCTAAGAAAACTTTATGTGCCTAAGGGTTAAAAGCTGTGTGTGCTGCCCTGACGAAAAGAAAGAAACAAAACAAACCACAGGAGAGACATTAGGACACTGGAGAGACCACACTGCTTGCATATTCGGTTACATTACAGAGGCCTCTTGACTCTTGTCTCTTAGAAAGGTAACTAAATACAGCAGGACTGTCTGACGCAACCATGATACCCACAGGAGCACTTTACCAGCCAACAGTGCGAGACAATTAACAGAATACGATACAGAGTATAAAAAAAAAAGAAAAGTTTGCAGACTTTATCTGAAATAGTGCTTTAAGTTCCAAGAAGCTATCTTTCTGAGTGCGCACATGGACAGCCCTGATACACTGGCTCAGAGTGGAGCGCTTTGCTCAAGGACACTACATCAGCAATAATCATCTGGGATAGAGCGAAATCACGAGATCTCTTGAGTCATAGCTGAGCTCTTTCTCTCTCTCTCTCTCTCTCTCTCTAAGGCACACCCTTAAAGTTTTCCAAAATGTTCACATGAGGATTCTCAGATAAATGAAGCCTGATGAAACTAACCATACCTGACAAATGACGATTCTCTGAGCTCAATCTTTGAGAATGAGAGAGAAAGAGGCACAAGAGGAAGTGTCACACATGCAAATTACTGTACTGTCTTTTGTAAAAGTGGCTGGACTTCCAGTGTTCTCCTTCAATTAATTTCAGTGCTCAGAAATAAAGATGCACGACTATTCACAAGGTCACATGACCCTCACCGGAGGTCTGAAGGTGACAGGATGCCATTGCAATCAGCTGGCTGTGGTGAGAACAAGCCACTCAGTTTCAAATAAGGTGGCTTTTATGCACATCATATTCATACATGATAAGAAGAGCCTGGTCAGGGACATCCCAATTTATTAGGACTCTCATTAACAAGTCAATCTTTCTCAAGAATACTGGCCAAGATGGTTTGTATATTTATCCAGAAAGCCATCAATCCTTCTAGGCTGTTCATTCAGATGTCACATATACATTACAGCAGTGACATTGTTTTTCTTCACATATCCCAGATTAGGAAGTCAGAGCAAAGGGCCAGCCATGATACAGCTCCCATGGTGCAGAGAGGCTTAAGGGCCTTTTTCAAGGGCCCAACAGTGGCAGCTTGATATGGCAGGGGCTTGAACCGCTGACCCTCTGAGCAACATCTGAGACAGAGTTGCACTTGCACAAGACTAAATCACCAAAAACTGATCACTGATGTTCTGAATCACCAACGGCTAATCACTGTTGTTCTCCCTGACCAATCACTGATCACTACTGTCCCACACACACTTCTATAATCACTCCATCCATAGTACTCAGTCTCAGGGCTTATACTTCTTCTAAACACATTTTTCTTTCCTTTGGATTTTGTTAGGAGACATTCATGTACATATTTATTTCTTTTCTTATGAAAACCACTTCGGTTTTCTCAGCACTTTGACTAGTCACAAGGCTTTGCAAAGTTTCTTGATTTAGGAAAGTCTTCAGAACGTGGGGAAGTTTATGTTCTCTGGTTTCTCAGAAATAGCATGCTGTGTTTTTGGAGAAAGAGAGAGACAAAGCACAAGGGGCAGAAAAGATGATGCTGGTTAGGGAACGTCTAACAAGCAACTAACTCACTAAAGAATCTCTCACACATTCTATGACCTTAAATCTACCAATAAACTGTTACCATGCACACAACATGCTCTTGAAGTGGAATAAGACACTCCTGGAAATAATCCAATCCGCTTCCCACTGGGCCATACAGAGGTCCTAAGAGGCCAAGAATCACAGCACCCTGACATGGAATATTGGTGTATAACCGCATGGACTGCTGTGATGTCGATTCCTTACTAGTTTTCTTTTATGATAAGACATTATGGACAGTACAGAGTTTTCAGAAAAATCATGCAACACATTCTGATCGCGATTAAATTACCATGACCGTGCAGGGAATAGGTCAATTGATCCGTGACGTCATCTGGAGACATTAAGCGTGCATTAGCTACTTACCCCTTGAGAGAAACAGTTGACTTTCAACACTAGTGGTCATATATATATATATATATATATATATATATATATATATATATATATATATATATATATATATATATATATATATATGTATATGTGTGTGTGTGAGAACAGGTGGTGATGAGGTGTGTGTGTGTGTGTGTGTGTGTGTGTAGAGCTCAACTCCTGACATGCCACCAAGCAACGTGTAACCAAGGGCGTGTGTATACACGTGTGTAATTAAATTAAAGCAATGGAAACTCACTAATGGAGAACTAATCTAGAGTGTGTTTGGGAGTAAATTATTCACATTTAAGCCAAATATTAAAACGTCGTAACGGAATATTTGTCGGGAGGCATGTTAAATTGTTTAGAGGGTGTGTTTAGGGGGGGAAGATCAGGTTTGTGTGTGTGTGTGTGTGTGTGTGTGTGTAAGCAGGTAGTGTAAGAGTGTTAGACACGGAGCATAAACACAGTGATTAATAACCAACAGTGCATGAGAGCACCGTTAACGTTAGCTAGCTTAGATACATACCTACAATGACTAGCAACACAGCTAACGGCTTCACCGCAACTGTTTCTATGTTAAATTTATTACCTAAGGCTCAGTTATTGAACGCGCATAAAACTCATTAAAGGTGACAGCATCTCGTCGTCTTACCTGCACTCGCCCTTAACAGTTTCTCTTCCCGCTACATTCTTGAGTTTGGAACGAAAGCCCAAGCCGCATTCATGGACTCGCCGGAGCTCCGGTGTCGCAAAATGTCGCAAATCTTCTCAGTTAAATCATTTGATCTGCTGCTCTCAGGCTGTACACTCGCACTGCTCTCGCTAACCATCTACATCTAATGTAAATATTCTGAAAGAGGCGCTTGTTTTTACTCGATGCGCTTTCTTTCCCACCCGTGTTCTAAAAAAAACTCCCGCCTCCTTTCTTTGCATTGGCTATTAGTTCACGTAGAAGCCTTGGCTGCTGTTAATAGCTCCTCTGATACGTCAAAGCATCCGCCATATTGGAAAGGACCGAAATTACTGCCACCCTTGGGAAAGACAGGTTCCGCAGTCGGCCTGGATGATAATACACTATATTGCCAAAAGTTTTGGGACACCCCTCCAAATCATTGAATTCAGGTTTTTCAAGGGTTGGGCTTGAAGAGGAGACTGGGAGGTCTGCCTTACCATGCACATGAGTTTAATATGGAGTTGGCCTGCCCTTTACAGCTATAACAGCTTCAACTATTCTAGGAAGGCTTTCCACAAGGTTTAGGAGTGTGTTTATGGGAATTTTTGACCATTCCTCTAGAAGTGCATTTGTGAGGTCAGACACTGATGTTGAATGAGAAGGCCTCCACTTTAATTAATCCCAAAGGTGTTCTATCAGGTGCCTCCACACCAAACTCGCTATTCTAGGAAGGCTTTCCACAAGGTTTAGGAGTGTGTTTATGGTAATTTTTGACCATTCCTCTAGAAGCGCATTTGTGAGGTCAGACACTGATGTTGAATGAGAAGGCCTCCACTTTAATTAATCCCAAAGGTGTTCTATCAGGTTACTCCACACCAAACTCGCTCACCCATGTCTTTATGGACCTTGCTTTGTGCACTGGTGTGCAATCATGTTGGAACAGGAAGGGGTCATCCCCAAACTGTTCCCACAAAGTTGGGATCATGAAATTGTCCAAAATGTCTTGGTATGCTGAAGCAATAAGAGTGTCTTGCACTGGAACTAAGGACTGGAACCAACCCCTGAAAAACAACACCTGAATTTAATGATTTGGAGGGGTGTCCCAAAACTTTTGGCAATATAGTGTATAAGTGTTTTCTGCTTTCACACACAATGAGGAGGCAAATAATTTCTTCAAGGTTCTTGAAAATGGCAGCATTTTGTTGTTACTAAGTTTCCAAATCTATACTTAGACACCATCGCCATACCAACAAGCTCTTTGGAAGGCATGCCAGAAGTGAAAACCTTTTCTTTCTAAACACAAATGATGTATGTGTCTGGAATTCACTAGATGTTATTGAAACTTTGACTGGACATCAGTTTGTGGTCAGATGAGACAAGAATAGGGTCTTTTGGCAATAAATGCTCACAGTGTGTTTGGAGTAATGAAGGATGTTTATGAAGGAAAGAATCTAAACCCTAATCCCCTGAGGAGCTTGTTAGTATACATGAACTGATGAACATGATGCACCAGAAAATCTGGCTACCTCTGTGCAGTACATCTGAGTCATGATTGGATGTTCTAACAGAAGAATGTAAAATAATATGACCAAATCCACACAAAATGGTTCAGTGACCACAGAAGCAAGACTTTGACATGGCCATCCCACACCTGCACATGTTGATAGGAATAGTTTTTGATTTTTCTGTGATGTGTGTGCATCTCCCAACACCACCATCAAAACATCGGTTCGGAGGAAAGGGGTTCATTCCTCAGTGCACTTGCTGGATCTTTTGTCCCCTGTCTGTATTTGAGTTATAATAAGAAGCATTTGACAAATTATATCAGTGATACTCTATTACAAAACCTGCTGTTAAATGTACAAACAAACAGAAAAAATACATTAACTAAAAAACTGGGGTCAAAGATTAAACATTACTAAACACTATTATAAAGATTATAAAAGTATAACTTGCTTTCAGCTGCTCAGGGTCACCACAGCAGACCAACTATCCCACACAACAACTTGGCACAGGTTTTACACCAGATGCTCTTCCTGACACAACCCTCCCATTTTTCAAGGCTTGGGACTGGCTCTGCATCCAGTGCCTAGGGTTTGGGCATTGGCTGGGAATTGAACCTGGGCCTTCCACATGGTAGGCGAGAACCCTACCACTGAGCCACCAATGCCCATATAAAAGTGTAAGTAAATAAGTAAAAGTACAAAATATCTCTTAAAATAAAACACATATGGTGTCAAAACCTTCACCTTTGAATATTAAGTCATTATCAAAGTAATTATCTTCATCCAAATGTTGCTCATTGGGACCGAAATTTGAGGAAAAAAAATTTCTATTACACATTGAATTGAAATCAATGAATATTGCCCTTTCCAAGATGGCGACGGCATTGAGGCATTTACTGTTTCCGGTCTAGCAGTAAGCGAGTTAGAAGTCCAATCTGTGAGCTGTTTGTGAGGACCAGTAACCCATTCTAGCAAAAGGAGGCGGGATTCTTCGGAAGCATGCCACCTACTTTCAGGTTCTCTCTCGGTTTGCAACGCGCATGCGCAACATTTTCACGCATGCGTACTCTGGCGTAATGTGGGGCAGCGTTTCCCAGTGCTGAGTAAGTCTTCTGCTTTTTTTTCTCTTTTCTTTTTGATAATGCATGTGATATACCAAAAAAAATTAAATAAATAAATTTCGATAGAGATTTTTGTGTATTGCTATCAATATGTACCAAGTACTGTTATGAATTATTAACACCATAAATTACCATTAACCCACAAGGCATTTGTGTATAAAATATACACCAGGTTCATATGTAAGTCAGTGTATGCTTTTTATAAAGTCAGTAAATGAATGGCAAGGTGCTAAAAAGTCCACCTCAGGCTCTTTATCTGAATTCAGTACCAATAGCCAGAATTTAAGAATTGAGGGGAACACCAAAGCAAATACACAGCTCTATCAAGTTATTATTAACTAAACTGTAATTCTTATTAGATTAGATTGTCTTGTTAATGTGTTCAATGCCTTATGAAGAGGTCAGGTTTTATATTAAAAAAAAAATATATATATATATAAAAAAAAAAGTCATTTAAAATGAATGAATAAAATGAGGAACGTCCTATCCACCTAATCGCACACAAAGATTTGTTTATTTATTTGTTTCGAACAGAAAATACAGGGAAAAAACAAATACAAAACAACCCAACCATTACATACAACTGTAGCAATAGTTTAGTGAATGAATCAGAATTATACAAGATGTACTTAAGCAAATCAAAGGGGAATTTTTACTTGGCTTTAATAACAATAATAATACTACACACACAACATTTTGATAAGGTGCTTATAGATGGTGATATCAATAAAAGATGAAATGTTGAATTAATAAAAGAATGTGTATACAAGTTAATCAGTACTGTCATGCTTGTGTAGCATGCAGTCTTAGGAGCTGTTCAGAGTTGTAAATGCTTTTTTAGTTTAGATACACACTATACAGCAGTAAGCAGAAGATGATGTATTATTTGATAATATCATGATAACAATTACATTCCATATTGCTGCTGCTGAATAATTAATGCTTATTTGATTGATTTTGTCAAACGGTACTGTTCAATGGGAAACAGCACATGGATTGTTGCTATACATGCAGCCTGTATTATGACATTAGAAACATCAGCAATGCCTGAAGAATAATGGATAAGCAAGATTTATATATCTCAAGCTTTATATTATAATGGCTCACTTTCATATCCCTTTCTAAAAAAAAAAAAAAAAGAAAAAAAGGACATCACATTGTCCAACTCTTAGTCATCATTGATGATATAACCCTCTCCCCTAAACTAAAACATAAAAAAATATGTATTGTATTTCAAACATCAAATTAGTCCTAGTAACAGTCTCTTAGTCTTAGTTTCTTGCCAAATGAAGAACAGCTTCACCTGAACACAAATTACAACAAAATGAAATATATATATATATATATATATATATATATATATATATATATATATATATATATATATATATATATATATATATATATATATATATATATATATATATATATATATATATATATATATATACATATATATACATACACATATATATATACACATACACACACACATATACATACATACATACATACATACACACATTTATAAGAAGTAAGAAGTATAAGAATACATTTATGAATTTTCATATCTTATTTCATTTGCTTCTGCAGTCAGATGGTACGGTCCACCCTGTGAACAATATCCACATGGGAAGCTGTTTGCACACTTCTCTTTAATTTTAAAACCTTTTCCAGCACTGTGTGTAACTTTGCTAGAGCAATGAAGAAGCTATATTACATTGAAGAAGCCAAGCTCACTAGCTAAAACTGAATGTTGGCATGAATGTTGGCACTCGAATGAATGTTTCCTACCTAAAAACCTTTAAATGAGGAAAACTGAGTCACTGGTTGAAACTGAGATGAAGTGAGATGGAGGAAAATAGAGTGGAGTTTCACGAGGTTTCATTTAATCATTTATGAAAAACTCAAAAGGCACTCGTTCCAGCTTTATAGTTTGATTGGCTCTTCTAATGGTTTCATTCTGGGGGACAAAGTGCCAAGTGATGCCGTGCATGCTTATGTAAGCAGGCATACAATAGGTTTTTTGCAGAGTTTTTGGATTTCAATGCAAGCGCAGGTACAGAAACAGGTTTTGAAATTTGTCTGATTACCAATTTCTGGTGCCCTTTAAAGCTAACGTCGCCCATAGGCTTCTACTATGTCTCCTTGTCCCATGTCAATAGGGAACTTTTGGCTGTCATAGCCTGAGAAGCTGTTACCGCTGTCAAAGTCTCCAGAATCTGCTTCCTCCTCCCCATCTTCATATTCTTCCTCCTCTGAATACATTACATTAGTAGTGATGTTAGTGGGGAAGTGAGTGGGCAAGTCAGAGCTGTCTTCTTCAAACTTGGAGACGGACATGTCTGAAAAAATCAGTTCGGGGGTCTCCAACAGAGGGGTGTGTCCTACAGACGTCACCTTGGACAGAGTGGCCTGCTCGGGCACATTGACGTGATCAGATTTCACTATTCCCTGCAAGAGAGACACAGTGAGTCAAGTAAATTATTACTCCCCCCCACCCCCTTTCCATTGTGTCTGATGCATTCGTCACATGCTTGTAGAGTCATATTTACTAATTGGTGTGTTCAGTACAAATAATAAATCCTAGTATCTGAAAACTGTTTCATATTTTTAACTAGACTAAGTGTTAGTTATATTCACCAACCGATAATAAATAAATTGACAATGCACAAATAATTGAATCTCTGAACATTTAAACAAAGTCAAAAACGATTAAAAAACCTACCAGGAGTTTGGACAGTGTGCTCTGGGAGTCAGCTTTTGTGAGTTTCTTGTACATTATGACACCCCATATTATCAGGAGCAGAAGGCCAAACACAACGCATAACAAAACCGTTAAAAGCATTATCCAATCTGTAAACAAAAAAAAACCCCACAAGATTAAAATAAAGAAATACTCATAATCTAACGTTGTTGATTAATTTTCTATGACTGCATAGCTCCGACTTTAATGAACCAGTTTAAATTAATGCTCACGTCATAATTTCTACAGCAAAAATTAAAACACACGAGGACACGTGAGCTTGCGGACGCAGGCTGCTGTGGTAGAAGATGAATAAAACACTTGTTTTCTGCAGTTACTAGCACTTCTTGTTGATCATTTTTTGACAACAGCATGCATCATTAGGTTTTATAACTTATGTGTCCATGTGGGGTTTTGGTCAGTCAATATAGCCTGATGAATCTTACCTGTATTATTAGGAGCTTTGAGGTCACACACCTTTCTGGTAATTTCAGCTGGTATGTGTTCGACAAATCCTTGGATGTGTATGTCCATGCATTTCCCATAAAGACTCTCAGATAGCTCAAACTCTTCTGTACACACATCATCGTCCTCATAACACGGTTCACACTTTCTCTCCGTCTGATGGGGGTTTAAAAAAAAAATTCACATGCTTCGCAATTAATGATATAACCAGTACACGTACATGAACATTTGTTTGTGGGTTAATATGATAAATGACAGCTTTACTGTAGATACACTATATTGCCAAAAGTTTTGGGACACTCCTCTAAATCATTGAATTCAGGGGTTGGGCCTACTTTAATCCTACATTTACACACAAGTGCACCAAGTGGTCACTCCACAGGTTTCAATGGGGTTTACTTCATGACTCACATTACACAAAAGGAAATTTTAAATAAAAATCAGTTGAGGAGTTACACCTACACTATATTGCCAAAAGTGTCATTGAATTCAAGTGTTTTTCAGGGGTTGGGCTCGGCGTCTTAGTTCCAGTGAAAGGAACTGTTAATGCTTCAGCATACCAAGACATTTTGGACAATTTCATGCAACCAACTGTGTGGGAACAGTTTGGGGATGACCCCTTCCTGTTCCAACATGACTGCACACCAGCACACAAAGCAAGGTCCATAAAGACATGGATGAGCGAGTTTGGTGTGGAGGAACTTGACTGGCCTGCACAGAGTCCTGACCTCATCCCGATAGAACACCTTTGGGATGAATTAGAGCAGAGACTGCAGCCAGACCTTCTCGTCCAACATCAGTCTGACCACAGAAGGCAAATTCAGTAGGTCTGTGTCCATGGCGGATCGCTCCATGCACTTACTGGAGAGTTTGGATGAAATAGAAGTGAGGTAAGTACGTGGCTTGGACACTACAGCAACAAGGACATTGGGAAGTGCGTGCGTGTGTGAAAGAGGGTCGATGTTTACTACTTATCCTCCGACAGTATTATTCCTAACATAATAAAAAGATATACGCGCTGTAAATCTTTATTTCCGGTATATCTTAAGAAGACGTGTTACATGAGTAAAACAAGGACAGCTGTAAAAATGTTTCTCATGCGAGGCTATAAATACCATTTGGTGCGCGAGGTTCAGACGGCATTAAGCTACACCAGAGTTCCTCAAGTCAATCCTTGAAGAGCTAGACAGCTTAAAAGTCTTTCCTGGTACATAACATTTCATTCAACTGATTCGTTTGGGTGTGATCCAGTTATTCTGTGCTACTCCTCCTTGGCTTTACATGAACAGCTGAACAGTTTATACAGATGTGTAGGTTTGGCTGATCACCGAGGCTCTTCCAGGTTGTTCCACAGATTTTAGTCCAGTGGAGTTTATTTTTTTTAATACTGTTTGCAAAGACTTTAATTAATACAATTTGAGGCTTCGGGTATATCTCGCCTTTGTAGCCTAAAGTTTACCTCTGCCTCGTCATGTCAGAAAGTGTTCTTAAATGGAATGGTTAAGGTCAATATTATGTAGGAATTGAATTAGGTGGGGGGGGGGGGTGCACAGTGGCTTGGTGATTAGCACATTTGCCTCACACCTCCAGGGTTGGGGGTTCGATTCCCGCCTCTGTCGTGTGTGTGGAGTTTGCATGTTCTCCCCGTGCCTCAGGGGTTTTCTCCGGGTACTCCGGTTTTCTCTCCTGGTCCAAAGACATGCATTGTAGGTTGATTGGCATCTCTAAATTGTCCGTAGTGTGTGTGCCATGCGATGGGTTGGCACTCCGTCCAGGGTGTATCCTGCCTTGATGCCCAATGACGCCTGAGATAGGCACAGGCTCCCCGTGACCCGAGAGTAGATCGGATAAGCGGTAGACAATGAATGAATTAGTTTAATATTTACGTTGTTTACATGCTTTACTTTAAGACATTTACTCTACACATTACATTTGCTTGCAAATTGCTAATCAAATAATTCTTATTTTAGAGTTTGATGTGTACATGTAAATTCATATCCTGAAAAAGATAGATTCATAAACAGAGGTGTAACCGTTGCCTGTTTCTCAGGGTGGAGGCATTAAGGGAAACGGCCACAGCTCTGGAACAAGAAAGAGAGTGCTTAATCGAAGTGATCCAGTCCATTCAGAACAGCCAGGAAATGCGAACCATTTGTGATGGTAAGGCTACACTCATAAATAAACCCATTGTGTATAATCAAGACAACAGAACCATAAGTGCAGAAGTGAGACACACCCTGCTTTCCTGCACCCCCAGGAGAACGAGAAGAGCTCATGCTGACCGCTAACAGACTCATGAACCGGACACTGACGGTGACCATCTCTGTAGACACCATCCGGAGCGCACAGCAGGAAGATGCGCTGAGGTCAGCTACAGCAATCATCGACGAGATCGCTGCTAAAGTGCTCGACGACATGGAGAGTGCGAGGAGGAAGCTGCAGGCGCTTCACGCCGCCTGTCTTACAGAGGCGCCGCTCGTTCCCATTGACCAGAAATTCCAGAGCATTGTGATCAGCTGCGCGTTAGAAGACCAGAAGAAAATCAAGCGGCGCCTCAAGACGTTCATACGGAACATGGACAATGCGGAGAAAACCATTAAGATCATGGATAACCAGAAGGTGGTGGAGTCCAAAAGGGATTAAGACAACACCGCCTCTGGAGTGGAAGAACTAGAGCCTTCACTAATCACTGAGAAACGCATAATATATTTGATGTGCTGTAACAGGGGCAACTAAATTAAAATGGAAGCATGTAATGGCAACAGAATATATCACATACACTATAATGGCAAAAGTTTTGGGACACCTCTCCCAATCATTGAGTTCCGGTGTTGTGTTTCAGGGGTTGGGCTTGGCCCCTTAGTTCCAGTGAAAGGAACTCTTAATGCTTCAGCATACCAAGACATTTTGGACAATTTCATGCTCCCAACTTTTTGGGAACAGTTTGGGGATGACCCCTTCCTGTTCCAACATGACGACTACACACCAGCACGCAAAGCAAGGTCTGTAAATACATGGATGAGTGAGTGAGCTAAACCTTGTGGAAAGCCTTCCTAGAAGAGTTGAAGCTGTTATAGCTGCAAAGGGCAGGCAAACTCTATATTAAGCTCATGTGCATATAAAGGCAGACGTCCCAAAACCTTTGGTAACATATATTGTATAATAAAATAATAATAATTTAAGGCTGCACACAACAGCAGAATTGACTTTAAAATGGACCTTATTTGGTAAAATGGGGGGGGGGGGGGGAGCTGATAACCACTATAATAATAATAATAATAATAATAATAATAATAATAATAATAATAATAGCAACTAATAACCACAGAGGACTCTGAGTATCTGCTTATTCATTTACAAAAGTCTTTCAGGGAAAAAAAACAAAAACTCACTATTGTACAAAAACAAGAAAAATTCTCAAGAGTACATCAAGAACACAAGGAATTAGATCATGCAAATCAGATTAGTCAGAAAGAGAGAAGATTAGAAATTAATCAGAAACAGGACATTATTTATGTATAACTACAACATTTGTTGAAAGGATGAAGTTTTTTTTTTAAGGAAAAGTTTAAATCTGAAAATAATCCATATTGGACCAAATCACACTAGCCAAGACTAATGTGTTTTTCCTTACATCACGTCTGTTATTCCGGAAAAATTTTTCTTAAACCATGTAGTACAATTGATTACATGATTAATTTGTTCGCTAGTCAGTTGTGGGGACGTGAACAAATCTGGCCAATGGGGACAAAATTATTGGATGCAGGCTCGAAGACTATTTATAAAAAAATCAAAATAGGTAAACAAATAAAAAATTATTGCATCCCCATTTATAATGTCTTTATACGTATATAGACATTATACCTGGTTTCCAAATTTGGGAAAAAATATATATATAAAATGGCAAGAAAGATTTAAGAAGAAATCAGATGGAAATGTGACTTGTATCCATGTTAAAAATATACATTTCCCCCAACTGTCTTGTTTTCAAGCTCCATGGACATTTTCTTTTTTTTAACATATACAGAGCTCTAGGATATGTTTCAGTGTCATTTTACAATTAACTTCAAGTATGGCAGATAAGTTGTGTGTGATGTCGGACTCATTCTGTACAGTGGTGCATGCAGAATGCTACAGCTGCTGGGTTACAGATCTGGTGTGAATTCCAGTATGGAGCTTGACACCTGGGTCAGAAAATTTTGAGAACTGCAAGTCAATAAAATCTTTGATCTTACCTTGTTATAAAAAATCTGGCAATAAAAATCTCCTCTGAGGGCTTCAACATTGTGGAAATAATAGGGATGAGCAAAGGAGAGTTTGACTCTGCGGTCAAAGACTGAAACCTCCAACTTTGGGAAGTCCACCACGCCTAAAGAAAGACATTCAAATAATACAGTCAGGAAACTGGGGGGGAGTGAAGGGGTTTTTAATGTGGCTATGAAAACACTAACTTAATTCCTTAACATGAAAGTAATAAGATGCCATTATGAGAACAAAACTAAAACATAGAGAGCAAAACAAACCTGATCTTATCTACAGCAGTACCAACAGAAGTCTTTTTTTTAAATACTACTACTAATAACAATAATACAAAATAATAAATCACTGTTGTGCTTGTATAGAATGGTGTGTTTATATGTCAGTATAAGAGTCCTTCACAGTTTTCACTTACATGCAATGTCTGTAATAAGGTCTTCGTTGTAGCTGAATTTGATGTTTTCAGAAAAAGAGTTAAGTTCTAATCCTTTAGCTTGAGCTGCCACTTGAATGTCGTAAGCATCTCCAGCATCCTGAGTGTATTCACTGATATCCAGGTAGGTCTGACTGGTGTGCACCGACTTGCCTTCACTGTGGATAACCAGAGAACAGTAGGAAAACCGTTTTAAAGCTCAATAGTTTCAAAAGAAAATAATAATGGTTGCATAGTGTTATCAGCTGATAACCTACCTTTCATAACCGCTAATCGTTATGTTGAATTCAGGCTTCAGTTCGGGAGCGCTGTAGTTCCAGTATAACACATTTTTAAAATTGTGGCATGTCAAGCTGACGTTTGTTAGGACGGGAACTGTGGAAAGAGCAACTGTGTGTGTGGGGGGAGAAGTAGAGAAACATTACCAAATACATTAAATTACTGTCAAATAATTCAGTTTAGGTTTTAGCACCTTACTAAGATGTCATGTTTCCTTTAATTGTTCTCTGTATGTACACCACATTGCCAAAGGTTTTGGGACGTCTGCCTTTACATGCACATGAATTTAATATGGAGTTGGCCCACCCTTTGCAGCTATAACAGCTTCAACTCTTCTGGAAAGGCTTTCCACAAGGTTTTTATGTGTTTATGGGAATTTTTGACCGTTCCTCTAGAAGCGCATTTTTGAGGCCAGGCACTGATGCCTCTCGTGAGGTCTTGCAGTCTCCGCTCTAATTCATCCCAAAGGTGTTCTATCGGGTTGAGGTCAGGACTCTGTGCAGGCCAGTCAAGTTCCTCCACACCAAACGCACTCATCCATGTCTTTATGGATCTTGCTTTCAGTCATGTTGGAACAGGAAGGGGTCATCCCCAAACTGTTCCCACAAAGTCGGGAGCATGAAATTGTCCAAAATGTCTTGGTATGCTGAAGCATTAAGAGTTCCTTTCACTGGAACTAAGACGCCGAGCCCAACCCCTGAAAAACATTTCCTGAACTCGATGATTTTAAAGGGGTGTTTCAAAACTTTTGGAAATAGTGTGTAATTGGAAGCATAGATGGATGAAGGGATGTTCATAGTACAGTTTGTCTTGGTAGTGATTTGGGGCATTGGTGTCTCAGTGGTAGGTTTCTCACCCATCATGCGGAAGGCCCGGGTTCGATTCCCAGCCAATGCCTCAACCCCAGCCACTGGATGCAGTGCCGGTCCCAAGCCCGGAAAAATGGGAGGGTTGCGTCAGGAAGGGCGTAAAACATTTGCCAGGTTGTTGTGCAGACCAGTTGGTCCGCTGTGGCGACCCCGAACAGGGAGCAGCCGAAAGCAACTTCTTGACTTGGTAGTGAGTTAGCAAGACGAGTCATTACTTGGTGACAGTGTATTAAATGACACCTTCCAGAATGAAGAAATAGATTCACTGGTAAAGATTTCCAGTTTCATTATTGTGCGTCAAACTGTTGAGAAATGAGTTTCTGTTATCCACAACATTAAGCTGCTAGAGTACTGTGGTTGAATAAAAAGATTTCCACTTCTGCAAAGAGGCGCTGCATTCTGCTGGCATCAACAAAAAAAGCACGTCGTCATTAAAACTCCTTCCACGTTGCACTTATGAGTGTATTTCCACATTTCAAATAAAACAAAAACAAAACACTGTCATAGCCACCTTCTTTAAAATCTCCGTCTAAAGTCATCAGAGAAAAATTTAGTTATAAGATTAGATGCAGCTGAAGTCTGACGTTCGATACGAGCTATACAGGATGTCTCAACAAACAGGAACTTGATCACTACAGACTGATAGTGATTCAACACAAACAAATGTTTACATATTACTGTGGAATACTTGAAAGAGGAATGTCGTTTCCTTATATCTACAGGATTCTAACAATGGTTTTGCTGGCAAGTATCTATACTCAGGCAAGGTGTGTCAATTTCTTAACTCTAACTGTTGCGTTCAGACAGCATTGGCAAAGCGGTACGCCTGTATTGCACAACCTACACGCTGTAGCTGTAAAAGCTCAATGAAATTCTCAAAAGAGACTTTGAGCACAAAAAGTACTCCTAATGCACTCCTAAAAGGCACCATCCATCCCCTGTCCCACAACACTCATGTTTTAAGAAAGGATTTGCTGTTTTAAACATTGTTCTTGTTTTAAATCAGCTGCCCAATCTCATATCGAGGTCATTAAGCACAATCATGGCATCAGGAATATTCTTGAACATTCTGGTCCTATTGCAGGAAATGACTGCATGCATCCATCCATCCAAGCTAACCTAAAATGTGCAAAAATTACTTGATTGAAGTAAATTTAAAAAAAAAAAAAAAAAGAAAAAAAAAGAAAAAAAAGCTATTATTAAATGGATTACATTAAGCAACTTAATCAAGTAGGCATGTCTATATTTATCTCTCTGTACATCGCCACCGACTCGACTGTACTGATGACGAGTTAGTTGTAACGCATTAAGCTGCTTACTGTGTTATGAAATATTGAGCTGGATAGGACAGCAATTTAATATTCTAGCTCCTAAAAGCCTAATAATATTTTCAATTCAATTTATATATATAGCGCTATTAACAATGGACATTGTCTCAAAGCAGCTTTACAGGAGTATAGAAACAGAGAAAAAAGAAAATTGCAAAGTTTAAAGTTAAGTAACTATTACTATCCCTTATTACTATAAGTACTATCCCTAATGAGCAAGTCTGAGGCGATGGTGGTCAGTAAAAACTCCCTGAGATGATATGAGGCAGAAACCCCAGGCTCAGAACGGAACCCATCCTCATTTGGGTGACACTGGACATTAAATAATGTAAGTGTAAATATGTCCTTTCTACTACACCAATCAAGGTCTCATGAAGAACTATTAGGTCCGTGTAGTTACGGAGATTATAAGACACCAATTCCTTGCTGTCTCAAGCTCACAGATGCATCGGCAGTTCTGTGAGGGTGTTATAGTCCAAGTCGTTCTGTCCACTGCAGTCCCCTGGTCACAAGCTGTCCACTGCATCAGTGAGCACCACCAAGTGACGAGACTTCCAAACAGGAGTTGGAGTATAATATAATAACATTCCAAAATGGTTGAATATGAATATGAATATATATATTTATTTATTTATTTATTTATTTTTTCACAGTTCCGCCAAAACCAGTACTGGTGTGTTAATATTTTATTCATATACATGATTTGAATGCAACCATCAAGAAGCCACATTTGTGGCTTATGACTGTTTAGGGCCTTCAAGGATATTAAAACCTCATGCAAAACCATGTATTGTGCAACACTAAAGAAAAAACGAGGATTAAAAAACAAGAAGTTTGTCTGTGTGCTAGGAAACAAAAGATCTTTTCAAATCGACTGGCCTTTTCTGCTTATAAATGTACATGGGGAAAACACCAATATCATCTAGGTAGAAGATGCATGTAAAGGCCAGGGGTGAGCATTTCGTGAACGCTGAACCTTTTTTAAAAAAAAAAAAAAAAAAAAAAAAAAAAAAAAAAAAGGATTCCTCTCAGAAAAAATGTTGTTACTAGTGAGATGTCTTCAAAAGGAAGTGTGAAAATGCTGTAAATGTCTTGTTTCCACACATTACTTAACAAGAGGAAGTCTTCTTATGTTTTCAGCAGTTTTTGCTCTTTCCGAACGTACACAGAACTCAGCACATACATGTGATCAAACTAATTGCTCTGTATGACAATTACATTTCATGTAATCATTTTTTTTTTTTTTTTTTACATCTTTTACTCATCACGGTCAAATGGTGAAATCTGTGGTTTTCATCCATTTTGTGTCTCTGAATCACCACGAACGCAGGCTGGATTTTGCCAGCCCTCTATCTGTATACGTAAATCAAGAGCACCCTCCGTTTCTTCTTACAGTAACTGTGACTACACTGAAAAACTTGAGGCTTTGTAATCCGTAACATGTTTTACCACCGCTATCATTTTCAGTATTTAATCATAAATGTCTGCTATCAAAAACAGAACAACTTGTCACTGATGATCAGAATGAGATCTTTTTCTTTTTGGCTCAGCATGCTACTTTTCACCACAGACACTCTTTCTTTCAGCTCACAATAAATGTGATAAATCCTGAACACAATGGGAAATTTTGTGGACAACACAAACTCAAAAATGAGAACCTGCCAATTACCAGCCAGAAGCCAGCTCTCCCTGGTCATCAGGGGAGGGTGATAGAAAGCACATACTTCCTCAACGACAGCCTGCAACTGCAACTTTCTGACCTGCTGCTCATGCTGTGTAACATACTGCGTAGAATGCAGTCTGCCCTCTTCCAAATACCTGATCTCATGAATACACATGATTCACTAGTGTTGTGGTGAATGACAGTGAGGAGAGAGTAGGCCATGCATTCCACCAAGAGAGAACAGCCAGTTTTTTCTCTCTTGGGCCCCAGTAACAAACGGCTGTGACAAACCATATTGCCTTGAGGTTGTGGGCTTGAATACTGATGGGGTTTGTTTGGTTTTTAAAAGCTTGGTTAATATGATAAATATAATGATGAATTATAATAAGCGATGAATAATCTTACCCTGGCAATGCATATCTATTTTGTTAGACAGACACTTGTATCTAAAAAGGGATGTACTTCTGTTTGGATGTGGTTTAAGTATAAATCTATACACAAATACGGCCAGTATGTAACTACAAGCACATTCATTCAACAAAGTACATCTTCATACTCTTTCATTAAAGATTAGCTACTCACTACAATAGTCCAGGCATGAACAAACACCCTTATGAAAATACACATGTGCATGTTGAAATACCAATGTTGCAAATTGCATATACACTATATTACCAAAAGGTTTGGTACACCCCTCCAAATCATTGAATTCCGATTGTTGTTTTTCAGGGGTTGGGCTTGGCCGCTTAGTTCTAGTGAAAGGAACTCTTTATGAGTCTTCAACATACCAAGACATTTTGGACAATTTCATGCTCTCAACATTGTGGGAGCAGTTTGGGGATGACCCCTTCCTGTTCCAACATGACTGCACACCAGTGCACAAAGCAAGGTCCATAAAGACATGTATGAATGAGTTTGGTGTGGAGGAACTTCACAGTGTCCTGACCTCAGTGACTTCAAGCCAGACCTTTTCGCCCAACATCAGTGCCTGACCTCACAAATGCGCTTTTAGAGGAATGGTCAAAAATTCCCATAAACACACTTCTAAACCTTGTGGAAAGCCTTCCCAGAAAAGTTGAAGCTGTTATAGCTGCAAAGGGTGGGTCGACTCCATATTACATTCACGTGCATGTAAAGGCAGACATCCCAAAACTTTTGGCAAAGCAGTGTAGCTACATGGGGGGTGGGTGGCATTGTTACAGAACACTTCATAAAAACAGCAGAATAACATCCTGGTTAAAGATGGATAAATAAATAAATAGAAAACAATCACAGGAAGACAGTGGTTTAACCTATACTTGCTTTCTGTTTCTAACCACAAGCACCTCTTTGCTGCTTGATCTGTACAGTTATGAGAAAACGCCAATGTGGTTTAGAGGTGTGAAAATTAAAAACCCATCTTGTGAAAAGAAAAAAAAAAACCAGCACAGCCAACACTTTTGCTTGTACTGTATCTGGGGCACCTTTAACACAATACAGGATGTACATCATTTGCACAGCTCATGTAAAGATTTAGGAATAAATAGAAGAAAATGATTTATTAAGCAAAGAGTGAAGCATACTATCATTTCTGAAACTTGGGTATGCTATGTTTATTTGGAAGATGCTTTCATACACAGCACCACTAAAACACAACGCCGTGTCCGAATATCCAGTATAAGGGAAGTGGACACCATCACAAACACTACACACGTACAATGCTTTTCTACAGTATTGTCTCTTGTAGCCCCCTGATACTGTAGTCTACTTGGAAAAAAAACGTACATCTTGATGCCATTACCGAGCCATTTATCCCAGCACAAAGACACTGGGGTGAATGAAAGGAGATTAAACAAGTTTGAACATGCTAAAATGTTAGAGATGCATATCTTTAATGCTAACCCTAACAGCAATTCATGCTTGTGACATCAAATGATCTGCCCACGCTTAGATAGCGCCTTCCTCTTTCAGTATACCTAAAATCACACATGCAAAATCCACAATGTGAACAGTCCAAATTATAAATGGAACGGAATTACAAATATAGCACATAGCATCCAACGGGACTAGTGCAGCATGACGATCACCATCATCAACTTTGCTGCTAGATTTGGCGATTTGTCTGTCTACTTTTTGTTCTTTAAGAAAAAAGAAAATCATCTACAAGATCAAAGAGAAGCAGCATGCGTCTTCACTGTAATCGTTAGTCGCCCCCATATTATCATAAAGCTAAACCTTTCTCCAAAACATGCTTCATCTGAGATACTCTGCAACGTATATTAAACTGCATCACAGGAAAATAACATCCTGGTAGGAAAAGGCCATCTAATATCTTCCACACAGCATTTACTGGCTATTATCACTGTAACTGACAGGAGATACACCTCCAACCAAGTGGGCGCAGACAATTTTGCCTTAACAACCAATCACAGATCAGCATTGTTTCCAACGACCAATCACAGATCAGCATTGTTTCCAACGACCAATCACAGATCAATATTGTTTGTCCCACACACGCACGGTTCTTTCGATGAAAGCCAAGAAATGTATTTTTGATAGAAATTATAGTATTTTTGTAAATAATTAAAAAAAAATGTAGAATCATATTTTATGTAATATTTAATTAAATGTAGACGCCTTTCTGTTCCACGCCACCAGTAAAAGGCCTATCCGATGTTCAGGCCTAACGGTTGTTTCTCACATAGCACATTGACGTGCGAGAGAAAACACAAAACAAAATATTAAATTTCAGGCATTCTGGTATTAATATTGAAATGTTTTAAACAATAAATATTTAGTTACAAAGACAAACCAATCATTTGTCAACCTAATATTAATATTGCAAAATAAATAAATAAAAAAAATAAATAAATAAACACCACCGTTCGTATCTACACACACACACACACACACACACACACAGTTTTCCACTAGTGTGGATATACATCGATTAAATCGATTATATTTACCATTATATTTTTCTGTCACGAAGCACATTTAACCAGCTAGTGACCCAACAGCCACACACACCCAGAGTTATTTTTAATATGCTAACGTAGACAGCTTACTCTAAAGAAACACTCGTGTGCAAAACTCAACAGTTATGTTTAAATATGTTAAAAGTGCTGTGTTTAACGCGACTACACACTGTTAGCCAGTGAACAGGGCTAACAAACCAAGGTAAAGTCGTTTAAGGACAAGCCAAAGCTAGCCATGTTTACTTACCAGAGAAGGCGAGGTTCAGACAAACATAGAGACCCAAGATGAAGATTGTTGCAGGCTTGCCCATTGTGTCACTCGGAGATTTATTTAAAAAAAAAAATCACGAAAATGTTCATGAAACGCTCACTGGAAACATTTTCCGTCCAATTGGTTCATGGAGAAGCCTGATGTTAGCTAGCAAGCTAACATAATACCAGTCACAGCGTGTTAAAAATATTACTCCTCTCCCCAAAGCAATTTCCTTTAACAATTGACAAGCTCTGCTGAATTTCCCCTCAAACTCCACGGACTTCCCGACGCATTATCTTTTGCCCCAATTACAAATGAGTCTCTTGTTGTATTTAGGCTCCCTAAATAGTGTCTAAAACAAAGGCCTCTACGCCCTAGGTAGTACACATCAAACAGGGAGGCGTTTAGGACAGAGCCTGTCCTGTAATCGTGCGATTATCTCTCTAACGTGTGTGTGTGTGTGTGTGTGGTGTGGGGTGGGGTGGGGTGGGGTGTACACACACACAGTATCTAGAGTCACATGCAGGGGTGTGTCTCAGTAACGCATGCGCAATTGTCCGACAGTGTACTCTAAACCAAACATGTCCTGTTGTTTAATGGTCTTACATCAGAAACGTTGTTTCTCTCCAGCAGCGCATTTGTATAGACACAATATAGCATACTATAGAGATGGCTCACCCTTTGCAGCTATACCAGCTTCAACTCTTCTGGGAAGGCGTTCCACAAGGTTTAGGAGTGTGTTTACGGGAACTGCTTCCCACAGAAGTGCATTTGTGAGGTCAGGCACTGATGCTGGACGAGAAAGCCTGGCTTAGAGTAGAAGAAGAAGTTGCTTTCGGCTGCTCCCTGTTCGGGGTCGCCACAGCGGACCGACTGGTCCGCACAACAACTTGGCATAGGTTTTACGCCGGATGCCCTTCCTGCCGCAACCCTCCCATTTTTTTTCCGGGCTTGGGACCGGTACTGCATCCAGTGGCTGGGATCGAAACCGGGCCTTTCGCATGATAGGCGAGAAACCTACCACTGAGCCACCAATGTCTCTCAAGAAAGCCTGGCTTAGAGTGTCCGCTCTAATTCAAGCTATTTCCTTCTTCAGTCAGTATTTTCTAGCCATGATTTTTTTTCTCTTTCAGTTTATAAAGTAAGTGCTTGTGATGGTGTAGACACTATTGAAAATGTCATCTCAGACATGTCTGTTTAAGACAGCCGGTCACATTTCTGCCATACAGCCTTACAGCTCCATGGTCCCTGGTCTGATTATGAGCTTGGATTACTTTTTGTGTGGAGTTTCACATGTTCTCCTTGTTTCAATGTGAGTTTCTGCTGGAAAATCCGTTTTCTTCTCACTTCCTAAAAATGATTTAGTCTCATTGGCTATTTCCGGAATAAACAGCAGATTCCACTGAATGTGATTCATTAGTGTTTACTGATGAATGAATGAATGAATGAATGATAAGTTAAAAAAAAACAACAACTGGTTGTTGAGTTCTTTAAAACTTGAATAGTAAAGTTACTATGATGCAGTTTATTATCTAAAAATGTGTGAATATACATTATATTGGCAAAAGTTTTGGGACACCCCTCCAAACCATTGAATTCATGTCTTGTTTTTCAGGGGTTGGGCTTGGCCCCTTAGTTCCATTGAAAGGAACTCAGTGCTTCAGCATACCAAGACTTTTTGAACAATTTCATGCTCCTGACTTTGTGGGAACAGTTTGGGGATGACCCCTTCCTGTTCCAACTGGACACCAGTGCACAAAGCAAGGTCCATAAAGACATGGATGGGGGTGTCCCAAAACATTTGGTAATATATAGTACAAGAAATCAAATAAAAGAAACAAGAAATTTTGCTTATATTGTGCTTATATGCATATATGTCTTGTGCTTCCTATCATCAAACACGATCCTGATGTTTATATTGTGTAGTTATTCATGGCACTATAGAAGTTGCTTTCGGCTGCTCCCTGTTCGGGGTCGCCACAGCGGACCAACTAGTCCGAATTCATGTCTTGTTTTTCAGGGGTTGGGCTTGGCCCCTTAGTTCCATTGAAAGGAACTCAGTGCTTCAGCATACCAAGACTTTTTGAACAATTTCATGCTCCTGACTTTGTGGGAACAGTTTGGGGATGACCCCTTCCTGTTCCAACTGGACACCAGTGCACAAAGCAAGGTCCATAAAGACATGGATGGGGGTGTCCCAAAACATTTGGTAATATATGGTACAAGAAATCAAATAAAAGAAACAAGAAATTTTGCTTATATGCATATATGTCTTGTGCTTCCTATCATCAAACACGATCCTGATGTTTATATTGTGTAGTTATTCATGGCACTATAGAAGTTGCTTTCGGCTGCTCCCTGTTCGAGGTCGCCACAGCAGACCAACTGGTCCGCACAACAACTTGGCAAATGTTTTACGCCAGATGCCCTTCCTGACGCAACCCTCCCATTTTTCCAGGCTTGGGACCGGCACTGCATCCAGTGGCTGGGGTTGAGGCATTGGCTGGAATCGAACCCGGGCCTTCCGCATGATAGGCGAGTAACCTACCACTGAGCCGCCAATGCCTCCTATTCATGGCACTATCATGGTTGAATTACTTTTTCTTTGGGATGCCAGGAAATATTTATTTCAGTATTTATTTCAATCCATGTCTGTGATCCAGCCAACGGTCTGAGTTTTATAGCTAAAACCCAAGTACTACTAATATTATTGTTTCCCACAGTTGAGGGTATAGTATTCTCCTCTATGGAAAGAACTGACAACTTACACCAGTGAATACAGTGGAAGCTCACTATCAAGACTGACCATTAAAAAAAATTCACAAAAGAGTTCCTCTTTTTTCTTCCTCATGCCAAGCTTTTGGTTTCTACTGCTTGTCTGCTGTGTCAAAATGTATATAATAAAATAATAGTTCAGTTCAAAATCCTCATTCAGTTCAATATATACTTTGCTTTTAATTTATATTAAACATTTTCTGCATTAATCTAGCCATGGGGGTCACAGTCCAGTGACTTCTGTGCCGGTCCCAAGCCCGGATAAATAGAGAGGGTTGCGTCAGGAAGGGCATCCGGTGTAAAACATTGCCAAATTTAACCATGCGAATCGTCAGTACTCTGAATTTCATACCGGATCGGCCGAGGCCCGGGGTAACAACGACCGCCATAGGTGCCGTTGTCCTACAGGGCGCCGGTGGAAATCAGGCTACTGTTGGTCGAAGAAGTAGAGGAGGGAGGAGAGTGCAGAGACAGAGAGAGAAGAGGAAAGGTAAGAGTGTAGGACTGAGAATAGGAACTCTGAATGTTGGTACTATGACAGGGAAAGGTAGAGAGCTGGCTGATATGATGGAGAGAAGGAAGGTGGATATACTGTGTGTACAGGAGACCAGGTGGAAGGGTAGCAAGGCTCGTAGTATAGGAGCAGGATTCAAGCTGTTTTATTATGGTGTGGATAGTAAGAGAAATGGGGTAGGTGTGGCCCTGAAGGAGGAGTTTGTGAGGAATGTTCTGGAGGTGAAGAGAGTATCAGGGTGATGAGTCTGAAGTTAGAGATTGAAGGGGTGATGTTGAATGTTGTTAGTGGTTATGCCCCACAGGTAGGTTGTGAGTTAGAGGAGAAAGAGAGATTCTGGAGTGAATTAAATGAGGTGATGGAGAGTATTCCCACGGGTGAGAGAGTGGTGATAGGAGGGGATTTTAATGGCCATGTTGGTGAGGGGAACACAGGTGATGGGCAAGTTTGGAGTTATGGAAAGGAACCTTGAAGGACAGATGGTAGTGGACTTTGCTAAGAGAATGGACATGGCTGTGGTTAACACTTATTTTCAGAAGAGGGAGGAGCATAGAGTGACTTACAAGAGTGGAGGTAGGAGAACACAGGTAGACTACATCCTATGTAGAAGAGGCAATCTGAAAGAGATTAGTGACTGTAAAGTGGTAGTGGGAGAGAGTGTAGCCAGACAGCATAGGATGGTGGTGTGTAGGATGACTTTGATGGTCTGTAAGAAGAAGAGGTCAAAGATAGAGAGAGAGAAGAAAACCAAGTGGTGGAAGCTGAAAAAAGAGGAATGTTGTGAGGAATTTAGACAGAAGTTGAGGCAGGCTCTGCGTGGTCAGATAATGCTGCCAGATGACTGAAAAACTACAGCAGAAGTGATCAGAGAGACAGGGGGAAAGGGGCTGGGTGTGTCATCTGGAAGGAGGAAAGAAGATAAGGAGACTTGGTGGTGGAATGAGGAAGTTCAGGATAGTATCCAGAGGAAGAGGTTAGCCAAGAAGAAGTGGGACATGGACAGGACTGAAGAGAATAGACAGGAATACAAGGAGCTATAGCGCAGAGTGAAGAGGGAGGTGTCTAAGGCCAAGCAGAAGGCATATGACGAGTTGTACACTAGGTTAGACACTAGAGAAGGCGAGAAGGACTTGTACAGGTTAGCTAGGCAGAGGGATCGAGATGTGAAGGATGTGCAGCAAGTTAGAGTTATTAAGGATAGAGATGGAAGGGTGCTCACAAGTGAGGAGAGTGTACAGAGGAGATGGAAGGAGTACTTTGAGGAGCTGATGAATGAGGAAAATGAGAGGGAAAAAAGAGTAGAAGGGGTGAACTCTGTGGAACAGAAAGTAGATAAGATTAGAAAGGATGAAGTCAGGAAGGCTTTGAAGAGGATGAAAAGTGGAAAGGCAGTTGGTCCTGACGACATCCCGGTGGAGGTCTGGAAGTGTCTAGGAGAGGCAGCAGTGGAATTTTTAACTGGTTTGTTTAACAGGGTTTTAGCGAGTGAGAGGATGCCTGAGGAATGGAGAAGAAGTGTGTTAGTGCCGATCTTTAAGAATAAGGGTGACGTGCAGAGTTGCAGCAACTATAGGGGGATAAAGTTGATGAGCCATACAATGAAGCTATGGGAAAGAGTAGTGGAAGCTAGGTTAAGGAAGGTAGTGGAAATTTGTGAGCAGCAGTATGGCTTCATGCCCAGAAAGAGCACAACAGATGCAACTTTTGCTCTGAGGATTTTGATGGAGAAGTATAGGGATAGTCAGAGGGAGTCTGTTTGTAGACAGGTTGGAATGGGTGGAGAAAGGTGTAGGATATGAAGCTAGTGGGTGCAAGTGTTGAGGATGCAGAAGATAGGGATAGGTGGAGAGAGATGATTCGCTGTGGCGACTCCTGAAGGGAAAAGCCAAAAGAAGAAGAAGAAGAAACATTTTCTGCATGAATTGCAAATTAACAATTTTTATTTTATTGTTATTTTCATTTTGATTTTTTTACACAGGTGTTTGTGCTTCATCATCACTTACAGTAAATTACAGCTCTTTGAAATGCACTGACAAAACCTCAGACTGACACAGAGTCATTTGATCACCAAATTAGAGAAACTGTGTGTACTGGAATGAAACCGAAATCTACTCAAGTGGAAAGTTCAGTTAGATACATGTATTGATTGACAATGTATATGAGAAAACATAAAAGTGGAACTAGAATAAACATTAGTTCTGCTCTTCATTCTGAACTTAATACTGGTAAAGGCAGTGGGGGTGGATACAGAATTAGTGACGTTGCTCCTGGACAGGTATGTAAACACAAACATTGAATTGTCTGTGAATGCCAAGCTTTACATCATGAATCAATATATTCAATCAATGTATAGTTTATTACTAAGAAAGCCAGGTAATGTGAGGCTTTCAGTGAACCAGCTCTGTTACATTCAGGCTTGTGTAATGACTGGGCTTAAAAAAACAAGTGGGTTTGTGGATCACTTTTTAATCAATTTTTATCCATTTTATCATCCCCTGTGTCTCACTCCTAGTCTTTACAATACCATCTTCCATTTTCACTCTTTTTTCTGGTTTATTAGCTAGCTGTTTACACTAACAAGCCTTCGTGCCATCTCTCTAGGCATAACATTATGAGCACTGACAGGTGAAGTGAATAACGCTGATTTTCTCCTCATCATGGCACCTGTTAGTGGGTGGGATATATTAGGCAGCAAGTGAACATTCATTCATTCATTCATTCATTCCTTCATTCATTCATTCATTCATTCATTCATTCATTGTCTACCGCTTATCCGAACTATTCTCGGGTCACGGGGAGCCTGTGCCTATCTCAGGCGTCATTGGGCATCAAGGCAGGATACACCCTGGACGGAGTGCCAACCCATCACAGGGCACACACACACTCTCATTTGCAAGTGAACATTTTGTCCTCAAAGTTGATGTGTTAGAAGCAGGAAAAATGGGCAAGCGTAAGGATTTGAGCGAGTTTGACAAGGGCCAAATTGTGATGGCTAAACGATTGGATCAGGGCATCTAGAAAACTGCAGCTTTTGTGGGGTGTTCCCGGTCTGCAGTGGTCAGTATCTATCAAACGCGGTCCGAGGAAGGAACAGTGGTGAACCGGCGACAGGGTCATGGGTGACCAAGACTCACTGATGTGCGCGGGGAGCAAAGGCTGGCCTGTGTGATCCGATCCAACAGACAAGCTACTGTTGAGCAATCGTCTGCAGATTGCTGAAGAAGTTAATGCTGGTTCTGATAGAAAGATGTCAGAGTACACAGTGCATGGAGGGTCAGGGCTGTTTGGCAGCAAAAGGGGGACCAACACAATATTAGGCAGGTGGTCAAAATGCATATTTCATAATGCAATACATATTATACTCTGTGCATTCCTACTGGAATTCTGTACATTATTTCTGTGGTTATTTTTAACACATAGAAATTAATGTTACACATCTTACCCCAAATTAACCTCTATAATCGAAATCACCTATAATTGAGCAGTTAAATTAAAATTAAGATGTCTGCATCACTTGAACACAGTTTGTTGTTTGTTGCTTTTGGATCTTGGTTTTTGGGATATATTATTTTTCTGTTCTTGGCATTGGTGGCTCAGTGGTAGATTACTCACCTATCATGCGGAAGGCCCGGGTTCGAGTCTCAGCCACTGGATGCAGTGCCGGTCCCAAGCCCGGAAAAAATGGGAGGGTTGCGGCAGGAAGGGCATCCGGCGTAAAACCTGTGCCAAGTTGTTGTGCGGACCAGTTGGTCCGCTGTGGCGACCCCGAACAGGGAGCAGCCGAAAGCAACTTCTATTATTTTCCTGTTATCAGTCATGGCTGAACTTTGGCTCCCTGGCGACATCTGCTGGTTAAACGTGTAAGTGCAGCAGGGTACATTCAAACGCATGCTCTGGGGCCTTGTCACTAGGTGGCGCTCGAAAACATAGATTTTTTTTTTTTTTATAAATTAACGAAATGAAATGAAGTGAATGCTCACGGTTTTGTCCTTGAGCGCACACAATTCGGATCCTTCGTTTTTATTTCCAATTTCCCAAAAAAATTGTCATTATATGTATTGCCTAGGAATAAATTGGCAGTTGCTGTAGGTGTGAAAGAATGTGTGTGTGTGTGTGTGTGTGTGTGTGTATGTGTGTGTGTGTGCTTATACAATAATATAATTATAATATAATTATTATATAATAATGCTTATACAATGATAATTACTCGTAGTAAACATTACACACCAAAGACTAAACACATAATGCTGTCTGTTTTTTAAATAAAAAAAAATTATTATAATAATATACAATATTATAATATATAATAATATATAATATTATAATATAATAATAATAATAATATCCCGCCTCCGCCGTGTGTGTGTGGAGTTTGCATGTTCTCCCCGTGCCTTGGGTTTCCTCCGGGTACTCCGGTTTCCTCCCCCAGTCCAAAGACATGCATTGTAGGTTGATTGGCATCTCTAAATTGTCCGTAGTGTGTGATTGCGTGAGTGAATGAGAGTGTGTGTGTGCCCTGTGATGGGTTGGCACTCCGTCCAGGGTGTATCCTGCCTTGATGCCCAATGACGCCTGAGATAGGCACAGGCTCCCCGTGACCCGAGTGTAGATCGGATAAGCGGTAGATAATGAATGAATGAATAATAATAATAATAATAATAATATCATCACCATCATCATTCTTTTCTGCTTATCCAGAGCCGGGTCGCGGGGGCAGCAGTCTAAGCAGGGATGCCCAGACTTCCCTCTCCCCAGACACTTCCTCCAGCTCTTCCGGAGTGATCCTGAGGCGTTGCCAGGTCATCCGAGAGACATAGTCTCTCCAGCGTGTCCTGGGTCTTCCCTGGGGTCTCTTCCCGGTGGGGCATGCCCGGAAAACCTTCCCAGGGAGACGTCCCGGAGGCATCCGAAACAGATGCCCGAGCCACCTCAACTGGCCCCTTTCGATGTGGAGGAGCAGCGGCTCTACTCCGAGCTCCTCCTGGGTGGCAGAGCTCCTTACCCTATCTCTAAGGGAGCGCCCCGCCACCCTACAGAGGAAGCTCATTTCGGCCGCTTGTATCCGGGATCTTATCCTTTCGGTCATGACCCAGAGCTCATGACCATAGGTGAGAGTAGAAACGTAGATTGACTGGTAAATCGAGAGCTTTGCCTTCCGGCTCAGCTCCTTCTTCACCACAACAGACCGGTACATAGACCGCATTACTGCGAATCCGTCTGTCAATCTCACGATCCATCCTTCCCTCACTCGTAAACAAGACCCCGAGATACTTAAACTCCTCCACTTGAGGAAGGAACTCCCCTCCTTGAACCGCCACATTATTGTGGTGGAGGGGTTTGAGTACCTGAATGAACTTAGGAGCCATGTTGTCGGGGGCCTAGTGCTCCTGGTAGGGTCTCCCAAGGCAAATGGGTTCAAGGTGATGGGTCAGACTAAGAGCGGTTCAAAACCTTTATGAGAGGAACAACATCAAGGTGCATTACGTCGCCTGGACTGGCGTCACTGGAGCCCCACCCTGGAGCCAGGCCTGGAGTTGGGGCACACAGGCGAGCGCCTGGTGGCCGGGTCTTTGCCTGCGGGACTCGGCCGGGCACAGCCCGAAGGAAGGACGTAGGCTCACCTTCCCGTAGGCCCACCACCCACAGGAAAGAGCATAAGGGTCCAGTGCAGTGTGTTTTGGGTAGGAGTCATGGGCGGGGGCCCCGACGACCCAAACCCTGGACAAATAATAATAATAATTATTATTATCCACTCTAATAGTTTCCCTGCTGTCTTTGGTGCTTCCTGTATGCTAGTAAATACACACAACAAACTCTGTCTGGATTTACACAAGATTATACAATGAAGAAGTTGCTTTCAGCTGTTTGGGGTTACCACAGCAGACCAACTGGTCCACACAACAACTTGGCAAATGTTTTACGCCAGATGCCCTTCCTGACGCAACCCTCCCATTTTTCCAGGCTTGGGACTGGCACTGCATCCAGTGGCTGGGGTTTGAA
>JAUCMX010000002.1:6409244-6539244 GCA_033459395.1 Hemibagrus guttatus | reverse complement strand
AATATCTACTACACAAAAAACTTTAAATATGCATGGTACCCATAGCAGGACACCACAAAGAAAGCTCCTGGTTTCCAAAAAAAACCATTTCTGCACACTTGAGTCAGAGCCCAGACCTTAACCCCTCAGAGATGCTGTGGAATGACCTCAAGAGAACTGTTCACACCAGACGTTATGAATACGAATATGAGAGAGACAGGTTGAGCTGAAGCAGTTTTTGTAAGATAGATTGATCCAAAATTCCTTCTGAATATTCTGCAAGTCTAATCCGCAGCTACAGGAAATGCTTGGTTGAAGTTGTTGCTGCCAAAGGAAGATCTATTAAAGAGCTATTAAATCCAATTGTTCACTACTTTTTCCACAACGCTGTAAAAGTTTAATGGGATGCGTTCAAAAAAGAAATAATCGCTTGTGTGTTGTTGGCCTAAGCACGCTGTGTTCGGATATATCTAAAGTTTCATTGTCAGCTTTGTGAAGTATTAGATTTTGGCCTGCGATCAGATATAACCACCAGCCATCACTGCTTATATTTATAATGTCTGTGTTCTTATTATCATTTGCAGAAGACCCTACTCTGGTGCCTGTCTGAGGCCATGCCAGCTGTCCATGGCAGCGCTCTCACTGTCCACATCACTACAGACGTTTTTCTATAATCTTCAGTAGGACAAAGCCATTTGGGAAGGTTACTACATGTGACCTAACAGAAAGACATAACTCTTAGTGGAACGTAGCAGCAAGGCTGCAAAAATCTAACCCTCACGATTCTAGCTTTGCAACAATGTCAGAGATGAATCTTTTGGGTCATATGGGCACTGTTGCTCTGTACTGTGTCTTGTCTCTGGTCATGCCGGCGATCCTGCGTGCTGAGTTCACTCTGGCCAGTGTGAGTGAGCACCATATTATCATCTGTACCTGCATGCAGGACCTGGTAGCCTGCAGCATTATCAACTCCAGTGAGTGTGTTTGTCACAACCATCCATTCTCCCTGCTGGAGCACAGCGACAGCCCCAGCACAGTGACTTACAAGCGTCTGACAGTGTGGTACACGTCACCACTCAACGTTGCACGCCTGCTGAACAACTCAGAGGTCCGCCACCTGGCCCTGGCCAAGTGCAACTCAGCAAGAGGTGCTTCGCTGTCTGTTCACTACTTCACAGTGAGGAGGCTGGAGAGGCTGTATGTCTCATACCCATTCTGGATGCCTGGGCAGAACCATGATGTTGTGCTGGGGAGAGATATAGGCATGTCTTACCATGAGGAGCCCAGGATAGCTGTCATTCACACGGATGTGTTGGTGGGAAAGGCTGAGTTGAAAGCATACACAGTGAAAACCGTAGTGAACAGCAATAGTATGACTCCGTTCCCTGAAATGTTTATGCCTGTGGATGAACTTCCGGACATGTCCAGCATATTTGTATCTTTCTTGTACTAAGTGGTATTTGGATGAAAAGATTCTTAGTGGTATCATATATATATATATATATATATAATTTTTATTTATACCTTTAATGAAGAAAGAGAAATATTCTTTAAATACACACATAAATAGGTTAAATCTAGTATTCTTTGAGTTGTTTCATCTGGGAGATCCCTAATCAAGAAATGAAATTAATTTGACTACCCTAGTGTAAAAGAAGTAAGAAATACACCGATCAGCCATAACATTATGAGCAGTGACAGGTGAAGTGAATAACACTGATGATCTCCTCATCATGGCACCTGTTAGTGGGTGGGATATATTAGGCAGCAAGTGAAAATTTTGTCCTCAAAGTTGATGTGTTAGAAGCAGGAAAAATGGGCAAGCGTAAGGATTTGAGCGAGTTTTACAAGGGCCAAATTGTGATGGCTAGACCACTGGATCAGAGCATCTCCAAAACTGCAGCTCTTGTGGGGTGTTCCCGGTCTGCAGTGGTCAGTATCTATCAAAAGTATCCTTTAAGTGCTATAAGTCCTTTAAGTCCTGTAAGTACCATTTATGTGCTGTAAGTTACAAGACTTAACGGAACTGCTGCTAACAACTTTGTGCCAGATACCACAGCACACCTTCAGGGATCTAGTAGAGTCCATGCCTTGACGGGTCAGGGCTGTTTTGGCAGCAAAAGGGGGACAGACACAATGTTAGGCAGGTGGTCATAATGTTATGCCTGATCGATGTAGGTCTAAGAGACTAACAATATCTGTAATTCATTAATTTATGGTTGTTGGTTGTTAATTTATTGGGAAATAATTTAGATATAACTGGAAAGAGCCTGTCTGGATCACTCAAATTAAGCACTTCCTTCCACTTTATTAGGAACACATAAACCCCTGCTCATTCATGCAATTATCCAGTCAACAAATTATTTGGCAGTAGAACAATGCATAAAATCATGCAGATACATGTCAACAGTCTCAGTTAAGTTTCACATCAAACATTCAATTGTGGCATAGTTGTTAGTACCAGATGTGCTTTTTTTGAGAATCTGAATCTGGAGTCAACAACATGAGTCCATAGACCCAATCTGTTTAGTGTCAGTGGTTCAGGGTGGTGGTGAAGATAGGGGGATGGTGTGGGGACGCACTGGCACACACTGTCTCTTTAACACCAATTCAGTATTGTTGATGGCATTCCCAATAAATGGCACCAAATAAGATATGACCAAAGAAGATATTTCCAGAATAGGAAAAGGAATGTTATCAAAACCTGGTGACATCCATGCCATGAAAAACTGAGGCTAAGAGCAAGGGGGTACTACACAGTAGTTCCTAATAAAGTGACAGTATATATTTAGTGTCCGATATCAATTATAAGACAAATTTAGGATTACGATAACTTACAGTCTTACGATAACTGCTTCACCAAACAAGCGTGCCTGCCTTAATAAAACACTTGTTTAGATTTCCACTCAAATCTGAGCGTGATTAATGAATAGGTCAGTAAATACAAACATTCAGGTATCTTATGGATCTCTTGTTCAATTTTTTTTTTGGATCTGCATTTTTAAAAATCATATGTCTACTTCACTGACCATGATGCATCATTGCCACCAGTCACCAATACTGACACTGTACTCTGTGCAAATAAGTACTCTGAGCATACAGGTGTAAAGACTGTTAAAGTTCACAGACAGTAAAACAATTTATACATACAGTAATCTGTAATCCTTTGCAAAATATCTCAGCATTGGGCAAAAAAAATAAAGTTGCTTGGAAAAATAATAACAAAATGTTTAAAACAGGTCCCTGGGTTAGTCCCATGCAGCCCTGATGATGTTTATATATGATCAGTCTATTGCTTAATATGCAGCGTTCTTAGATATGTATCTTTTGATACAGATTTTCTCATTTCTGATTCTCGACTATGAAAGATGTTCACAGAAGTATAATAGAGAAGGTTGCTTTCGGCTGCTCCCTGTTCGGGGTCACCATGGCGGACCAAGTTGTCTGCACAACAACTTGGCACAGGTTTTACGCCGGATGCCCTTCCTGGCGGAACCCTACCATTTTTCCGGGCTTGGCACTGGCACTAGATCCAGTGGCTGGGGTTTGGGCATTGGTTGGGAACTGAACTTGGGCCTTTTGCATGGTAGGTGAGAAACCTACCACTGAGCCACCAATGCCCCATGTATAATAGAGAAGGTATTTTGCAAAATTCCATATACACTGATCAGCCATAACATTATGACCACCTGCCTAATGTTGTTGGTCATGTGTTGGTCCTCCTTTTACAGCCAAAACAGCCCTGACCCGTCATGCACTGTGTATTCTGACAACTTTCTATCAGAACCAGCATTAACTTCTTCAGAAATTTGAGCAACAGTAGCTTGTCTGTTGGATCGGATCACATAGGCCAGCTTTCACTCCCCACGTGCATCAGTGAGCCTTGGCCGCCCATGACCCTGTCGCCGGTTCACCACTGTTCCTTCCTTGGACCACTTTTGATAGATACTGACCACTGCAGTCCGGGAACACCCCACAAGAGCTGCAGTTTTGGATTTGCTCTGATCCAGTGGTCTAGCCATCACAATTTGGTCCTTGTCAAACTCGCTCAAATCCTTACGCTCGCCCATTTTTCCTGCTTCTAACACATCAACTTTGAGGACAAAATGTTCACTTCCTGCCTAATATATCCCACCCACTAACAGGTGCCATGATGAGGAGATAATCAGTGTTATTCACGTCACCTGTCACTGCTCATAATGTTATGGCTGATGTATATGGTGGAAACAAATACACAGCTGTGTAACCGGGTCGGTCCACAAGGGGGCAGCATTGTTTCATACAGTATAGCTTCGTTATCGTTAAATCTGAACCTATGTAAAAACAAATAAATACAAAAGTAGGAAATCTACTATTAATAATATCGATAATAATCTAGGAACACTCACTATTACAATCTTTTTAGTCCATTTTGTTCTATTTATTGTAGCTATATTTTTATAACAACATCAACAATAACGAAAGATATTCACGTTTACAAAGACAAATTTCCAAAAGGTTTTTAGAGTGACTCTCTGGTATTTTTTTTTCTTTCTTTCTTCATCATAGACAGCTGGAAGAATCACACAATCCTTTATAATTCAGTAAACTTAAAACTGCCCTAATAAGGTTAAATCTAGAGCCTGTAAGCATTCAATGGAAATCTTGAAGGTTTGTATAGGACCCGACATCACTAAAGATTTCAAGCAGAAGCCTTATTACCCATATAACTCTTGAAGAATTTTTGAAAAAAACATATCAATACATATATTTCTAAATGCACCCTATAGCCATCAGAAATGACAAAGAAATAAAAGGAGACCCCGTGCTCTGTTTGAAACAGGTGTACTGATTCACTATCATGAATACAGGCTGGTTTGAGTGAGCTCTGAAGAGGGGTCAAAGTGCCAGAGCATCCGATCAAATTACTTTCAGCAAGGCAGATGTTGGCATTTACAATTAGTAATGTACTCAGGGAATTGGATGGAACCAGTTCAAAACACACATATTGCAATTAAAAGAGCCCAATTAGCATCTCTAAACTTAGGGCTGTTTTTTTTCTTTGTACACTTGAGTACATGAGGCAAATGTGGCCTATGTACCAATATGGCCTATGTACAACAAAACTCTGAGAGCTGAGACAGCCATACACATTCTTATCAAGAACAGATATTACATCCTTATACAATATTATATGACTAATACATGAGAATAAACACACACACACACACACACACACACACACACACACACACATATATATATATACATATATTTATTATTATGTTATATAATATTATATAAATATTATATTTCATGTGCACATAAGAAACATTATCTGTTTCTTTTTTGAAGGAAGCTGTTCAGGGCTGAAACTAGTTTGCAACAAGTAAAACAACAATACACACAACTTTAAGTATGGGAGAGGTTTTTAGTTTTAAACCAAGTTTTAAAAAATCCGTTTATTAATGTGGATGTGCGAGCGCTCAGTGTATTTTCTGTGCTCATTCATCTATCCTTAGTAACTGCCTGTTCAGGGTTTTGGTGAATTAATTGAGTCTATTAGTTTGTTTATATTTTTGGAACCAAGGAAATTATTTAGAGAATATAGAAATCAAGGATGAACAAAAATAATAATTGCATAAGCAGTATTTCAGTATATATGAAAAAAACAAACCTAAATTCCAGTTTAAATCTGAATACAGATATGAATATTTATCTATAGAAACAAATAAAAATACAGATATTGTTAATGCATTACACCCCTATTTACACCTCATTTAGATGGCCGCTATGCAGCTGGTACTTGTTGAAAAGCAGCTCTCTATAAGCTATTAGGCACTGATTGCTGGGTGACACAGTTGACCTCTCTGATATGTGCCAGCCAACAGTAAGATAGCGAGGCCTGGACAGGGAAGGGGTGGGCTCTCTAATACCTTACACTAAACTGTGTGTGGGTTTTGCCATAAAGCTGTGGAAGTCTATAAAAAATCAGCCTTTGATTTTCTCACCGGCAGTTTACCACCAAAAGCATTTTTATAATCAGCCTTTATTGTTCATTCGCTCCTTGAGGGAGATGCGCCCGTGTTCATTTTTTAAAAGGGCAAATCAACCATAATTCAGTTTATAAACTACGGGCAGGCCGCTGTGAATGCGTGGATGAATATTCATGAGCCTCCCTCAAGCTGCCATGGCGCCATGATTCATTAGGCATATGTAAATATCACTCACTTTAATTGCCCCTAAACTGACTCAACATAATGTTGTCATTAGCAAATTATTACTTATTTGTGAAACTAATGGTACAGTATGGCGCGTGCTAAAGCCTCACATATATGATTGCAATTATGAGGGCCTTTTGCTCAGGCTGCTGGGCGTGCGGAGCCTCGTGAACGCGTGATGGATTGTGGGTAAAGGCGGTGCAGTGGTAATGAGTGAGCTTAGTGAGGACACGCCGCTCTGTTGATGAGCCAACAATTAAACACACTGGCAGTTTGATGGGTTTAGAGCAGCGGCTTAGTTCCCGCATCCCACCCCAACCATCACACATACAGCAGATCGGCAACATCCATCTCTCTCATTCCAGTCTGCTACAGACATCAAGTTTCTCTAAAGCTGAAGATAAGCTGAGGATTGTTTTTAATAGTGACATGTTTTATGTAAATATATGCTAATATAATACTCTATAATACGACCGGACAGAATTATACACTGCAATCATATTGCTGCATATGACAATCGAAATATATGTCTTGCAGTACACAACTGCTGGAACATTGCTACTGTGTATTATTTTGACCAAAATTATGGAAAAAAATAGTGTAAAAAGTGGATCTGATTGTGATTTGCCTTGTAGCTTCAATATTGCAAACACCAATATGATATGATTAAAAAAACATTATATTATTCACTCCTACTGCATGGATTGGGCCACAGTGAATTTGTGCATTATTGCTGAAATAGCAAATAAAATGTAGTCGATTAATTAGTGAATTCTAGGCAAATATGTAGCTACATTGAACCTTAGATTTGTATATACAAAGAAGAGATTTATTTTATATTCGCCAAGAAAAAAATGGCAATTTGGTTAAGTAATTGAATAGAATTGCTGCTAAATAATTTCATAACTTAATTCCAGGTATTTCAAATAAATAAATGTATTAGGTTATCATTTATATGACAAATAATTTTATTATATTTATTATTAAATTCAATAATAAATATATAAAACAAATGTATTATATTTATTATTAAATTGATTATTTATTTTATTATATAAATATTTTTTAAATAAAATCACAATCATTAAAGAATTAATGCCGAAAGAAAAAAAAAAAAATAGACCATCCTTAATCTTCACGCTTGACTGATATTTAGCCAGAAATAAAATGATTAAACTGTATAAAATGGTTCATTTAATGGTTCATTTATTACATTATATATATATTAGATGTTTAAGAACATTTATTAGATGTTATTAAATGTCATTTTCTTTTCTTTTCTTTACTTCTCCTTTCTTTTCTTTTCTGTTTCTTTATAATAAGCATTTATATTTGTTCTGTACATTTTATCATAACCTTACTCAAAATGTCAAAAAGAATGCTAAAACCATAAATCTAATTAAATGCAAAAAACAGAACATTTTAGAAGAACTTTATATGTGATATAGTTACAGTTAGCACAGTTATTACATTTTAATATGTGCTAATAATGTTCAGAAATGTTATGCTATTTATGTTATGTTACAAATTCAGAATCAGTGATGATCCAACAGCTAATATCCTAAAAGTGATGGTCAATATCTACACTGTGAGTGTTTCTTCACTTCTTGCAGAATGATAATAGAGATCCAGTTCAGAAGGTAATTAAAGACTCACTCCTTCTTGACACCCTCGTTCTCATCGCAGGCTGTTTAGTAGTCGGAGCATGCATGCCCAGGTTCATCGTAACAGCTATGCTGCTGACCTCACCAGATCTCAAACCCGTAATTGGTGGCAATTCAGAAGGGAATTCAGCCGGGCATTTGTGCGGGCAGTGTTGCACTTGATGAGGATGAGGATGTTTCTTTCTTGGCCTCCCCCAACCATGCAGTCCCTGGTCTCATCCCCACCCTTCCTATTATCCTGTCCTTCCCAAGCCACTCGATCCCCAACTCGCACTGCAACACCACCCGCCCCCATCCAGAACATGCAAATCTTTTACAACCCAGCAATTAAGCTGTTTGGAGTTTTTTATGGGGCCAGTTGTGCTGAACAGAACAACAACCATGACAAAACAGGGGCCAACAAAAAAAAAAGAGAAGAAGAGTGAAAGGCCAGCTAGAGTGAGAGAGGAGGGTGGAAAGCTAATAAAATATCATGATGTATGAGAGTCTCCCTAAACACCACCCCAATCCCCCCCGAAAGGCTTCCACACCACATAAATTGGCATAGGGAATAAATTATGGATAAGGCATTTGAGATTGATATTATAGCTTATTAATGTGTTTCGCCTCATGCATATCCCCTCCCCACCTCTCTCTCTCTCTCTCACACACACACACACACACACTACTGCCGACCCCTCTGTTTGTGTGCAGGCAGGGACATGGTCACCTCATTGTCAGGGCATGTGGGTCTTTAGGTACAGATGGAAACGGCACTGGGGGGTCCTTCTCTGCAATCTGCTAGACACTGCTGCAACAAAACGCCTGGACCATGCACAAGTCCAGCAAAGAGCATGCATGTATCTGGCACGGGAGTTATTCCCAATCCTCGTCCTTAAGTGTTTTTTTCTGCTCCCATCACACCTGTCTCGGCTTGTCAGCCTATTAGAAAGCTTGTTTATATACTGAGTTATACTCAGTGTGTGAGAGCTGTGAAAAGTGTGTTCCGCAAGCCAATTATTATTTAAAAGGCATGGTTTATACTTTATACATTTTAAGAAGATACAAAATGTCCTCTGTCTAGAAGGAACAACAGGTGGAATGTGCAATGAAGTGTATATGCTCTGTTGCAGAAAGAATGACAACGTGATAGAGAATGTCCAAAATGTACGTGTTATAGCAGGTATAACAACAGTCTGTGGTTACTTTGAGATTCAGGACTAGAAACCATTGTGATAGAGAAAGAGTTTTTAAGTGTGTTTGTATGTCTGTCCAGAAAGCAGAATGTAGCAGTCGGCAGGGGACAGGGCTGTGGCCATATGCCTCCGCATTGCCTTCTCGGTGTTCAGGCCTCCTGTCCGCCTAGACTTCAGGCCATCTGTTTAAGGGTGAGCTTTTCTTCCTCTTCCAGAGCAGACTGTGGTGTGAAGATTACAGTGGATTCACAAGTATTGTTACTCGGTTAATGGTTAGGATTACAGCTCTAATTGCATCTTCTGGACAAAAGCTTCAAAGAGCTCAACAAAACAGCAGCTCTGAATGTTCATCTGAAGTGCATCAATAATAGGGAATTATGTTTTGCATAAAAAGCTGCATACTGTATGATTAAATAAAAAGAAAAAATAGATCTATGGCTAATCATTGTAATTATTTTTTTTAATTACATTTTTAAATATTTTATGGCTTTTCAAAAACCATACATGTGGAAAGTATTTGGGGGAAAAAAGTTTTGTTTTGTGTGCATTGGGTCTGGTGAGAAATAAACAGAAGAAAAAGAATATCTTAATCTTAATCTTAGTGAAGTAAATGTAATTAAAAAAAAAAAGGATTTTTTTTTACTCATTAAAATAACGTTTACAGCAACAATTTATTAAAAAATCAACATGTTTAGGATTATCAACAAACAGTTTGTTTTTTTTTATTTCCTAACCCACCTGATCAACATCTTCTGTTAGAATGACTTAAATGTAGAAGTACAATCTTTAAATAATATATTACATAAGAATATTACATAAGAAACCCTTAAAAAATTATACATAGCAAATATATTAGTTGATTGCTCATTTTCTCTTTCTTTTTTTCAGGTGGAAAAATTGAATACATTTAAAATGAAATCAGAACTATTCACCTAATTTCTACAATGCCCTGCAGCACCCTTCATAAAAGTGACTATACCAACTGGACATTTCACACAATAATTCAAAACGTCTACTCAAACAACAGGAGAAAGTGTTTGTGTTTCTAAAAAAATTAAATTATTGACACCCCTAAATGTTTTAAATAAATGCCCATATATATATATAATGTCCTGTTTCGTCCTGTTCTCATCCGTTTGTATGGAAAATATAATGAAAGTAAAAGAGAACGCTGTTGTTGAATTGCACAAATTGTGTAGCTGATAAAAATAAAAATGACATTGGCAGATACAATATCTTAAAGCACAATACAAATGTATCGCATGTTTAAATGAGCTGGACATTTTCCAGGATTTGGATCCATGTGTTCATGATGAGGAGGATGGTGAAGGAGAGAAGAAAAAAAGCCAAAATAGCACAGTTTTATAATTGCACAATTCTTCTGGTTGTCACTTTTCATTCATAACAACATCTCGTAAAACTTTCTGTTTGAAAGCATTGCAACATGAAACCCTGAGATCATGTCCCAAAACTTCATCAAGCGTCAGTAGAACTCATATCACTAGTATTGTATCAGATATCAAATATCACATCTCTGTTTCTTGTTCATATGAGAAAAAGCACCTGTAAAAATATGGAGGCTCATTTAAGGCTATCGTGTGGCTGATGTGTGTTCAGGTGCTCTTCTGAATATTGATAGAATCATGGTTTCTGCTAAGTACCTGGTTGCATCATGTAAAAAGTTCAGACTCAAACATTTAGGATCATGATCCAAAAATATAAAGCAATATTTTCATTTCCTCATCTCCCTGGATTACAACAACAGAGCTTAAAATATCCTGCATGATGGAATGAACTGAGATTCCTTTAAAAATGTCTCTAACCTGTAGACATTACAGAAGAACATTCAGTGCTGTTACTCTCTCATCATTTTGACCTTTTTGGATTTGCACTTCAAAACATAAAGATAGGAAGATAGAAGATATGAAAAAAGGACATGTCTAATATTTCTAATTATGAAATTAATAAATAACAAATACAAGACAATTAACCTTTTTTTTTTTTAGATTTGTATTTTTACTAATTTCATTCTTAAACATTCTTTTTTCCTTGCAGATAATTTTCCTTCTTCTAGAAATAAAAACTTGAAATAAGGTAAATTGTGTGCCAATAGAATAATTTCAAGCTCGTATTGTAGTGCAAAAACATCCAGGAAATAAATAATATTTAAAAACTATATCTATTTATATATAGTATATATATCTATAACAAAACTATTTCTGTTTTAATATTTCTTTAAAATTATAATCAATTTAATACATAGAAATATGAATTGAATTCCACCATGCCCGAGATATGTTATTTTTGAAATGTGAAAAACAAAATGTTAGAATAAAAATGTCCTTATTATTTTTTATTTATTCCCCCCCCCCATCATTTACATTAATCCTGGACAGCAGTGTGGCTTTTTTTTTTTAAATATATTTTTTATAATTTAAAAATATTATTAATTTAGAATTTAAATAATGTAATTTTATCATTTTTATCATTTTTTTTTTTTTTTTGGAGTAAACTCAAAACAAACAAACAAAAAAAAAAGGTCACAATTTTGTCTGCTGTCTCTGTCAATCCAGTCTCCCAGTAACTGGCCTAAATTATGAAAACACAATTTTATTTTTTAACATGTAGTTTTGGAGGTTAGCATGATTTTATTCATGCTAGACTGCAAACCTTAATTACAACATCTTTACATAAAACAAAATTTTTAAAATGCTATATATATATATATATATATATATATATATATATATATATATATATATATATATATATATATATATATATATATACATCCTAGTGATGAATTACATCAATCAATATGTGGCTGAATAGTGGATGAAACAACAAACAACCATTAAAATTTCTCCTTCAGTATGACATTTGAACGTGTTAAGCTTTCCATGTGCAGGGAGTTCATCGCTCTGCGTCATAAAAAGTTATTAACATGATGATTTTTGGAGTCCGCCTGCCTTGCCTGGCACTTCCAGCTAATGTTGAGCTGGTGTCGGTTTGATGAAATAGATGTGCCATATGCTAGCAGAGCCAGACACCTTCATTTGCCTGAGCAACCTCGCTGTACGTCTTAAACGTGCCATCCTTTTGGCTTGTTTATCTAATGTGCCTGTTAATCTAATTTATTACATTGTTTCATGGTGCTAGCTACAGCGCCACATGCTAAGGAGGAAGGCATAAGATATGCTAATGTCTCCGCTGGCCCAACGCTCTAGCAGTAAAAAAAAAAAAGAAAAAAAAAAAACATTTGCATTTGACAGAGCACATAATAAACCAGTTATTAGCATTTTAAATGCATCATAAGAAAAGATGGGGAGAAAAAAGGCGATGTGTGCTATCGGTGAGGGGGTAAACGCACAGCCACACATCATAATCCTGTCCACCGTAGCCATAACTCAACAGTACTCAATGACACTAAGCAGCTGACAAACTTTACTGCCTGCAAAGTCTTATACTGTATGTAGTTCAAGAACATGTGCAAACTTTTAACAACCTCATTCTAAGTCAGAATAGGTGGATGTTGACCAATAGGCCAAGATTGTGGCCTGTAGCCTGCATGGCAAAAACAATATGAACTGCTAATCTTCCACTTATCATTCAGCCTTATTGTTGAGCTCTTTACATGTCAAGAGAAATCATATCATTTGGCCAACTAAGTGGTTAGTGGTTAGCCAGGCAACCCCATCTCCATTATAACTGTGGAGACAGACTACATCTGTTAATTAGGCTTGCTCAAAGAGAAAAGGATTGATAGACAGAGTGAGAGATGTAAAGCAGCAGCAGTGGAGAGTGATACAGATGGCCTTGTTAAACCGCCACTCTAATCCTCTAGCGTTATTGTCCCAAACTCGCCAAAATGTTGTTAATAGATTGCGTTTGCGGGACATAACTGAAGGATGTAACATGATGTAACAAAAATACTAATAGGAAGTGCAATATTTCTTGCTTTAAGTCAAGCAATGGTTTTATTCTCAAGAATACAGTTTCCACCTCAACTGCAACAACTACACAAAAAGACTCAAAACTAGCCCAAATATTTTAAGTTGCTGAGCAAGGGAAACATATGTTTTCACACAGGGAAAAGTAAACCCTGGTGCACATGTATTTCTCCACACAGCTCAGCATAGATCACATGGGCAGCATGACTGCTGAAAAAATATTAACTTGTACGTCCATTTGTGCTCACATTCCCAACATTCTTAAATAAAAGTCTTTATTTAAATGAGTTCACTTCTATTGTATTACACCTCTGGTGTGTGTGTTGCAGTGATCCAGCAACCAAATAGATGTCAATTTTCAGAGAAAACTCTATGAATGAACTTTATGAATGTACATTTACCTTAAAAAAAGTATATATAAAAATTTCTCTTGGATTAGTGAGTTTGTTCCTGCACACTATCTATCAGCTATCCTAGACTTCATATAAGCCTAATGTGGATTAAATAAATAGGAAGTGTGTGTGTGTGTGTGTGTGTGGGGGGCCATATTTAGATTGTCTTTGAAACAGGCATAAATGCTTCTCGATCATGGCTGATGCATGCTGTCCATGCCACCCTTCTCCCATTACTATGGAAATGAAGCTGGTGTGACAGGTGGCCTTACAACCAACACAATTAACTTCCTCCATTAGCCAATGGGCTGACAAAACCAGTGAAAGCTCTAGTAGCACACACAGTGTGTTTTGGGGCAGAAACTCTGTGTTTACAGCCGGGTATTAGTGGGTGGAGAGGAGTAATCCTTCTCGATATCCCTAAATTGCCCTCTGGTAATTATCACTTGGGAAAATAGCCCTTTTATCCTTCACATTGCCATGTATAGTATGAGGCTTTTGTTAGGCCTGGAGCACTACAAGAAGCTATTTTGTATTTCTTCTGCTTCTTCAGGCTTTAATTCATCTGTTGTTAAATATACACTGTTTAAGATGCTCTCAAGGGATGCAAATGTTTCACTCTGACTTACTGCTTTTGTATTAAGTAAAGAATTAAACACAACAGAGGGGGGTGTGACATGGCTTGACGCAAAGCAAATTACTTACTTTTAACAGCGTGGCTTATATAGTGTTTTATTCCAGTTATACCACCGTGATTTGCAAACAATTTTTTGTTTATTACTGAAAGACACCGCATATATTTTAAAACTATTTATAGCTGTATTTAATGCTTCACAAGACAAGTTCCTGTTATCACTTACATTATAGCAGCAATAAACCGTTGCTGCTTCAATGTCTTTTTTTGTCGCTCTTGAATAAGATGAAAAATCAAAATTCCTCTGTCCTGAAGACTTTCTCGTGATGGAGAACTTACTGAATGATAGAAAAACACTTACGCTTGAGAATCCTTATGGCTAGAATCAGATTATATGGCATGCCTAATATACAAATCCCTGTGCATATTTTCCAGCTATGGAAACAACATATAATATAAACCTGAGATTTGACTTCTAGCCAGAAATATTGACAGAGCTGTAGTTATAGAAATGTATTAAACACAAGGATTCAACAGCGCTGTGGAATAAGCTGGAATATATAAAGATGTTTGTTATGTCAAATCAAATTAAACAGAGGATGATCATTCCTAAGTGAGACTGTTTAATGTAGTGAATTCACAGTATCATGCTCCTGCATGGGAAATATTTGTTTGTGTGTATGATTCAGCAGAATAAAGCTGCTGTGTGTCTTCTTTGTCAGTAATTAGATAAGTGTTAGTTTAACTCCCTGCTGCCCTAAACCTCTCCTCTGTCACTGATGGTTTTACCTGAAGAGCTAATGGCCCTTGACTAGTGAGCGCTAATAAGATGCGGCCCTGCCTCCCTGGGGAAACGGACAGAGAAAGAGGGAGGGAGGGTGGGTAGCACTGGGTCCTTGTCAATATTTGAGTGTGTGAGATCACTTTATGTCATATGAGTTTTTATTAGCACCTTAATGATATTGACGAGAGCTGTATAATACCCAAAAGACCTGTACTGTGGAGCTGTCAGAAAAGACTTTACAGTCAGTGAACAACTGACTTTCATACCTAAATTCATTTTAGAGGCTCTTTTTAAAGCTTTTACAAAGACTTAAAGGGCCAGAATGTGAAGCACGACCACCAACACTCTCAGTTTGACCTCAGGGGCAGCCACTAGTGCAAAATCATTGATCCGAGAGAGAAGAGTTTGCAGGATGCTGGAAGTTTCGCAAGATACTTGCAGTGTACTAAAGTGTGCATGTAATATACCATGGAGCTTGCAAGATGAAAAAAGTATATATATATATATATATATATATATATATATATATATATATATATATATATATATATATATATATATATATTTATATATGAATATATTTCAATTATACACTGACCAGGCATAACATTATGACCGCCTGCCTAATATTGTGTTGGTCTCCCTTTTGCTGCCGAAATACAACAACCTGTGATGCACTGTGTATTCTGACACCTTTCTATCAGGACCAGCATTAACTTCTTCAGCAATTTCAGCAACAGTAGCTTGTCTGTTGGATCGGATCACACGGTCCAGCCTTCCCTCCCCACGTGCATCAATGAGCCTTGGCCGCCCATGACTCTGTTGCTGGTTCACCACTGTTCCTTCCTTGGACCACTTTTGATAGATACTGACCACTGCAGACCAGGAACACCCCACAAGAGCTGCAGTTTTGGAGATGCTCTGATCCAGTGGTCCAGCCATCACAATTTGGCCCTTGTCAAACTCGCTCAAATCCTTACGCTTGCCCATTTTTCCTGCTTCTAACACATCAACTTTGATGACAAAATGTTCACTTGCTGCCTAATATATCCCACCCACTACCAGGTGCCATGATGAGGAGATAATCAGTGTTATTCACTTCAACTGTCACTGCTCAGAATGTTATGCTCGGTGTATACACAAAGAAGTAGATTTTACAACTTTAGGGTTATTGCACGGTACAGGTGTACTCAGCAACAAAATGCATTTTAACATCAACCAGAAGTTTAAATAGCAGCAATGTGCAAATTAACACAGTGCATGATATGACATACATACAGTAAATAAATAATAAGGCTATAGGTAGTGAATATGTGAAGTCACTATTGAATGGATAAAAGTATGAATATGAGTTAGAACACTAGTTTGAGTAGATATCATTATGAATGTTAATAGAAAAACTCTATATAACAAATATATATATAATTTATGAAAGTAATAAATATATGTAAGGCATTGTATCAACAACAGTAACCAGATTATCTATGGATTATATACAATGAACTATATACAGATAATATACAGATTTATAAAGATAAACTAAGATTTATACATGTAACATTAAATCATTTTCCCTGTGTTTTTGTAATTTTCTTTCCTTTTTTTTTTAAATCAAAATTTCAGGTTACAGATTTGAGATCAGAAAACAGAATCCAAAAAATCGTAAACCTTCAAATCTCAAAAAGGTGTTATTTCCAGGGAAAGGTGGACACATTTGTCCAATCAGAGTATTGTTGCCGTTCTTGATTCCATAAAGTGAAGTTAAGAGACGTGGATTAGAGTAAAGTGGAGTCAAAATGGAAGCTATGATCTTGTCAGGAGTTAGTGGGACAGTTCCTTGCCAGACCCCAGGGCATTCTGGCAAGTGGTATATTTATTGTTATTCCTATGTGGGCAGTGCCAGTGTTCCCGCTTTCTCACCTGTCCTTTGTTTTCCCTTGATGTGCTGCTCTATATATGTTTGTCTTGCTGTCTTGGTCGGTGTCAGTCATTATGCTTATGCATCGATGTAACAGTGTATGTGTGCCTTAAGTCCCGACGCCGTGTTATCTAAATTTTTATGTTATATTCATGTTATATTCAAGTTTTTATCTAAAGTTCCTAATGTATTAAGCAGCTACTATTTATCATCACTGTAGAAAGATAGCTATTTGGGTAGAACATAAAAACGTCAATGATTTTTATCAAAATTTGACTGATTGTTTGGGATTTTTATTTAGGGTCCAGATTTTTTTTTTTTTACGAAAAAAAAAAAAAAAAAATCCCAAATTTGCAACCACTTATTTTAAGTTGTATATATAATATATACCATATACAAAACAGGGAAATCTTCTCATTACTCAAAAGGGGGAAAAAAAGCCTTGGCAAAAGTTGTACATTTATTAAACACAAAATTTTAAGGATAGTGACATGTATATAATTTAATAATGCAAAATTCATATTCAAATCCTTTTTTCAGCTTCAAAGCTCTATATCTGATGTGCATAATTCTATTTTTAAAATTATTTCCATTATGTAATGTTCTATTTTTATTGTTCCTGCTGCCTGGGTAAACCTAATTGTGTCAAATGCCACAAAATCAGGTTAATTTTAAATGTTTCTGATATTCAGGAGCTGACAATTCCTATTTCGTAACAATTCCTAGTAGCTGTTAGTGGAAGAGACTGTAATGACGGGGTTTGGAATCAGCACACCATCCTTGGCATCCATGTTGTTACTAGGGAGGAGGAGCACTGTAATGGGGAACAATCGGAGAGGCACATTTTAGACAGGCCGTTGTAAAGTTGTGGTCCTCCCACTGGTTTTACTGGGTTACCAGGGGGCTGGAGAGGGATGGCCTGTGTTCAATGAGAGTAATCCCGAGCAGGTCATAAAGCTGTGGAGGTCTCTGGTCGAGGCGAGCATGAGGAGAATGAGCACAATGGAGAGACGCCTGATGTACCCTCTCAGGCTACAAGCCTGAACTCTTTTCAGCCTGAATCGCTGAAATGTGGGAACTTGAAAGCCTGGTGTTGGTAGGCAGAGAAAGCCATTAGATCTCTTTAAGCTGCTGTGGGGAGTCCAGTGAAGTGGCTTCAATGATGCAACGTGGCGATGCTTGTGAGTGAACTACAAGCAGACAATATACACATAGAAAAGGCAGTATGAGGCTGAGATGTGAGATCTAGCACCAAAACAGATGATCATATATATTTTAAGAGGATAGTGTATCTCTTTCCTTTAAAGAAGATCAAGTTTTTTTTTTACATGATCTTAACATTCTCTCTCTCTCTCTCTCTCTCTCTCTCTCTCTCTCTCTCTCTCTCTCTCTCTCTCTCTCTCTGTATTTCTTCCAACCTATCTACCTCCTACCTCACAGACCAATAGATAATGTGTAATTAATGAAACAACCTCCTTCGGATTGACTCACACAATAGGTTGAGCCGTGCAGACCCTCTCTGCTTACATGTAACCCTGGCCGGACACAAAGCTCCCTCCCCTGGGCCCGGCTCAGCCTGCAATAGCTTACATGTTAATCTCTTCTCTGCGCTCTGCGGTTTGGCCGAGGCCTCATGCAAACCTTCATTTTCTGGTCATGTGCACCCATTGGAATGGGGCAAACCAGACACCGGGTGACATACAAAGCAGAATGGAGGCTACCAGGCTTGAAACCAGGTCTGAAAAGAACCTAAAAGGAGCTGGACAATTGTTTCGGGGCTGAAAGGGACAGTTAAAATAAGGCGAGCTGAGGGGCTGTTACCACCATGGAGGATGTGATGGAGAGGCGACCCAGAGGAGCTCAAACTGCTAGACGCAAAGTGCAACAAACTCAGAGCTCAGGACCTCATGGCCATCTGGCAGACTTCTGTTTACAGTGAAACATCTTTAGCAATGCCATGAAATGAACTCATGATGTGTAGAAATAATGATGATCCTGTGCTAGTTCTTTCAGCACATGTGAAAATGTGTTAGAGGTGATACACAATAACAACCATAACAACAACAATCCCTTGTTTTTACTAATAATTGAATTTCTAAATAATTAGGTTTTATTTAATTGTTTCAATAGTGATTCTCTCTCTCTCTCTCTCTCTCTCTCTCTCTCTCTCTCTCTCTCTCTCTCTCTCTCTCCTTTGTGAAATGCAGCGAAACTGTTTAACAACAGAATTAAAATAGAGTTTACGTTTGATCGTTTGAAGTTTTATTGGCGGCCCATCAGCCCAAACAATATTAAAACTTTTCTTCTTTAAGATAAATGTAAACTTCAGTGGGAAATTTGCACTTTTTATACTTCGCTTAATTAATGCAAAAGCTTTTTGAACGTCTCTCAAAATATTGACAAGAATCCACATTCTTTGTACTTCTCATTAATTAGCAAGCATTTTTTATCTGATCCCAGGAACAATCAGATTTTATATTAAAAAAAACATCCTTGTTTTATAGACAACAAACTATAGAATAAAAGCACTGAGAGTTTTACGTCTTTGTACTCTTAGTCTGTGTCAGTCTGAAAAACAGTATATGTTTTTGAAGAATATAGTTTGTATGATGTATGAAAACATAAAAAGACTAATGTTTGATTGAGGACTTTTATTGTTTCTTTTTTGGTAGCGTATACACATTAAATAGAGGCGTATCAAGCTTTTGCATCTTCTTTATATAAGCACCCCTTGAACTTTTGCATTTATGATTAATAGAAATACAGAATGACTTGAACTTTGAGAAACTATACTTTAAACCTCAGAAAAGATTTGCTTGGCATCTGTATAGAAAATACAAGAAACTGAAACTTACAACTAAAATCAAATTTGGGCTAAAAGTTGAGCATAACTCTTTTGGCTGTTATAACTATTTGATTGATTTGCATAAACTTATTAGTATGTAATTAATGTATTATTATGTCAGAATGTAACTAATATACATATATACATAATATATATATATACATATATTAGATAGTTAAGTCTTCCTTTTAGTCCCTTACTGACCACATAAAACTGTAAGAAATTCCCTCTTAAGCTTGTAAGTGTTATAGATTTTATTGTTTGTGTGTGTCTCTGTGGTATCTCTCATTAGCCCTGTCATTAAGCTGTACCCAGTTAAAAGTGGGGTTAAACCTGCTCTCCCATGAGCAAGCAGTAAATTATCTCTAACCCAAACCAGTGTAATCCTACCCTTTGACACACACCTTTTGTCTGAGATCACTTTGCCTGACTGAGAGAGAATCTCCATAACTTAGCAGTTCCATTGGACTCAAACTAAATGTATGAATATCTACAAATATTGAGAGACAGAGAGAGAGAGAGACTTGTAAATAATGTGTCTTTTAATTAATGCATTGAAAGTGCAACATGAGAATCTCTTATAATTACTGTTTCTGTCTTGATTATACCAATGTTCAGTTTTGGTTCTTAGTACTGAAACGCAAGCAAAATGCTCATTTCCAAGGATGGTGGCGATTATTTTTTTCTGAATACTCTCCATAGGTTATTGTGTCTTCCTCTGAAAGGATTATTTGGTGAAACCCCATTCCTAAATGGACCCACCACATGGATTTAAGCTAAACGTCTGTTTTTGCATGAGTTGGGAGCGTGGGGAAGAGATGAAGCGCAGGGCACGGGGAGAATGAAAAAGCTGAGGGCTTAAGAATGGATCGGCCACATTAGAAGCTACCTGCTGGGACTGTATCGCTGACTAAGGGGAAACTTGAAAAAAGTCGGTCATTTGGGCCACTGCCCTGGTACTGTGGGGAAAAAGAACGTGTGGGCCCAACAGACTGCAGGAGGGTGGAAGTGTGTGTGTGTGTGTGTGTGTGTGTGTGTGTGTGTGTGTGTGTGTGTGTGTGTGTGTGTGTGTGTATGAAGATCTTCCTGCTGTTTGGGCTTCCTTCTCATTCAGTATATGACACCCCCACAGATTTCCATCCATGTAACAGGCACCTCACACACACACATACACACACACCCTCCTTTCGTCCCTTCTCTCCCCTCCTGCATCTCACACACTGAGACATTTTTCCACATTGGCCGGATTAGGAACACTTTCACTTAGATCTATGCAGTCGCCCCCACAGACAAAGAAACACTCGGGGACAGGATTAGTAGGATTAAAGGGGATTCACATATGTCCAGTTCAAGCAATTGGTATTCAAAGCTTTACACTTTCAAATGCCACCAAGAGAGAGCAAAGAAGTCCAGAGCTTTTCTTTGCATTGCAGCACCTTTATGAGGTACGGTTCCCTTTCTGCTCCTACAATGCCACTCTGAATACACATTTTTACTTTTTTTGGAGAGGATTTTTATTGCTTTGGAACACCAAGAAGTGGATGAGATAGAAGGTTTTTTTTGTGTGTGTCTATAAGTGTGTATGAATAGGTGGTCTATTTCTGTCTTCTCGAATTTACCAAAGATTTAATCTTAAAAAATTTTATTATTATTATTATCATTGGTGATGTGACTCCACTACAAATATTCTTACTATTAAACCTAGTGTCAATGGAATCTCAATAATTGTTCCTGAGGCTTTCCAGTCCCACTTTATAATTTACGATATAGATACCACAAGATAAATGCTGTATACTCTAGTTGCTGTATATATTACAAAACAAATCAAATATCGTCCCAAATACATTTTGTATTTTGTACTGAAATGATTGGGATTTAAATAACAGAAACAATGTTAAGGGCTGGTTAATTTCATTTAAAATGACAGTTTGATTTCTTTTTGTAATTCATATTGCATCTCCATCTTAAATGCAGATTGCTTAGTTAAGATGTAATTATTATTACTTTAATCATAAAATGTAGAGAAATGTATAAATGCATTATTCATTGATTAATACTCCTACTACTAATTTTTACTACTACTACAACTACTACTACTTCTACTAATAATAATAATGACAATAAAAGCATACCCATAAATACACCCTTAAATTGATTTTCTTTAACGAGAAATCCAAATACGGCTCAAGTTCACCGCGGTGACGTGTTAAAAGTATCTCCATCCGCTCCACCTGTTACTGCAGGAACCCACAGTGGCGCATCTTCCTGTAAAGGTTTTAGCAAAGTGTTATGCGGTTTCGAGTGTAATCCGTCCCTCAGTCGTGGGCGGAAAGTATTTAGTAGATGCATGAACAGTGTTGAATGAACACCCAGAGTGTTTCTTTAAGACCAGTTGAATAGTACAGGAGTGAGCTCAACACTGCAGCTGTTCATTAAACACCAGAGTTTTCGCTGCGCAGCAACATGTGAGCGGTGCGTAAAGATGCCAACTAAATATGTGCGCAAAGCATCATGTAATCATATGTGGTGAAAAATGGATTGGCTGGAAAAAAAAACACCACACGATAAAAAAACATTCCCGTTAGTAATGACCTAAAACATGCACTTTCCCAGGCAGGTGATTTTTAATCTGATTTTTAAGGCTTTACATTTAAGCCAATTCTAAACAATGACCTACATGTCTAAACAGATTTAGCAAGAATTGTACACTATTCATGCGTTACATTTCAAAACTTTATGATATGCCAAAAAATTATTTTTACATGCATATCATAAATACTAAAATTGACCTAAAAGGATACATAACCTGTTAAACCTGTGCACAGTGAAGTGAGCAGATTAATCTGACCCCCGGTATTATTTTAAAAGTGTCGAGGAGGATTGTTCAAGCAGCTTTTGGTCTCAGAGTATCCTGGACTGAAGTGTCCCCCCCTCCCACAGCGGTGTTACAATGAATATGAATAGCTGCTCCTTTGCTCGATGGGACAGTGAAAGCGCAGCGCCGCGGATAATGGGCACGTCATCCTAACGAGGTCTTTATGAATGGGGGCTTCTTTTGTTCCGGCTTCTCTCAGTCCTCACTATAAATGCCAGAGTCCCGCGATCGCTCGACAAATAGCAGGTTGTGCATCCTCGGAACCAAGTCGACCCAATTCCTTGATCAGTTACCGGTAACACAACTCACTACAGAAACGGGGAAAAGGAGAGAGAGACTACATAATAGGGGAAAGAATATCAGGTGACAAAACAGGAGTGACTTAAAAGCAGAGGCAGAGTGAGAGACGGCCTCCCTACACGAACCGAGGTGATAAAATGAATTCGGACTCTGGTTCGAGCAGATCCTCCTCGCCGGACGTGGACGAGATGTACGCGCGTAAGGCTTTCGCGTCCTCGGGCCAGAACGAGTTCACAGCAAAGATGGCCAGCGCCGGCATGGAAAGGACTGCAGCGAGCGTCGCTAGCAAATACAAGCTCAAGAAGCAAGTCACCGAGGAGGAAATGCAGCAGCTGCGCCTGAAGATCAACGGGCGGGAGCGCAAACGCATGCACGACCTGAACCTGGCCATGGACGGCCTGCGAGAGGTCATGCCGTACGCGCACGGGCCGTCAGTGCGGAAGTTGTCCAAGATCGCCACGCTGCTGCTGGCGCGGAACTACATCCTAATGCTCACCAGCTCTCTAGACGAGATGAAGAGGTTGGTGGGAGAGATCTACGGCGGTGGCCATCACGCAGCCTTCCATTGCGGCGCCGTGGCGAGTCATGGGACCGCGCACGCTCCCGGTCCCGCAGCACCCACGGTGCACCACGCACTGCTCGGAGGCGCTCTAGCACCGCCTACATCCTCCGCCGCCGCGCTGTCTGCCGCGCTGCCCGCGCTCAGCTCCATTCGGGCGCCTCAGACCTTGATGAAAACGCCACCGACGCCTCCACTCCAAGTTGGCACCGGCTTCCAGCACTGGGCAGGACTGCCGTGTCCCTGTGCCATCTGCCAGGTGCCGCCACCCGTCGCACACGTGCCCATCACCTCCACGGGACTCACGAGACTTTCCGTCGACAAGGAGGGGATGAAGTGACTATATCCAAATGTCATCATGTAAATTGTATATGGGCTGGACTCGAAGAAAAAAAATAAGGGGAAAAAAAACAGTAACTTGCATGATGTGTATTGTGTGTATAGTTGCTCTTTTGTTTATTTTATTTTCACGAAATCAGAATTCACTCCTTGTAACAAGGATCTGGTCAAATGCATTGTAAATGAATTTGCTTGCGCGTACTTAATCCACTGTAAATAATGTGAAGGCACACTCTGAAGATCTACATGTCTAAATGTTGCTTTGTTGTTGTTGAGAGCAACAGTACTTGTTGATGGTGAATGTGTGAGGAAAGTTGGATGCGCATCTTTATGCAGAAGTGCAGAAGGGAGTTCATGATGTGCCGTGTGTTCCTTGTAACAAGGATTGTCAAAGTCTCACAGGATAAAATTGTGCGACTGTGTTTTGAGTTTTGAAAAAGAAAACCTATGTTACCTTTTTTTTGTTTGTTTGTCTGTTTGACGATTTTAATGTATGAAGTGTGAAAGCAGTTGAACTCGGCGTGACGTTTTGCTGTGCGCGTTCATGTGTTTCATCGGTTTCATTTGTTTCTGCATACCCGTCGGGTTAAAGCAGTTTCTATAACTACAGCATGATTTCTTTCTTTCGGGTTTTTTTTTTTCTCATTTAAAGAAATCAAATTTTCTGCTTCTGCTTTTGTTTTGTTTTGCCAGAGACTACTGCCGTCTTTATTTTTGTAAATTCTTGATGATAAATGAGATATTTATTATTGCCCAGTGATCCTGGACAACATTTCAATAAAACACTTAAGAGTTAAAAAAAAATCTTTTGTCCTGCTGTGGTCAGTTACATTCTGTAGCTTGTTCAATTAAGGCATAATAGGAACTTCAAGGCCTGAACTAACTGTTTCTGTACTGCAATAATTTGAGTGATACAGAGAGGTATAGAAGACAGCTTGGATGTAGTGCAGAGAGATTTAAATTAGAAAATGTACATGTAAAATTATTTAGCTGGTTGAAGTGACACTGCAGCCGAATTTGCATTAAAATTTATTAAACAAATTTTAAATCGATTAAAAAAATGATATTAGCCAACTAAATCCATAAAACAACAATATTAGATTAAAAAAAACCCCATTAATTATAATAATTATAATGGAAGCAAAAGCATTCTTCTTCTTTTCGTCAACAATATCAACTACAATAATGCAATAATAATAATAATAATAATAAAAATTAAATTTTTATTATTATTATTATTATTATTATTATTATTATTATTATTATTATTATTATTACTATTTCAACAATATTATTAGGTAAAAAAAAAAATTTTCTAGGCTAAATTTTTGTTCTAAAATCTTTCTAATGAAGCATAATGTTTAAATCGCATTAATGTTGTGGTGTACTTCTGAATGGATTAGAAGGACTGAAAGCATATAGTGTTGTACAAAAGGCAGATCTTCAGCCTCTAGGGTCCATTCACACTTATCCGATAGACAGCAGCTAAACGTGTGTTTGTGGAGATTACAGATTAATTGTTCATAAGAGAAGGGGAGAAGAAAACATCAGAGAGCGCTCGCTCGGATTACAGGACCGAAATACAGGGGATGATCAGTCAAGAGCATGGAAATGAGGGAGAAGCTTTTTACTATAAACTAAAGCAGAGTGATAAAAAGAAATCTTTGTACTATTATGATTAAAAAGATTTAAAAAAAAAAATATATATATATATATATATATATATATATATATATATATATATATATATATATATATGTTTAATCATTTGTTACAGGGTAATAAAGACAAATTAAAATGAAAGCTGTGAGCGGTTTTGGAGATTAAAACTTTTGCATTAAAAAATAAATAAAAAACTACACCTAAAAACAAAGAACGCCATCGCACATTAAGTTTCAGGAGAAACCCGTGGTTACATATTGACTTGTTGGTAAATCAGACAAATCTTGTTGTTGGTTTTTTTTTTGTATCTCTCTGTGCGTCTCCATTTGTTTCGCTTAATTACAGTTTTGGTGTTAAATAAAAAATCCTCCCCTGCTGGAGTCTCATTAACCATGTGGACTGCAGAGGTACAACGACTCTGCAGTGAGCAGAAGATTTGCTTTATTAAACTTTGTAGAGTTTATCTTCCCAGAGCGTGTGTCCAGAATCCTTAAAAAAGCCAGATTAATCGATCCTGATCCGCCTCCTCCTCCCCTCTGTTTTCTTATTCTTATCCTGATTACATGTTCTCAGCAGAAGCGTTGCAAATAATTCCCTATTAGTTCTCCTGATTTGCACCTGATTTTCTCGGAATTTAAGGGAGACGGAATGGTCACGTTATGATTGTAGACTGTTGATGAATTTCATTTCACAATCTTGTGCATTCACATTCAATATTCCACTCACATTGTGAAATCAGTTTTTTCAGTCTAGTATCTAATCTCTAGTATCTGATTTCTGCTGTCAAGTCATAAGAAGCTCTTTTATTTTTTGTGGAACCAGAAAGAGTTCCACATAGGGCCTACTTAAAACAAACCCTGAAGAACCCTTGTGTATGTAGAGTGTATCTATATATCTGTCTGCATTTATACTATGCAATCTGTTATATAGTCTAGGGTGGAGCCATAAATACATAAGGGTCATGAGGCTATAAAGGCTCCTGGAAAATGTCCTCATGGCCTCAGTAGAAAAAGAAGCGACCACTCTGTTAAGTGGAGCCCCCTCTATTCTTTAAATTGACAAATGACCAGTCCTCGCCAGTGGACACACCTGTTACTGGAAGCACTTGAGATTTTCTACAAGGAAAATTGTAGAAGGTCCCTAACAAAGGGCATGGGTGCTAACGACACCATGTCAGAGCTCAACTTGTGCTGGCCAACGCTGGGGGCTGCAATTGAAAATAAATTTTGTCTGAAAAAGGGCGCGCGGGGGCACACAGGAGAAACAGCCAGAACAAAAGCAGTTGTGGGATAAGTTATTGACTCCTCTGACAGGATGAATGCAGTTCATTATGCCCTGCCAGTTAGCACCGTGGTTTGCGTCCCGGCTTGCATTAGGCGGCAGGTGCAGGAGCCATTTTGTACCGTCCCGGGGGGGTAAATGCCTGAGGCCTGTCATCAGCTGATTTCATAGACAAATGTTTGCACCGCACAGCTAAAACAGAAAGCATATTTCCATCATAAGAGCATTTTGCAACAGCCATTAGTGTCGCCACTCATTTGCATGCTAATTGGGCTGTTAAAGCAGTAAATGTCTACACTTCCTTGTTTCTGTAACACAGTGGTGTGGTTTAAACCTTATACATTCATTCATTTCCATAGGCCTGGTAATTTTATTGGGACTTTGTTCAACCATCTTCACATGATCTGATTTAATATAATCGGAGCCATTATCAGTCTGTTGGAAGCAGGGTTTGCCTTTATAGCCCAATCAAACAAATCTCTGCAGTTCTGTAGTTCATTGCGACCAAAAGCATTTGTTAGCACATCGTAAATTACAGGACAATTTATTGGTGCTCTTCTGGACCAACTTCAATGCAAATGCAAACCAGACAACTTAATCAATTAGAAATAGAGGAAACCTGGAGCCAAACTTGACAGAGAGGAACAACTGAAAAGCGAGTCTTTTTATTGGTGAGTCAATCTACAGCATCCAAGTCAGTGTTTGATATCCCTTTAGCTCGAAAAACGCAATGGCAAAAGGAGTGTGCGCTCCCCAATATCCTCCCACTGTGTCTGACAGATGGCGTTCACTAGTTGGCCATAAATGGCTGTCACAGAGTGTTTGTCTGTCTGCCAGAGCCTATGAATAAGGGACTCCCTAGGAGAATGTTACTGCCCCGACATTGCCCGAAAACTAACCGTGCTTGATTGTCAACCACCAACACGTGAGGCCCTCACACCACCCAGCCTTCTGCTCTGATACCGAAAAGGTTTGGGGGAGCAGGTGCGATCAAGGGAAGTGTATTTAGTTAAATCATATGCCAGCACATGCTTCAAAGCTGCCATGGCTAATGTCGCTCAGGGCAAACGTCCTCTGAAAGATAGAGGATTCATGGCCTGGCCTCTGCTGCTACTCACAGTGTGTAATACTTGGACAGCTTGAGGATGGTGTCGTGAAATTCTTCAAAAACCAACCCAATCAGATGGTTATCTTCTTATATTACTACCTATTATAATAGATGCGTAAAGGGAAAAGGACACCAATAATTAATCATTGTTATAAAACCATTCTATCCAGATGTGAGCCATCATTACATCTTTCTTATTAGCCCCAAACAAATGAACCCAAAAGAAAACTGCTGAAGGAGCTGAACTGAACTCAATTAGAGAGCTATCTCTTTAGGACCTTATATTGGTCAGTAGATATTGTGGAGTTAGTCATAAAACTGTGCTTTAAAATCAGCTTTATTAGCTGCAAGAGTTTTGAATTAAAATATAAAATCATAGTGCACGAATCAGAGTGGACGAATCACTAGATTGGGTGCCTGAGTTATTAGTTATTTATTCATAGTTGCCTGGCGGACAAGTCGGTTTAACAACCTGGAAAAGGAAACACTGTACTCTTTACTGACATTCACAAAGCAAAAGTGTTCATTTGGTATTAATGTGGAAATTTAACAGACTTCACAGTAGTGTGACGCACTTGGATGCTATTAACTATAGTGTAGGCTACCTGTTCTGAATCCTACGGCAAGATGCGCTAAACACATCAGATTTTTTCTAAATCATGAACTCACAGGATTTATGAAAACACTATTGAAAAGGTGCGGAAATAAAGTTCCACTCTAGCCAGATTTGACATATATATTTCTTAAACATGATCTGGTAGATGAGAAACTTTGTTAGATGAGGATAATAATCATATACAATATTCAATATATATTCATATAAAAAATTTGAACATATTCAATAAATCGACTGGTTATATGGTACCATAACAATGGTTCTAATTGTAAAGAGCTGTGCTAGACACAAAGCAGACACAGAACATTAAAAATTCCTTGGTAATATTTACAGAACATATATTCTTACAAGCTTTGTAAGTAGTGCAAGGACATATAAAACCATTGTCAAGTAGTTACATCAGCTCAGTATCAACATGCATCAATCCTGGTGATGAGAAACAAATCAGACTAAGAAAAAAATGAACAATGTAACTGCTTCATCTTGCATACATACTATAAGGAAGCTGTAGAAGCTATTTAATGGCAGGACACTGAGGAGAGCAATGAAGAGTCTGGGGTATGAGATGATAAATAATAGGGAAGAGATGGGAAGGTGGTCTGTCATGAGTTGTGAAAGGTAGAGATAATGAGTTAACTAAGAAGAAGGTTGAGCTTCATGAGTGTTTTTTTTCCATACCTCCATTAGTTATTAGCTAAGCTTTAAGTTAAGTTGTCTTTGTCACATATACGTTAATGCACAGTGAAATTTTTTCTTCACATATCCCATCCTTGGGGGTTGGGGGCAGCCATGATGCTGCGTTCCTGGAGTAGTGTGGGTTGGGGGTCTTGCTCAAGGACCCAATGGTGGCAGCTTGTCAGTGCTGGGGCTTGAACCCCGCTCTTCCAGTCAACAACCTAGAGCTTTAACCACTTGAGCTACCACCACCCCACAACCTTACACTAACAATAACACAAACTCTAGCACTATGGTCAGATTTGTAGCTTGTAAGGGCGAATGAATTTGAGCCATTAAAATGCTTTATTTAATGTTGTTAAAGTTCTCTGTTGTTCAGGGATTTGTGCATTCAGAATCACTACAGCTATACGTACAAGACTAAAAAAAGATGCATATTAATTTGATCATACATTAAACTTTATAGTAATTCTATAGACTTCGATAGTAATTCTATTTTAGGGGAGACACGTTCACTATAGACAACAGTGTATAGTTCAGCTTATTCTGGAAGTCTCTTGGCAGAAGTGGATCAATGCCAAGCCATGTGCCAGAGGAAATTGGTCACACTGGGTGATTTGTCGATCAGTGTCTAATCTCCCTGAAGTGATAGGTAACTCTCTACAAATTTCATAGAACATTTAAAGAAAAATATCTAAATGTCTCATTAATTGTTTACAAAAATTTTGTTTTAAACTGTAACTTCTTGAATCTCACACATTTGACACATTTCATTGCACTACTAACAAAAAAACAAAAGCCCTAAATCCTGGATAAAAGTGATACAACTTACCAATGACCACCACTGTGTGTCTCTCTTAAAGAAGTCTAAAAATGTGTGTATGAGTGTGCAGAGGCCTTGGGACAGCAGAGCTAATTATAGTCTATTCTGTGCACTGGTGTGAAAACAGAAGTGACAGCAGCAGTGGTCCACTGGCATGGTGTAGGCCGTGAGCCCCCCCGCGTCTGGCTGGGCCAGAATCATCATATGGACAAATCACAACTGATCTGGGGCTGTAATGGCTGCCAGATGTTAACGCTTTGTACTCAATGGCTCTCCGGAGACCTCACCTAATCAGGAAAGAGCATTTACTGTGGGGAGGAGCACATGTGTGTACGCGTGTGCATGTGTGTATTGTGTGTGTGTGTGTGTGTCTGTGTGTTTTGCTCATGACTTGGGTCATTATGTATATGCCTCCTGTCTTCTTACAACCTGAGCATTATGTCATATCCATAGTAAAAAGGTAATTAACAATGAAACAGCAATTTCAAGAAATACAAGAAATATTTGCTCACACTCTCCACTTACTAAAACTGTTTGAACAACAATATATAATATATATAACAGGGATTCCATCCTTTCACCTTTAAACCATCTGAAATCCAATTTTTTGGAGATTTTTTAAAAGTCATTTCCACGTGGAATAATATTCAGTAAAAACTTTATCATGGTCAGGGTTGCTTTTAGATCCACATCTTATCCCAGGAACGCTGGACACACTCTGGATGGGATGGCAGTCTATTGCAGGGCAATATGCACACACAGTCACACACTTGAGGCAAAAAAGTTTAAAAAAGAACTGAGAAGTTATACTTAAGTGAAAGTAGAGATAACGTCAACATTTCAGCTAAAAGCGGATGTATGCAGCCAAAAATTAAGTGAAAGTAAGAAAAAAAATGCTTCTGCTAAATTGTACTCAAGTTAAATAAGTCAGTGTTAAGTCATGTCTTAAGTCAAGTCTTGAGTTGAAAACTAGCATAACTAAAAGGAAATATGTTGCATTTTGCCTGAAAACATCCTTTGTGTGTTACATACTAGCATGAAAATTAATTAAGCAGAGGTAAAATATCTTGTAAGTAACCAATATCTATCATTAGACTGTGACTTGCAGCCTAGGTAGTTATGCTAGCTACTGAAATTGATGCTAGTCTAACCTGGAAAAGATTAGCAAAGAAAACATTATTGTTAGCCAAACGAGAACAGGGTTAAATACTGTGAGCTAATATTAAGAAAATAAATTTACTTTAACATGCTTTCTCAAATGAAAGGGGGCGCATTCCTTCTAGGGAGGTGAAAAAGACACCTAATTTTGTTTTACGAGGCAAACATATTAAAATATTTTAGTGAGGTAGAGCTAGGCCCAATCTTCCTCATGTTCAACACTGCAGATCTGTTGTGTAGCACAGATGACAGGCGATTTGGCTTGATTCTTGATTGTTCTTTTTCTACATTGATTAACAGTCAAGTATAAATAGGCCAAAATAATATTAACATATTAATGAAGTGCAGTTATTGAAGTCTTTTCCACTCTTGTTTAGAGCTGACAAAACAAGTGGATTCAATGAAAGGAAAACTGTATGAGCAACTGTATTAAGATTGCCATTACAGTCTCCCTTTCCTGCTTGTAAATACAGCTCCTGCTACGCTATCACTAAAGCAATGTTGTGTAGCTGTGCTCAGAGGGCAGTGGAGGGTGTAATGGTATGGGTGGAATAACAGGCTGCTGCTATGGGAAATATAGCAGATGTTGTGTTTTCTGTTGGGGTAGATGCTGAACTGGTATCAAACAGCTGGTCACTGTGACATACACACACACACACACACACACACACAATCAGGGGAGAAAACAACCGCCAATCCAGTGCAAGCTGGATTTGTTTTGTTCTTGAAATATTTGTACTATAATTATTTTTTTAATAAACCATCTATCTCATTCCAGTAGCTTCACTAGTGACTGAAATATAGCCAGATGATATGTTCTGTTTGAATATTTTTCTGCACTGTCAGCCAAAAAGGCACCCGCAGTTCCGCTCGGTTTGAGGTCTGTCTCATTGCAGATGCATGCCCTCATAGGAACACACACACTCACACACACCTCCAAAACACTTCCACAGTGGGAAGAGGAAATGCGACAAACTGGCAGCCGTCGCTCTCGTCACTCAAAGCCCTCTCGTCCGTTCTGAGCCGCCGCTCCCTGCAGTAGGGACAGCCCATCTGTCCCCGGCGCAGCTCATTATCCCATTAGCAAGCCATTACAGCGTCCTCCTCACCACTGGAGCCTAATGTCATTGCAGAGTGCATGTGAATATATGCCGTAGACCCCTGGAGCTGCAGAGCATCCTTTTCAACACAAAAGGGCAAGATGGCACACTTCTGCAAGCATTTGCTCTAAACCACACAGCACTGTGCTGCCATTTGGACGCACATCTGTCACAAGGCTCTATGCAGCAGGCTGCCTTGTTGTGTTCGCGTGGGGACGTTCTGACACATTGTGGATTGATGTATTAATGAAATGTCGCCAGCTTGTCCGAGGCGATCGAAAGAATATGACCAAGCTGAAACGGCTCCAAGCGGTTCAGCAGTGATAAGCGTCGATTCTACGACCAGGCTTCTATAAATGTTTGGGAATTAACTCTGTTTTATATAAACGTAATGGAAATGCTTATTATACAGTAACTACATTGTAACTATTATAAAGTGAATAATGGAAGTGTGAATCCATATAGTCTATTACATATGTTTTATATCCAAATATGCATCTGCATTTAATTTAACACAAAGTTTTCATCACTAATCACAAGGTAAATAGTTTTACAAGCATATTAAAATGCTATGGGTTTATAAGTATAACTCTGTATGTCATGTAAGGTGATAGTATGTCATGTAATGTAATGTAATGTTAATGGTTTCTGCTTAAGCTACATAAAAATTGATCTAGGATTTAACACAATATATATATATATATATATATATATATATATATATATATATATATATATATATATATATATATATTTATACAAATAAAAATTTATTCTTTGCTAATATAAAGCTCAATTTTATTTAAATACAAAAAACCCTGAAATAAGTAGCAACAATAATGATTAATCCTTAGAGACAAACACTAATTTCATCAATATTTAATGCAACACGCTGTAGGTTTGAAAAACACAGCAATTGACTTTATTCATGGTGCAAAGACATTTAATGAAATTTACTTGACTATGTTGCCAATTATTGTAAGTCAGTTGTAAATAGTATGAGACTGCCTTATTAATTTATGACTGATAAAAAATATTATAGGGCTGAGACTTTTAGCCTACTATACAACTCTTTTTGTATTTCCCATCTGATAGCATATTAGGAATTAGAGCATATCAGTCTGCTATAGAGTCACTTTCACCCATCTGATCACATATACCTCTTCTTTGATCACCTCACTCAGATCTGTCAATCAAAGCAGACCTTCTTTTTCCATCTGTCTTTACTCACAGGGCAAAAAGGAAAGTGACTGCCCCCCATTAGCAACTTATTAGAGATGGAGGGGCATGCTACTTTCTACTGGAGCTTCGTTCCTTATTCCATTAGAGGTAATTTAAATACCTGTGCTGTGCTTTGTCCCTTGGGCCGGCCTTGCTCTTTATAGAGCCTCTGTTATGCAGGGAAAGCACCAGGGCTGGAGAAGGTTGCTCAGGGGTCATCCATCACTCGGTGTCAAAAGAAGGGGCAGCCTCCTGGAGAGTGCCCGCCTTCTCCCCTCCTATAGCCAGGGGGCGGACCAGGAGGGCTGACTGACACACCATCTTTCCTCTCAGTGTTTAGGCAAGATGTTCCACTTCATCAGGCCACTTTAGACTATTGAGTACTGTTTACTGTAGTGATTGATGTGTGTCTGGCTGAAGGTTTTTGTAATTTTGTTTTTGGCCAGTTTTGTTAAAAATTATATTTTGGGTGTGTTTTCATATCGTGGTGGGGATAAATGTTCGAAAGGACGAGAACTTTTTATTTTGTGGGGAACATTTGGCTGGTCACACTGAGGATTTATTTTTTGTGTTTTTTTTCAAATTGTGGCTTTTACGTAAAGACTGAAAAAGCCTAAATGTTTATTATTGGTTCCTGAGTTTAAGGTTTTGGGTTTAGGTGAAGCATAGCATTATTTAGCTGGATTAATGGATTAATGTCCATGGAAGGTCCTTATAGGGATAGAAGGTAGATGTGTGTGTGTGCGTTTGTGTGTGTGTGTGTGTGTTGCCGATTTGTCGTCACTTGCTGAACTTGGGATTGAGCAGACCTTTCCAAGCAGGCGTTTTATTTTTCTCCCACTAGTTTATGAGTAAACCAGGAAAAAACAACAGAGGAAATTTACACTGTAGTCCTGATTAGTCAATGTGAATTTTATAAAAACTACATGAAACAGAACTGAAAGCGTAAAATCATTTCGTTGTAGTTATTAATGTTTTATGGTTCAGTGTAGAAATGTCTTATTATATATCTGTGTGTTTGTGTGTATTTTGTGTGTGTGTGTGTGTGTGTGTGTGTGTGTGTGTGCGTAAAGTATATCTATTTGTGTGTCAATGTCTAAGTTCCAAATGCTGGAACAAAAACAATAAAAAGACACAAAATTGCATCGTAGCTGCAAATTAGTGTAAAGTATTGCCAATATGCGAAACACATTCGTTTAGATAATTTGCTTCTGTGAGTGAGTTTCAGCTCGCTGTTTTTTCCAGCCCACGCTGCTGTCATTACACTGACCGTTCCGCGCTTACCATCTGTGCATTGTCTTGTGAGTGGTAGGTAATAATGACTAACAGGGGGGCAAACACTCTATTTAGCACATTACTCGGAAAACTACTGAGCCGAGCTCCCAGCTGGTAAAAATTCCTCTTCTTCGTACTATTTCCCCACAGGCAGGCCCGTAGACACAGTAAATACTTTCATATGGAAACCCAGCAGCTGGAGACCATATTAACACACATCTGCTTTTACAACAGAGGCTGCATTAGGTGCATACAGCTTTCCACTACAACAATTTGTGGAACGTGGGATATATCCAATCTAAAATGTAGACTCGCAGGGCATTTAAGTAGAAGATTTACAGCAGATGAAGACCTTTCGCAGAACAGAAAGGAAGAAATTGTAATAGCTCTGTACACTAAAAATCAGCCTCACATGCTTTTTTTGAATAGAAAAATCGATATGTTGATTATGCAGAAGCTGTAGGCAGGGTGGATAAAGCCTCCCATGCCGCATGGTTGGCTGGGTATTGTGTGCCACTCAGCAGCGTGCCGAGGCTGCATCAAAGTGCAGTCCATGGCAGCGTTCGGCACATACAGGCCCCGAGCCGCAGGTTCCCGGCGCCGGGGCTGCCTGGCCGCTGAGCCTTCACAGCGGCCCACTGAAGGGTGTGAAATCACTATGATTAATAATTACAATTATTTGCAAATGTGCCAGCTGCTCTCGCGCAGTGGATGCCTTTGATTTATGGTGCTGTAAGCGCCTTTAGCTATTGTGCCATCTGAGGTGGGGAGACGTTAAACGTTGCCCCTCCCCAGTGCATACACACATACACACACAAAATATGATTTCGCCTTTCTTATCCTTCCGGCCCTGGGGGCCACTCCACACCCCCTCAGAATGTATACACTCTTGTATTAATGTCATAGTGCAGCGTTTCCACAGACTTGACATGACAATGACTGTACATGATTGAACAATCTCATGTATGCATTTACCCCATAACCTTATAAACAAAAGCAAATCATTTAGTTATTCTAGTTTTACAAATACAAAACCAATTAGTTAATCAATCAGTGTTCCTACATTTTAAAAAGTATCGTGCATTCTTGTTATTATGAGGACACACACACACACACACACACACACACACACACACACTTTTCAAAGGCATCCCTTGCAAATAAGATGAAAGCATAACCCTTATGTTCTACTCCTTCTCATTTAAATTTATTTAATATATAGTATATAATCTAGATATACAAAAACTGCCATGGTCATATGAGGTCTATCTCTTATATTCACTCTTACACACCTGGGATCAGGAGGATGACCAGGTATTTTGGGGAATTCTTATGATTGTGATGATAAAATATATTTTATATATTGTGTACAAATGTTTGATTATAAGAATCAAAAGAGCTAGGTCTGTGTGTTGCGATAATGAGGGATAATATGAACCAATTCAAGAATATTTTCCTTTCTGCTGTATATTTAATTATGATTAAAATGCTTTATATCCAGACTATTCCAATAAATATTAAAATAAATATTATACACATTAATACTAATACATTATTATGAAATACCTGAAGTATTCGAAACAAATGAACCAGATTCTCACAGAATTGGTTTACATTGACTCCAAATTTAATATGCTTTTGATATGCTGATGTCCTGCTTAGAAATTCTCATGAGAAATTACATGTTGTGTAATACTTCCTTCATATTTGACCATTTTCAGAAATATTTTTTGTCTTTTTGATGAATAGCTCACAGCACAAAAAAAAAAAGAGTATACACTAGGATGGTAAAAAAAAAAAAAATCAGTAATTTCAGAAGCTGCAGTATGCCACTATTGTTCGTAGAGATCAATTATTCTCCAATATTTCTTCCGTTCTAGAGAATCAGACGCATAAAATACTAAACCTGGAAAGTTAGCTGTCTCGCTTGTTTGCGTCATGTGGGAAGTGACACAGGACTTTCCTGAATGTGTATTACATGCATCATTTGTAGAAGGCATGACAGATGCATGACTTCTCCTCTAGCTATTTTGCTAATAGTTCTATAATGATTTATTATTTAAATGTTTTTTTTTATTACAAGACATTAAAATATATTCACGTTTCAAGATTTGAACCAGTCTTTGGTATCACAGATGTTTGAAAGCATTTAAGGCATTTTTCTATGTAAAAGCTCAGTCTTGGATTAAGTCTGAATGTACAGGTCATTATAAAACTCCGTGTTTCCTGTGCTTGGTAAAAAAAAACAAAAAAAAAAAAACAGCATAACTTTAATGAATCGTATAAATGCAGAACAAATAAAACTGTAAAATTGACTGGATACAAATGTGCATCATGAATGAATTTGAAGTTGAATTGAGACGTCACATTCGAGATTATATTATTAATAACAATAAGGATGTACTGTGTGTACGAGCATTTATTATACACTTAATGACTGTTGTGTGGAGTTTAACAAATCTACTGGCCCATTTCCAACATTCAGGCAAGTTTATTAGCATAGATACTCTCTCTCTCTCTCTCTCTCTCTCTCTCTCTCTCTCTCTCTCTCTCTCTCTCTCTCAGCAAACAAACAAACCCACAAACTGCTTTACAAAACGTTCATGCTTTCATAGCACTGTTCTGCTTGTGTTTTCTTCTACTCAGGTAGCACTGCCTAAGTTCTATCATTAGCTAAGCCCAAAAGTAGTTCACTCAGTATCTGCTGGATTTGTCTCTTTTGGCACGCAACCCAGAGGAAATCAAATAGAGTGGGTGCCAGCCAAGCAGACCCTCAGTGATGTGTCTATCAGTGGAGGAACGATCCACCAGATTAGTGCGCTCATTAATCACTATCAGAGCCGTATCAGATGATTTCCACCCAGAAGGGATCTGACAGCCAGAGCCTGTAAACCTGTCCAAAAGTCTTAATTTGATAACTGTCTGACCAGCATCTGTGCTGTTTCCTTTTTGACGGAATGAAAGAGACAGGCTGTTCATGCGTAAAATAGACATATAAATAAACATTTCCAGTCTCGTTTCCAGATTACAGCAGTTTCTCAACAAACTTCAAGACCTTTTGTACTGTGAGTCTAAATCATGGCAAGAGTCTGAGACAAGGCTCATGGTTTAGTGTGATGACTTTCATCCTGGTCACTTTCTGCTACAGTATCCGGACAAGACAAACAGCTTAAAGGAATGTAGAAGAGAGTTTTAGACACTGGCGGAATTTGTACACAAGCCCTGTACTTGCTAGAGAACTACAAAAATATCTTGATATATTATTATTCTGTTAAAGGTCCAGCATTATTTTTTTATTTACAAAGCAACCTAGAAAACAGCATCAAAAACTAGCCAACTTAAGCTTACAAAGCATTTGCGATTAAATATAATAAAAATACTTCTAATTAATTACAAAGGTGAAGCGCTCATAGTCCACTACTCTTTGTTTTTGAGAAGGATATCGGGTTGATGGCTACAGCTACTTTCACTTTAAAGCTCACACTGCAACCTGTTTTTCAGTGTGCCGACAGAATGAGCGCAGATGCCAGGCTAGGCTAGACAGTGGCAGGTGATATAGCAGTGGAAGCTGCCTCTCAGAGGCCACTTAACGTGGAGAGATTGCCCGAGGCAAAGGGAAGCTGCCAGTCAAGAGTGGCCACCTGCGGGCGCCCCTATTCCACCTGACATCGCTCTGCAGATGGGGCAGTCCCCCAGGTAGAGGCAGCCCAACACTCGCCATTAATCATTGCATAAACCTCACCCACAGGGAGGACCTGCAGGTTAGCCGTCATTTGGCGCTAAATTGAGTGAAAAATAGATCTGGCAATGGGATGCCGCTGCGCACAAGTCCCTCGAGGAGCTCCGGTGGGTGCGAATACAGCACTGCCCAAGCAGCTAAGTAATCTGTCAGTTAGTTAAAGACATCATCATTCATTTGGCTTAATAAACTCAATGACGATCACTGCCTTCATCTGTTTGCTCTCTGCTTTTGTCCCATTTATCTTTATTTGCCTGCATGCCGCAAGTCAAAACGTTTACAGATTAATAATCCAGCATGAAATATAGGGGTTTCTCCATGAGCCCACACTTACCTATTTAACAGAACTGAGAGAATATTGTATGTATTATTATCTGTCAAATGGATAAACTACAAGCAAAGAAATATGCTAAACTATGAGAATTCTGAAGAATTTTATTTTCATAAAAAATGTATGTTATTATATTTTAGAGTATGATAACAATTTTGGATTAATGTACTTTGCAGTTAATTAGGAACCGCTGAAGAAGTCTTATAGATAAAATCTCGAAATTATATTGTTTTTGCTACTATAAAGAGAGTTGTAAAGATTGGGTAATAACTGGAATAATTTAGATTCTAATTGATTAATTCTGAATCTAAAATTGTAATTATCATTTATATTTGATTATATATTCCAAATGACTAAAAAAAAAAACAGGTGTGTAAAAAATCATTCAGATTTTTTAAAACTGAGGTGTAAACAGGTTAGTCAATGTGACTTGCCTGTAATTCTGATGCATAAATTGCATTATCAGTTATAAATAAAAAAACTAAAAAAAAAAACATGCTCCAGGTTCTGGAGAAAGAAAGTTAGTCATATAACAATTAGAGGCTACTAAATTGCATAAATAAAAACAGATTCAGTGGTGTCATTAAATATTGAATTGTTGTGTTAAGATTTAAAATCGCATCTGATTCAAATGTATCATCAAATATTGAATTATAACATATTGTGTGTAAAGCTGTGGGGGGGTTTTTTTTTGTGTGTGTGTGTGTGTGTGTGCAGTATTTCTCCTATGCAGTATTTCTCCTACTTCACCAATGGCATGTTGAAACATGACAGAACCGCACCACTGCCACGTCCAGGAGATTGAACCCAGTTTTTTCTCCATGTGAGTGGATTAAAGGAGCCGGGAACAAAGCTGTCCAAAAATATGATTTATGACTGTGGGGACTAAACACCTCTGTGGCAGACCCTGGCATACTGACACTTTAGTTATTGTCAGCAATGACAACTCCAGAAGCTATGGGGCAGGTTGTTGCAATCCTGTAAAGTGCTCAGCTTCAGTGTGACTGAATGTTATCCTGGATTCACTTACTATAGATAAAGCAAAGAGCAGTGTTTTTCACATTCATTAATGCTAATAAATTACTCTAATAAAAAAATAATAATGAAATAATAAAAATAGCCCAAGCACCCTTTGCCCCTGCCATTACAATTTAATTCAGTTTCATTTGTCAAGAGACGTTGATTCCTAATGAGGAAGCCATTGTCTTCTGGGTGACACTGGATAGTGAGATTATAAACCATTATTTTTATTTTATCTTATTTGACTGTGCGGTTTAAGCAAATTTATTAAGCAATTCATGCAAGTTAAAGCTGGTTGAGTAAACCATGCTCAACCCTGGAAGGATTGGTTGCCATGTACAGCCATTTTGTCAATATGTTTTTTTTGCAGTTTACGCTAAAAATCCTAGGACCAGTTCTCAAAAGTAGGTTTCGTGTATTATGCAAATTAGTATCAAATCTTAGAAGATCAGTCCAAATGGTCCAAATTGCAAGGAATCATTGGGATAAAGAAGGACTAGTGGTCAGACAGGCTCATTTCCTTTTATTTTCCTAAGAATCAAGAGAGTGTACCCTAACATTTTCGTGGTTTCAAAACTCTACTGCTCTGCACCCCAAACACAGACCAGTGACGGATTAAAGGGAAAACCTGTGACTCTGATATACTGTGTCATTTTTTGGACCCATAGATAGTCAGGTTACTGCAAATCAATACAAAATTCTTCTTACTGATCACCTTATAATGAAACAGTTCTATCGTGGTGGGCGTGGTCTGTTCAAGGTTGACTCTGCCTCCATTCACAGAGCACAAGGGCTCATCGACTTCACAGTCACCAGATCTCAAATTAGAAGACTATTAAAGATTTTGGACCGATGTGTTCTATAACCCTCTCCATCAGCATCATCAAAACATCTTGTAGAATGATGGTGCATCCCCAGTGCAGTTCTATAGCGCACTGAAGCTGTTCTACTGGCCCACTACCTTCCCAAGACACTTGATATTAGTTTTTCCTTTAATTTGTCACTCATCAGTAGATATTAAACACTACTGTTTATTATACTAAATAGAATGACAAATATAGTTTAAATTGACACGTACCATTCTTTACGCTGTTATGTTATGTACATTACTTGTACAAGAATGCTTTTAAAATGAAAAAATATTTTTAATAGTAATTGTCAATTTTTCTTTTTTTTTAAAAATGTCACTACTCTCCTGAAAAATTCAGCTTTCTCTGAATAGCTCTCCTGTCTGATTTTGGTTTCTCAGGCTACTGTGATTAAGTGTCACTGTAAATATGACTTGAAAAACTTTGACAATGATTATATTGTGAGAATTAAAGGGGAAAAGTTTAGTAATTTTAAGTAATAAATAACAACACATTCAACAACTCCCACATGTGCTTTTCTTACTAGAATATGTAAATGTCTGTAATCTTTATTGTTTGGCTTTGAGCAGTGTTTTCTCTCTCTCTCTGTCTCTCTGTCTCTCTGTCTCTCTCTCTCTCTCTCTCTCTCTCTCTCTCTCTCTCTCTGATCTCTGAAGATCTATTGTTACTTCAAGTTTAATTAATAGGTTGTGAAAAGCCAGAGTGCGCTGTGTTTTGTTCTTCTATGTGTTTGTTCTTATTCTCCCACAGTCAAGTGCACAACATGGGGGCTCATCTCTCAAAAGGGTGAAGGGGAAAAGTTTTACCTGCCCACCTTTTGATATCAACCTAAACGAGTATCTCATGACCCCATCTATCAGCCATGACCCCACCTTTGCCTTGTTAGACAGGGCTTTACACCTCTGCATCGTGAGCAGCAATAATTGTTAATCTGATGCAATTGCCCCTTATCTTTACGCCTACTGGAGGTCATCGAGCTGAGGTCATCTAAAGGGGAACACAATGAGAACGGGTTAGGCCCCCTCCGCTGGGGGAAAAAAGGATGGAAAAATGGCTCCAGCAGCTTTTAATAGTTGGCACTGAGAAAATTAAAGGTCACAAGCTGAGCTTTCTGATTTACAGTCAGCTGTGGTCTTTCTGATATAACATTGCCTCTATTCACACAAAATAAATTTGATACGTACTTGAAGTCCAGTCTGAATTGTACACACTCTCTGAAACGCATAAGCCTGAGGTCCCCCTGAGCAACATAACCTGAGAACCAATGGATTTTTATGCACCCCCCCCATATAAAAGTTCTATTGCTTAAAAACAAGGCAATTTATGTTGCTGCCTCATTGTGCTCTGAGGACGCTTTGTCTGGAGCTACACAAGGCATATTCTAAAGACGTTCAGGTCCGAAGTGCATAAATCAGCATCTTGGCTGTGCAGTCTCTTTACGAACATGCTCTATATCATATTCGATGATGGCCCAGTGCCATTCATGAATAGGCAGCCAATGACGCGGACACTAGCGGGTGGTCTGGCACATAAGGGTTAAATATGGTTCAGTCTGTGCTGCTCTGAAGGCCGGTATTTGTTAGAAAAAACTTATGTTAGCTATATGTCTTTTCTTGTTGTGAGAAAACGGCAGGTAGTTTCATACAACACATTGATGCTCTGAGCATGAACTTCATGCATGAGTTTTTGGGCCTCTTGTTTCTAAAATATGTGACAAAAAAGTGAAATATGCATCATGAGTATATAGGCTAATGTGTTGTTAACGCAGTCAGTGCACAGGTGTTGCTCCAACTGCTGACAGTTTATACGGAAACAAAAATTAAATGATCACAACATATTATGTATAGACCAAATTCTTTTGACAGTGTAGTATGAGATAGGTGTAGATTATGATACATATTTTATATCTGTTTCCAAGTTCATTAGCAAAATGGAATATAAAGGAATGCAGTATATGTAATTAAAAAAATCCACATCGTGGAAATTACAGGGGAAAAAAGCTCCAAAAATAAGACATGCATTTAAAAAAAATTCATATAAGAAATATATGATTATTATGATTATTATCTGAAGCCTGTATCCACCATGTTGACTTCATGCAGTGGCTGATGGGAAGTTTTCCCCTCCTTTGCTTTTGCCTCCATTGTTAAGGCACAAAAAAAGGGCAGCGTCCCCATTGATCACACTGACAAAGTGCCTAATGGGCATTCCCACACAGACAAGATAGACATCGGCCAGGTACACAGCCATGGCAACGGAGGAGCGTTTGAGAACAGGAGCGAATGGGAGGGGGCAGCAGTCCCATAGAGCGGCGCTACAGGCCACCGCTCACCTTTGACATGGCCCTGTGAATGGGAGTTTGTTTTCCGATTGCTACGGTCCATCCTCACGCGGCGGCTCACAAACAGGCGGTAAACAGACAGCCAGCAGTTCAAAGCAGGCGCAGAAAACTGGGGTCCCACTTTGGCTGTGTTCACATGAGAATCAATCTGTTTTGAGTCTTTGAAGTGAGCGGGATAAAGGAATAACGGGGGCCTGCTCTGAAAGGGAGACAAGGAATGAGGCTGAAAGAAACAGCAGTGCTCTACACCATTCCTCATGCATCATATAAACAGCAAATGTAAAATAAATTCTTTTTCTGTTGTTTTAAAATGTGCTTTCAAAAAGGTGTATTATATGTGTTTTTTCCTAGTCTCAGATTCCTGATTAACAATTAATAGAGCTGGATATATGAGTCGAGTATATTTCATTTTAATGCACCGGTTTTAACTGAACTGGTTAAAAAATATATCCCTGTATGCAAATTACATTACAGTTAATTGTGTTATGATCTGTTCCAGCAGAAAGCTCACATAGCTTCTTCGACAATTAACCCAGGATCACGGTGTAAAATCCAAAAGAAAGGACCGTTGTTTTATTTGCATTAGCCTGCAAAGAAAATCAAGACGCCTGTCTGAAGCGAGCAAAATGGACAATGAGAGGAGGAGAGGGACACTTTTCCTCTCTTTCTGCCTTTTTATTTTAACACAAACACGCTTGGACAAGCGTTCGGCTTTTCAGCTAATTAAGCCGTTTTAAGAAGGACTGGTCGAACAGTGACATCTTGGTGGGGAAGCAGTGAGTCAATGGGCCGATACAGAAGGGACGACATTTATGGGGCAGCTAAGGCCATTGTCTCCAGCCTCGCAGGATCTTTTCTAGTTGGCCGCCTCTGCCTGAGTGACCTGTACAATAAGAAGAATGCAAAAGGCTAACCTCCTATGCCAGCCACAAAAGGGGTCCGTCACAGAATAAAAAAATTTCATGCTGCTGGGCGGCAACTCTCTTCTGCCAAGATTCCACAGATACTTGGTTCTCTCTGCAGGGACTGTAAGTCAATTCTATAGCAATACAGAAGTTTACGATACTCTGCAGTGCACATGGAAAAAATGGCTTTATGAAGTCAAAACAAACTCAACAAGCATAAAAATAATGTGTTTTTCTCACTATGTTGACACATCATTTATTTATTTATTTATTTATTTATTTATTTATTTATTTATTTATTTATTTATTTGTTACTACTACTATTAATAATAAAAAACAAATTAATAATAATAAAACATTATTATTATTATTAATTTGCTTTTTATTATCATTATTATTAGTAGTAGTAAATAATAATAATAATAATAATAATAATAATAATAATAATAAATTATAGATAATAATAATAATAATAATAATAATAATAATAATAATAATAATAATAATAATATTATTATTATTATTATTATTATTATTATTATTATTATCTAGCTATATATTTTATATTGTAGATAAATTGAGACAAAAACAGGAATTTATATCTTTCTTTTTCTAAACTACAATATAAAGTACCACATAATTTAATAGGAGAGGCTTCACATTTATTATTTACTTGACTGATACTGAAAAAAATAAGAAAGCAAGCAACTAAAAATAAAATAAAGCAAGCATAACCAACATGTTTCCACAGTGCTGCTGTAATCTTTAAGACTAAGACTAAATACCAACGCAGTACAAACAATGATTATGTTTTGACAAGTTTCATGCAGTTCAGTGTGACCTTTTTCTGCTTGGTCTGTACACATGCTGTACTGTGCTCTAAGCCCCACTGCCATGCTGATGGTGAGCTCGTAACTTCGGCGCAACTTTTTAAGCAAAACTGTCAACACCACCTGCTACTTCTTCGAGGCCTTGCCAGCACCGGCCTCTTTCGGTGTGAGCCATGTGTTGTCATAATGTAAAGCCATTACAGAGAGTGTTTAGCACAGTTTTGGAGAGAGCCAAAACACGAACAACAAAGTGTGCCAATTATAGAGTCATTTGAGTGTTTGTTGAGCCTGCAAATAGGCCCGGCTTTGTCTGGCTGACCATATTGAAAGGGTCAAACAGAACATCTGAGTCTCTGTTTTACTGTGCATCCTGTAATCCTTCTCACATTTTGATGCCCAAGATGAAAAGAGAGAATAAGGGAGTGAGAGATTGTAGAAAAAAAAAAGAAAAAAACTTTGTTCCTTGTAACAATTTGGCTCCAAATGTCTGTGCACATTGCACTTGCGTCTGTAGCAGCATGTGTTTCTGGGATTGTTCTGGAAGGGAAAATGCCGAAACAGCAGGGAGCAGGAGATAAACAGGCAATTCGTGACTCATTAAAAAAGGCGATGGTGGCCAACATTGTAGAGGGTGTAAGGACCCTCGTTCCAACTGGGCTATAAACTTTTTCGGCACCAGCTGGACCCGGCATCTGTTAGCTTGTGCACGGAGAGATAATCCGGTGCAAATGACATCGGAGCTCTGCATTTAAAAAGCCCTGACATCTTACATAACCACACTGATTAGGAACTTGGGGAACCGGCAACCGAATGTCCAGGCACTCTAGGCCGTTAGCGACACGTTGCAGGATGCTGTGTGATATGTTAAGTTGGACCCTAGGTCATGTTGAAAAATCTGTCTGCCTGAAACATATCCATTTGGAGCTGCTTGATAAAAGGCTAAAGGACTAAAAGCAGACAAGGGTGTAAAGCTTGTCAAGATTTTTATGCAGTCGAAAAAAGTTCATTTTAAATGCGCCTAACGTTTATTACACAACGTGAGCACACAAAAAAGTCACTTTAATTTTATCATTAAATTATTATTTAAAAAATGCCTGATAAAAGATTTCCTCAACTTCTACTGCAAAGCTATGCTACATTTTAGAGTGACTATATTCCTTTCTTCAAAAGGTGTAAGGATGTTTACAGCCTCATTAGTATCGGAGTGTGCTTCAGCATATGAAAAATAGATAAGCTGAGCCAGTGTCCCCTCCAGCTTGCTGCCAGAGGAGTACTGAGCTACTCTTAAGTCTTTGCAGTGTGACAGAAGGCTGGCCCTTTCATGCTGCAGCATCGGGGTATAATTTGGCCTTTAAGAAACTTTATGAGTCCCTGAACTGATTTTCTGGAATATGAAAACATCAGCATATGGCCGAAGACAGCACTGGGCTAAGAAGTCAATTTCCCTCATGGAACATACCATGTGGGGTGACATTCATATTAGCATGGCGCCTTTGGCTCAGCACAGCGGTATCGCTTGGGGCAGGAGAGCCATGCATTTTTGTTGCCAGAAAATCTGAGGTAAGTGTCACACAAATGCTAACAGACCGACTGAAGCTGCTCCAAAGCTGCCAAAGTTTGAGCTATGCTCTGTTCTCGAGGCTGTGCTAAAAACCTGCTGTTGCTGCCCCGGCAAAAAAATAAATTTAAATACTTATGGCAATGGTTGAAATTGCCTATTTTGGGTAGAGTTAGACACTGTTCAAGCCCACCAGGCAGATGGAGCCCAATATGTCAGGTTTCTTTGTGGCCAGATGCAGTGCCGAGGGAATCCGTACCTATATAACATCTGGAGTGGTGGCATTTTCATCCACATCTGCACCTTAACCTTGCAAGAGAAGAAGGCCAGTGTGGCATGGACATTGTACCACCTAAGGGTTATGTTGAAACTGTTTTCATATTTATTAAAACTTTTAATCAAGAAAACAATAAAAAATAGTCATTTGAAACAAATGACAAAGCAGTTTTATGTTGCTTGTACTCTCATTCCTGTACTTGAATACACAATTCACTGTAATGTTGTTGTTTTTATGAGTATAATTAAATCATAGCGCTTTTACTTGTGTTTTTAAAATAAAATATTTGATGTTCTATGCCTGTATGTACAACTTTCAAACAACAATGCAGTTTTCTGTTGAAAATCTACACTTCAGGCACCAAATGATTAGCGACAATGTCTGAGACAGTGAAGACAAATAAACATTTCTGACCCAAGTTCAGTTTTAAATGCTTCAACAACATGGATACGGCATGATAATGATCTGCGAATGCTAAATATCCGAACTGCTGGAACATGTGCAGGTAAACCATTAGCTAGCTAAGTACGCTAGACTAGCTAGCTTTTGATGTTGCCTATGAAAGCCTTAAAATTCACTCCAATGTTTGATAGTGATGGATAAATACATCTTTTGTTAAATAGGTACTGCGAAAGCATATTGGTATCGCTCAGGAGAATCTTTGCAAGATAGATAATTATGTAAGCTAATTATGTAAGTTTATGTAAACAGGAACGAATTAACATGAGCTAGCTAGATAACTAACAGTCCTAGTTGGTTACTAACCCCCAAAAGCATTTCATTATCATAGCCTTTATATGTGATCGATAATGGAGGTGTTAACCAGACAACCTATTAACCCTTTTTGAGTTATTTTATTTGATTGTGATTACTGCTTTTTTATTGCTATCAAGTCTTTGTTTTTAGGGGATGTTAATACTATTTACAATTTAGAAAATGTATATACCAAGTACAATTGTAACCTCATTTAACACATGATGAATTTTATTTAAAAGTATCTCATTAAAATGTCTAATGACTTACAATGATCAACTTTAAGGCATTTTTTCATTGATTTGAAATGATATAAATTTGAACAATGTATGAAGTCAGTTTTCACTTCTGTTTTATTTCTTCATGGAGCTTATGAAAAAAAAAAAAAAAAAATCCGGATCCAAATCCCTACTGAGCAAGATCAGGGAAGCAGGAGAGAGCGGAAATTCAGAGTTGTAGAAATGAGGACAGGAGCCAAGAATCAAATGAGGAACTTTTCCCGTAGGTGAAGCTACTGTCAGAGCTTGTAAGACTCTTTTAAAAAATCTTTAAGAAAAGAAAGGATGCAAAGCAAGAAACAAAAGAACTAAATGTTTAAGCCTAAGCCTAAATGTAAGACAATTTAAAGACCATTTTAAAAAGATGAATAAGAAACATGCACTCTCTCTCTCTCTCTCTCTCTCTCTCTCTCTCTCTCACACACACACACACACACACACACACACACACACACACACACACACACACACACCCCAAGAGTGAAAAGCAGGAAGCTCCGCCCCCCTTCAGTCAGGCATGACAGGAGGACCTGTCAATCACTTGCGCTGTAGAGCAGTTTGATGCAGTCTGGCCCTACATGAGCTTGTCACGGGCTGATGGACATGTGCACTTTCCCACCTTGTAGGGGGTCACAAAGTGGCTGAGAGAGCAGCACACACACACACAAATCAGATGTATGCATAAAATATTAGTGATTTCACAGGAAAGTCTGAAAAATATAATTTCTTGTCTAACTTTCTTTATTTTTAAGCAACATCCTGCAGTCATGGCATTTAGAGATGCTTCCCTTTACCTCAAATCTTGTGTGTTTTGTCTTAAACAAACATAATCATATACAAGGTTTTTAAGCCCAATTAAAAACTAATGTGACAATTTCACAGTACAACAGGCAATTGGAAATTATTATGCTTACTGAGGCAATCTAATGTCTCGAAATTAGCTAGACAGTTCTGCAGATTGCCTCATAGTTTGTAAACAGGTATCAAGAAGATTAAAAAAAAGCCCTGCTATCTTAATTATGTATTCTCCAGATCAGTTGAATAGACGATGTTAATTTGTGGTTTACTCGGTACAAGGTATAACAGGCTGTTTTACATGTTGCATTGTTGTTGCACAATAGATTTGGCCATATTGAAATTCTGGCTTGAATGACAAACACCTTGAATAACTCAAAGTAAGTGAAAACTTTTCTCTGGGTTTCACCTTCCAAGACCCTTTAACAGTTTAACAGTTGTAACAGAATGCTGCAAGGTTTGTCTCATCTCTCCTCCTCCACGTCCTTCATTTTTTTTTTTATGTATAATTAGTGATGTGTGTCAATATTGTGCCCCATAGTAACCATATGGTTAGCCCGGGCAGACAGGCAATTGTTTGGTGCTGTGAAATATTGTGTAACCCTGTGAGTTGTGGAGCCAGTGGAAACAGGAACTGTTGCTCAGACTGACAGTTACATTGTCTGTATGAATGGGGGAAACTTCTGAGGAAAAGACACAAGTGGACCCAGACAGAATGTCCTGACCCTGGAGAGAAAGGCCAATTTGACATGGTATAGGGTCGTCCGTTTCTTCCCGCCTCCTAGCATTAACCATTAGGTCTAGGACATAGGAAGAAGCACACTGGACGCAGAGAGGTTTTTCAACTGTGGAAAAAAAAGAGCTTCTTTATTCCCTATTGTTTCCTCAGCATTATTCAGCCTTAATGAATCATTAAGCTACTATTGAACACCCCATCGTTCAAACACATTTAGTACAAAAAAGATGAGAATGGATGAGGGAGTCTAATAAACAAACAGTGCAAGCAGAGTCAACAAAAGAGTGAAGGAATTTAAAAATTATTATTTTTCCTGTTAACCTTTTTTTCTTAATCCTCATAGAAGAGTCTGGGCAGTACAATAAAAAAATAAGTCTTGAAATATTCCACTTTTATGTAAAAATATTGTAGTGAAGTAAACACAGATCTTCCAAAACTATATCTATTCAGTAGTCTTCTTCTTTGCCTGCAAATGCTTTCCCCACACTTTCCTGTGGTTCGCATGTTAATAATCTGCAGTCTAGTTATTCGACTGTTGTATCGCTGTTGAAAAACGTTCTATCCATCCCTCAGTCAGGACGCATCCTTTAGAGTATTGTTTGATCACACTGACTTTTTTATGCCATTATAAAAACAGTGCTTGTGTGCATTTTCTGATTAGTAGTTGTTTCTTTCCCTATTGCTATTACCTTTAATCATCCTGCAACCAGCAATTAGTATTCTCTTAGCAATAATCGGCTTTGTTCCCAAAGAAAGAGGAGCTAAAACGATGCCCAGCCTGCCTTTATCTTAAAAATAAAGCAGAACAATTAAAGCCCATGTCCCTTTGCACAGCGTTTGATCTCACACAAAGCTCACTCTCCCTCTCTGTTTTTTTTTCCTTTGGGGTGGGGAATTTAACATGAAGGATAGTGATGGACCTCAAGCCAGGCGGTAACAGGCATGAGGCGGCTCTTGTTTTTGCTCAATCGGAGGCATTCTGTGTCACTGTTTGGACTATGGGCATGATTTATTTGTCTACACTGACCCGCGTCCCCTGCTTAATTACCCTGGGACCCTCAGACAGAGCCTCTTGACACTGGCAGAAAGCCCAGCCACTTTGGCTCTTGGGACCAACTGTTGACCTGATGGCCAGGGAGGGGGTGATGGGTAAGGAGGGGATGATGGGTCACTGATATGCCGAGCATTCTGAAACCTGTCTCTCTGCAGTGTCCGGAGCCGTTGGCCTACGGCCTCCCATTGCCCTAACGAGGCATTAAAATGCGGCTGAGAGAGGCAAAACCGACAGAGCTCTCGAGACATCTTAGCCCATTGTAAATCATTGACTGAAAAGTGCATGCCGTTACTTCAGCGACGCTCCACATCTACCGCCCACTACCTCCATCATCCACATTAATCCATAATGACGACCGGCGAAGAGCTTTGAACTCTGGGATTTTTAGAAAAGAATCAACTGAGTTCCATCCAAATGAAACAGTAAACGGAAATTCATTTCACATGTGAACATGGAGAGATCATTAAGATGTCTCATTTGCCGGGGATGTCATACAACTGCACAATGTGAGCTAAAGCAAACTAATTACAGGGAAAGTTGTAACTGGAAAGGAAAGTAAACATTTAAAAACACAGCATGAGACTCCTGACTACATTTAAGGTGTTTTTTCTTCTCTCATCTAGCTGTATTTTTTATATGCTTTGGCAATAGTGAGAAATGGGTTCTATATAAACATGCATAGAAAATAAAATCAAAACAGGAGATTGGACTAGAAAAACTAAGATCATCATGGCTATAGGTAGGAAAAACATATAATCTGTATTAACTTCTGTATTAAGAGACTTTATTTTCTCTCTAATTTGACAGGTCATAGATATCAATCTCCAATTGATTTTTTTTTTAATATTTAAATGGAAATATTACATATTAAAAATATATAGTATCAAACCATAGATGTTTTTTTATTGATTTATACTATATCATAATTCCTTTAATGAATTATTATTTAAAGTTTCTTCTTTAGAAAATGTGTAGCATAAAGGAAATATCCAAAGATTTACTTTGAAGTATGTCAGATTTACTATTAAGACACATGTCACTTCCTGATAGATAATCCTGTGAGAATTAGAACAAATAGAGTGGTGCTCGAGTTACTTTCTCAAGTACGCTCCATAAAGTGGTCAAGGGCCATTGACTGATACCCCGATTCTGTTCTGATGTGAACAAAGCGTAGGGTTTGACTGTTGGACTGAGGCCCCTACGGTGCCACACACCCCCATCCACACACCGGCCCCTTCACACATACACACACACACTCCCCTTTACACACAGTTACCTAGGAACCTGTGCCTGTGGGACTGAGTAATGCTCCTGTACAAAGCAAGTGACAGCAGAAGTGTGGAGAGAGTGATGGGATGTCCCACTGGCCGCGCTTCTGTCCTCTGCTCTCAGACACACCCCCTTTTTCCTTTTCCGCTCACTAGCGCCTGCAGGAGGAAACGCTCAATTCTGCATACACCTTGTCTAGATGAGAGAACACGAAAAAGTACACAAGTGAATGGATAACAACAAAGCAAAAACAAGTCAAATTTATACTTCATGATTTCAAACACAACACTATTCTATATCCTCCAAATATTATACACACACACGCACACACACACAAAAACACACACTGCCCCCTCTTACTTCATACCGAGCATAAGGAGCCTGCTGGGCAGAAGCGCCACTCTCTCTCCAGGGGAAGGCAGCCCTCTGCACGGGGGCCTCTTTGTCATGCGGCCCCTGGCCCCTGGCCTTGAGAAGTGGCTTGCTTCACTCTGCACGTCTCTGCTCTCCGCTCCATGTCTGCACTTCCCTTTGTCTCCTCTGAAAGCTGGAAGGCTCACTGAAAAATATGAGAGCATGTTGCTTCAGGGTTACCGAGGCACCATGTGATTTAAGTGCAAGTTCATCAGGGGACAACTGCTGAAGTCTAAACCTCCTGAGTTTGCAGATCTGGGAATGAAAGCAATTTCCCAAGAAGACAGAGAACAAGATGTTCTCTCCAAGATTAAAGGCGTGCATCTGATGGTACATAACGTTAAATATCAGCCAGTTCCCTTAGCCTGGTGTATGACAAAGGGTTGATTTTATAATAAATATTTATAAGGAAGGAAAAAGGAATCCATATTTATTGATCAATGTTTCTGTTTTACAGCAAGGTAATTAACATTAATGATGTCCAATATAATATTCTGCATTGATTCTACTGTGCTGAAAACAGCAGTGATATTTTAATCCATTTAATCTTAACGTGACAAACATTTTGAATATTTGTGTGACCGTTGCTTTGAGTCACGGTCAGAAGCAACCCCTTGCTTATTAACCCAAGTAATTCACCAGCTTTCTCCAGTCAGCACAGGTTTAACCCCAAACCACCCACTGCCCTCATTTCATGCACTGTAGTTGTATATTTGTATGATATTTAACACTTTTCTTTCCCCAAAAAAATCCAGAGCTCAAGCTACATAAAATGGCATCAATAAGCAAACAACTGAAATTCCAAAACTTTCAAATACACAACTTTTGACACAACTGAAATGATGTGAATTTGTGACTTGATGCATAAATTCCTATTTAAAACTGAAACTAATCTAGACGTTCTAGCATGCTCTTATTATTCCAGGACATTATTTCCTTTACTGATCACAAAAAAATGGTTTAAATAATAAATGCATTTAAAAATAATAATAATAAATTAAATGCATTTAAGATATGCATATACTATAACCATGATGGTTCATTTAAATTATGTCTTGCTTTATTGTCATCTTCTTAATGCATGTTAAAAAGAACAACTTTTACATTTCCAAACATTCATTATACAAACATTTCCTGCTACAGAGAAATGAGAAAGTAACTTAAATATATTAAGCAATAGGTGGAAGCTGTTAGGGATCAACCTGCCGAAACAGAAGCATGAGGCCACAGCCAAGAAAAAGGTTGACCAAGATACTTAGACTCATGTGTCACTTCCTCGGGAAATTCAGAACCGTAACCAGAAATGTCTCTGCTCTGCTGCATAATTGAACCTTTTCACTACTTATCACTACTTTTGTTGTTTCTTTTGAATTAAGTTAATAGGCTAATTAAGTACCAGTGTTTGCTAAAACTACAAACGTGAGGTCAGATATTGTGAAATGGCTGAATAAAATATCAAATGTGATAAGAGGTACAACAGTTAGTATTTAGTTTCTGCATTAATTACAGTTACAGTTACAAGGAATGTATTATTGTTTCACTTTTTGCCCTCAGGGGATTGTGCCTTGTGCCTGCAAATAAAAATACAGAGTTGTCTGATTGAGGTAAATAAATCAGTTGACATTAATTTATTCTTTTTAACAATGATGAATGGGAAAATATATCATGCCCAGATATGTACTTTATTTATTTATTTTATTAATTTAACTTCATTAACTACTTCCCTGGGGGTGGCTTGGTGGTTAGCACGTTTGCTTCACACCTCCAGATTTGGGGGTTCGATTCCCGTCTCCGCCGTGTGTGTGGAGTTTGCATGTTCTCCCCGTGCCTCTGGGTACTCCGGTTTCCTCCCCCGGTCCAAAGACATGCAATGTAGGTTGATTGACATCTCTAAATTGTCTGTAGTGTGTGAATGAGAGTGTGTGTGTGTGTGTGTGCGCCCTGTGATGGGTTGGCACTCCGTCCAGGGTCTATCCTGCCTTGATGCCCGACGACGCCTGAGATAGGCACAGGCTCCCTGTGACCCGAGAATAGATCGGATACAGACAATGGAAAAAAAACTACTTCCCTGCGCTGCAAACACTGGATGCTAAATGGGACACCAGTACATCAAATCTGGGGCAAATGGACTGTTCAACATTTTAAAAAATGACACCAAGAAAAGCACTTTTTCAGCAACAAACAACCAATAAAGGTTTATGGGGAACAAATTGCTTTTTATTAGTTAGATGAAGAAAAACACACAAGAGATAAAAGCTTCTTAAATGACCTCCACAGAATTATTGTGTTCATTTAAATTGAAGAAGTTTTCATCTGGGGCTGCTCTGACACTCTGAAATGTGACTGTGGCCTTATGAAGCTTTTATGACATAATGTTCATGTTGCTGCAATAAAGTGAGTTCCTAAAAGTATTTATTGAATTAAATTTAAAATTTAACACATTGATCAAAGTGTATATACAGTGTTAGTGTAATAAATTGGGAAACACTGGGAATTTTACACAAACTCATTCATGTATGTAAAGTTTATACAATTCATTATTATTGTTATTATTATTATTATTATTATTATTATTATTATTATTATCATTTTACAACTTAACCCTACAAGCCATTTTTACAGTGCATTTGACATGTCCTGTATGAAGCCAAACATAATATTTAGCACTTCTTTGAGAATAATGCTGTTTACAGCATCAATGTGATGATAAAATGTAAACACTGTAAAGTTTTCTACTGTAAAGTTTTCTATATAGTTTCACAAAACAACTCTGCTTAGACTGGTAGAGATTTCTCTCTCTCTCTCTCTCTCTCTCTCTCTCTCTCTCTCTCTTCTCTCTCTCTCTCTCACACACACACACAACACACACACACACACACACACACACACACACCTTTCACATACCATGCTTGATGCAGTACAGTAGTTTATTTATTTCTTCTATACATAGTGTTCTTGTACAAAAATAAACAGAACACAGTGACTACTGTTTTTGGCACTGTTATGTAGGAGTTCATTAGAGAAATGTGTATCTACTGTAGTACTAATGTACTAACTAATGTACTAATGTAATATACTATAGCTTTTGATTTTCCATTATTTTTATGTTGAACTAATATCACATGTTTATTGCACATGTCATTCTTCCCCACTTTAAGGACTGAATTGAAATGTGGCATGGATGAAAATCTATATAAACTGTATTAAATAAATTCATTCTAACCGTGAAAGTTTTAAATCTTTGCTGCCACCTAGTGTTACTTGCTGCTTTTTCGGATGTGATTTATTTATTTATTTTTGTTTCTTTATTCATTCATTGTCTACCGCTTATCCGATCTATTCTCGGGTCACAGGGAGCCTGTGTCTATCTCAGGTGTCATTGGGCATCAAGGCAGGATACACCCTGGATGGAGTGCCAACCCATCACAGGGCACACACACACACTCTCATTCACTCACACAATATGGACAATTTAGAGATGCTAATCAACCTACAATGCATGTCTTTGGACCAGTGGAGGAAACTGGAGTACCCAGAGGCACGGGGAAAACATGCAAACCACACACACACACACACACACACACACACACACACACACACACACACACACACACACACACCCCAGAGGTGAGAAACAAACCCCCAACGCTGGAGGTGTGAGGCAAACGTGCTAACCACCAAGCCACCAAGCCACCGAGACCCACATGTTTGTTTGTTTGTTTGTTTGTTTATTTATTTACTTATTTATTTATTTGTTTATTTATTCATTCATTCACTCATTCATTCATTCATTCATTCATTCACACACTTCACTTTTTCAAAGGTAGTCAGTATAAAAACCTTATTAGTTCCTACATTACCAGCAAATGGTTTTTGAATGGTGGATTTGCATCTCGGGTGCATTGACCCCTTGTGTCTTGTGTGCTGCGCTGATATGCCCAGGATCAACACCGAATCTGCCCAGGATAGAGCACTTATCAAGATAAATGAATGAATGAACTATTTACTCTACTATCTACTATCTACTGATATTAAAAACCAACATTATTTATGACGGAAATTAACTTTAATTAATGGCAACACATCGCCAGGTGAGGAAAACCTACCTAAATTGTGATGTATGAGACATTTGATAAAAATTTGCATCTACTGAATGGTATTTTGAATAAGTTGCTCAATGTTTGTTCATAATATAGGCCTTTTTAACACTTACGTTTGCTGTACAAAATATGTCACATATGTACAAATGTTACATATGTACAAAACACTGCAACCACACCATTGTACAATCTTCACAGGACTGAATTACTTCCAGTGTTGGAGTGAAAATGTTTTCTGAGCAGCACACAACACCATTTGAGTGTAACAACCTAGGACTCAGGAGAAGGGTGAGGCTCCATTTGTGGAGGTTTGTTACAACAGAGCAAAGTCCACAGTCCAAAATATACAACCCAGTAATCCAGGCCAAAGTTGTACAAATACAGTGAAAACAAACACAGTCCAAAGGGCAAATTGAAAGAGTAAATTGAAACACAAGGCAAAGGTCTAGAATAACGCTAAGAACTTATGGACATGGATTGAGGCAACACTTTGCAATGTATAGGTCAATGAACAGTCCTTATATACAGTCCTTAGCTCTGTGTATGTAGCACCAGAGTCCTGGAGAAACGTTATCTCATTTTCATTGTGTACTGCATCAGCTATAAATGGTTGAAATGACAATAAAAGCTTCTTGACTTGACTTAAATATATGTTTGAATTAGGCAAGAGGCAGTTGTTTGCTTATTTTACCTCTGCTGACAAAAAGGAGGCATGAACTTATGTAACGCTTGAACTTATGTTACACGAGTAGAAATTCAGGTAAAGGAAAAGAGTGAAAGAGGAAGTGTATGTGTTTTGGATTGCCAGATCCTTATTGGGAAAACACAATAGACAGTTTAAACATGGAAGTATCCTAATAATAGTCACTATCAGAGGAGAGAAGGACACTTATTTGCATATTCAAAAAACCTGTGGTGCTACCCAGAGGCCAAAAATCCATAAACATCTGCTGCTTTAGCTACAACATCTTGTAGCTAAACAGCCACAGATATAAACTTAACATCCTCTTTGAACAAGAAAATACACTGATCATCTATAACATTATGAGCAATGACGGGTGAAGTGAATAACACTGATGATCTCCTCATCATGGCACCTGTTAGTGGGTGGGATATATTAAGCAGCAAGTGAACATTTTGTCCTCAAAGTTGATGTGTTAGAAGCAGGGAAAATGGGCAAGCGTAAGGATTTGAGCGAATTTGACGAAGGGCCAAATTGTGATGGCTAGACAACTGGATCAGAGCATCTCCAAAACTGTAGCTCTTGTGGGGTGTTTCCGGTCTGCAGTGGTCAGTATCTATCAAAAGTGGTCCAAGGAAGGAACAGTGGTGAATGGATGACAGGGTCATAGGCGGCCAAAGCTTGTGGGGAGCGAAGGCTGGCCCATGTGATCCGATCCAACAGATGAGCTACTGTTGCTCAGATTGCATAGCCGCAGACCAGTCAGGGTGCGCATGCTGACCCCTGTGCACCGCCGAAAGCACCAACAATGGGCACGTGAGCATCAGAACTGGTGGTCATAATGTTATGCCTGATCTGTGTATGTTTTAATCTGTGCTCTAACCTTTTATAAAAGTTTGTGTAACATTGTTAGTGAGAATTTTTGTGATATTTGAATATATTGGTTTTGATATGAAATTGTAAACTTATTTAGTTTCTTGCATTTTTCTAGTCAGCAAATTCCCAGGTTTAAGTATCATTTCCTCATTTCCAGTTTTTGACCAGAAATTACTGCATTAATAATTCTGCTTGAGTTTCATCATCAAATAGTGGAGTGAGAAGCAAAATGCCAGTAAACCACCCATGGACAGATTCCTGACTGTTATTTGACTCACTGGCATTAACATGAGAGTGGAAAATACATGCTATAAATAAATATGAAAAAGAAAACAAACCAAATGATTTGTACCATCTCAGACTTTCTCAAACTGGAGATCCCACAAAGTCGTCCAACTTTCGTTCCCATATTACAGAAACTGACCTTTGCAGTATACATGAGATTGATGGGATTAATCTGTTTTTTTGTTGTTGTTTTTTTAAAAACACTAAATCCCGGAACCCTTTACAGGCACTTTAGGTATGGAAAAATCTGATTGCTCGTTACAGCAATAAATTAAAATACGTAAACAGTGCTGACACAGTATGAAAGACACCCAAACGTCTTTCAAGTTATGAAGCTACGTAAGGTGAATGCCAGAGAAATCTTATTAACCTGTAATAACTCTTATTAACTATTTTTGAAAGTTTAATGTTTTCTGACTCTGTGACTATTTATTCATATAAATATATACGTATGTATTTTTTGTTGAATCTATTCGAGGGGTACATGTAACCAGTTCAAGTCCAGTCTCCAGACATTATCTGTATTGATTTGGACTTCTCTTGGTATTATTGGAATTTATACTTGGGCTTGTCTCGGTTTTGGACTTTGGACTCACTAAATATGGGCGTTGGCATGAGCAAGGGTTTGTAAAACAATGTTAATGTTGTCTTTTCTTTTGGATTTGCAAAGTCTGATAAGAAGTAATAACTTCAGCTAAAAAACAGACTAATCATTGGTGCCATACATGACTGAAGGCGTGGCCTCAAAAATGATTTGAATGATTGCCGTTTTCAGTCTTGATCTTGATTAAGTCTTGCTTTCAAATGGTCTCAGTCTTGCCTAAGACTTGTTTTTGACTCTTTCTTAGCTAGTCTCGGTCTTGGACTTGATTATGGTAGATTTGTCTACAGCCCTATTAGTTTGTTTTGATAGCCTTTAATAGTATACAGTGTTGAATTTGAACCAAATTGTATAATAAAAACTCAGGTAACATTAAAAGTTAGGAATTAGATATTTGATTTGATTTTTATAGATTTGATATTAAGAAAAGTGATAACATTAAGATATTAAGTGATACCAAGGGAATCATTGCTACCTCATAGCTCCAGGGATTCTGGTTCAGTCATTAGCAATGGTTACAGTTTGTGTAGTTTATCTTCTCATCTTGTTCATATGGGCTTATTTTAAGTAAATCTTTCTGGGCGATCAAGAATACTATAGTATAGGAAAGAAAGAAAGAAATCCCATGCTTTTTACTGCCAGTGCACCATGGCTGTGGCTTGGCTATACTAAATTGTCCCTAGACCTGAAGGAGGGCATGCATGGTGCCCTGTAACGGACTGATGTCCCAGGATGTATTCCCTCTTAGCAACATGTGTTCCCAGGATTAGCTCCAAATTCACCAGCATATAAACAGTTCTAACTCAAAGAGTCTGGATGTCCAGTGTACACATTGTATTAGTTTGTTCAAAGCTAGAACTAGTTTCACTTTGATTGAGTCACACTTGAAAGGAAAAGCAAAAAGTACCTGTAGGTTTTGGACCCCTTGGGATTGCCCAAAGTGATGAGCAGCCAAACAATTTTTCTGGTAAAGGACCCTGCTTGTATAGCTCCCAGAAGAGAAATTTTAGCAGTGAACAGTTTAAGGTATATATGCAGAAAATTTACATAACCATATCATTAATTTGACTGGCATGATTTAACAGTTAGCTTATGATTCTTGGGTGCCTGTAATCTAAAATTTGGAGGTTTTCTTATAAATTCCCTTCCAATACTGAGTGAAATGCAACAACATTTATAAATACTTCTTAAAAGGGTTACTGTTATGGCTTGGTCGGGTTTAACTGTCATCTTTGTATTTGGAAATCCAGCAAAATTCCCCATATATGTATTTATTCCTCCAAATTCTATATGATATCAGTTTGAGGAAAAGTAATAGAGTTCAGTCGCCACCAATTTTTTAAGGTGTGTATGGAACAGCAGACTTACATGATGACATACTCTTGTTTTATGTCGTGTTTTATTCCTTATTGAACGCCATGCTTGCTACTTATTGGCTGCGATTACAAGCCATGTTTCCTGTATTGCAATTTTCCAGTTCTCTGTTTCACACTGCCCCAAGTCATATTTCTTACTAGTAGTTCTTGTTTTCTTATAGCATCTTTCACCTCTGTGGATTTTGATGGTAATCATTGGAAATACCTAAGTAAAAAATAAGGGGGAATTATTTCCTGACTCCTAGAATGTGTTTCCTGCTGTGTCCCAGAAAGTTTATGAGAAATGGTTTTTTTACTTGAAAAACAAACAAACAAACAAAAAAAAACCCCACAGAATAATAAAATAAAAAAATGAGCACATTTAGCATTCAAGTCTTTTTCATCTACCTAAAAAAACAACAACAACAACAAACACACCAATATCCCAGATAGACATAATCTGTACATTTAAAGTAAGTACCTTTTACATACACAGCATTCTGAAATGCAATCCCTTTTTGCTTTACAGTAAAAAAAAACAACAACAACAAAAAAACAAGTACATTTAAACATCCTCATGTATTAAAGTGAATATCATTAACTTAAATAAGCACACCACAAGTTCACTGTGCCCAACCCTGCATTATTAGCTAGTTTGCTAAACAGTTAGTCATAAGGAAAAAATTCAAATAATCATAGAATTTCCCTTGCTGGTTAGCTAATGTGTAAAAATAATTTTTGGAATGAATGTTAAAAACAAAAGAAAAACTTGACTACCTATCTAATTCAACAAGAAAATAAAAAAGTGAGATAATCAAACAAGCTAATTACTGAAACTTAACTACCTTTGCTAGATTACTTTGCTAAGTTCAAATATTTCAGTAATACTTCTTTTAACATTTAAGAGCATTAATACTTGTATTAAAGATTTAATAAAACAGTGTTTATACTGTCCACTAGATGGTGCATAAATGCTTTTGACAGCTAAGACAGCAGGAAACTAATCAGGAAAAAGTACATTAATGTATTTTGTAAACCAGTTTCCAAATTCCTGGAGATCCCATTTTTCTGAACAAAAAAACAGTGTAACATGCCTTTGTCAAAACTTCTAATCTTTTATGATCAGGATTTCCTGTTAGAGCTAATAAAATACAACTACTAACAAATGCAAATGTTCAGGTTGTGCTTTTTTTTTTTTATTATTACCATAAATGGACCCATAATCATTTCAATCTAACCATAAGGAGAAAATAATAGAGAAGGTTATGCTGTGGAAAAAAAACGTTTCTGCACCTTACAATGTTTTCTTTTAATGTGTGCCTGAGACTAACTCTGGGGAAGTTCCCGTTGACTAAAGCGAATGAGAAAAAAAAAGTTTTAGGTGATTGATGTGAATCATAGGCAAGTTTATATCCATTATGAGTGATGCTCATGGTATATTATAGGAGGCTACATGGCATAATGACATGAGAGATGTCCATGAAAACCCTTATAAAATAGGATTTTGGCAAAAGGTACAGGAAAGAGAGAAGAGAAGTGTGCTGTGTGTGTGAAGACTGAAACTGGATGGTATGTACGTGTTGAAGATGTGTGAAGCTTTAGTACAACTATATATATATATATATATATATATATATATATATATATATATATATATATATATATATATATATATATATTTTTTTCATGAATCCTGTAGTGAGACACAATTAATGCAAAAAATAGTCAGTAAAGACAACTTTTGCCAATCAGTGGACACACACACACACACACACACACACACACACACACACACAACACACATACATACATACATACATATATATATATATATATATATATATATATATATATATATATATATATATATATATATGTATATAATGGCAGAAATATGAAATGACCTGTTGACTAACAGCTAAGCTACAGAACACAAAGCTATAGAAATGTGTCTGTGCAGGGGAATGTCATTTCAGCAAGCATCTACATTGTTAATTCTCATTTGGATTACATTTTATTTTTCTGTGATTCCAGTGTGATAAGTCACTCGTATCCACCATGCTTTGAAATACATATATTACATCTAAAAAGCGAAACTGGGATAACAATAGTAACAGGACACGCCCACAGACGTCGGCTGGCGTGGCTAAGTTAGGAGCGTCATCGCGTCACCGATTTGAACGGAACGTCATCACGCTAGAACGAACTCTGAAGCTTAAGCTGTAATTCGTATTATGATAGGTTGTGAAAGTGGAAAGTACCTCCTCGGAAATCCCCCATTTGGCATTTCCTATTGACATTATTCTGGGCTCGCTTAAATCCTACACTGTGTTTTTCTACGCCTTGAATGTGCGCTTGATGAAAGAGGCTACGTTTGGTTTGAAGGCGCCATGGAGCACTAGGCTACTCGGGGCTACACTGATTCAAGCAGCAGGCGGTGGAGGACCGGAGCATCTTATGGGCTTTGTTGGCGGATACCGACATATTGAACAGGTAACAGTTGTGCGCTTTCAGTCGTCGGGCGCTACCGTCGCTCTCTTTTATTCGTGTCGCTCTCTGTGCTGAATGACATAGGACAAAACGAGTCGGGGATTCATTAGAAACGCGTCTTAAACGGCACATCAGTCTGGCAGCCTTTGGATGTCTGAATGAATGCCACGGTTTTGACAGCCATTGTTTGGGAAAATGTCCCTTAGTCCGAATTACTAGTAGCATCAACCGAGGCAAAGGCCTCCATTATTTTAGTTCTGGTGGTGAATGTGTTCTCATTTTGGTGTGTGACAGCGTTGCATTGTCTCTGACGGCTTTATCGGATGAATTACGTAATTGGAGCGTCAGGCGGCGGAGTGGCGAAAACCCGCATCGTCTCCTCTCTCTCTCTCTCTCTCCCTCTCTCCTTCCCTCTCTATTGTGCCTGTGTGTGCTTCAGTCAGACAACGCTCCCCCGCGTGTAGGTTTTTGTTTGTTTGTTTGTTATCGTCTCTTTAACGGCATTCTGGTATATTTGTAGCATGAGGAATGTTTTCACGACATGCAAAATGTGCTGTAGGAGACCTTCTGGAGCAAGTTGTCCTCAGACTACCTCAGACAAGTCGGGCCTAAAGAGTGCGCTTTTTCTCTAACAGTTTCCAGTCCACATCTGCTAGGTCTCACGACTTGTGCCTCTTGCCTGATGACACTACACATGAGTAACTTATTGCAAGAAGAGCACATATACATGACTCAGCTAGTGTCCTGTAATAGGTAATTGGTCTATAGGTTTATGATGTGAATGTATACATACTTGAATTATGATACCCAGCTAGTAGCAGTGAGCCTGTGTTAGTGCTTCACTTACTCCAAATTCAGGACACACACAGTGTAAAGGACTAGTCAGACACACTGGCCTGCCCATATTAAAACAAAACTAATGCCTTTTTTTGGTCTTTTTCCCACAGAGCTAAACTGGTTTCCCGCTCCTTTCCCCAAGAGAACACAATGTCACAGGGCCAAAACTTCCTGCCTAAGTTCCTGTTCGTGAGTAACCTCCTGAAGGCCATGAAGATCCGTGAGCGAGTGCCCCATGATGTCATAAAGCCATCAGCCAGTGGCGGTCTGCTTCACCACCTTCGTGGCATGCACCGCTACACACTGGAAATGATCCGGATGAGCCAGTTCCCGCAGGCCTTCCGTGAGATCATCCAGTCGGCCATCTTGGACCGTGCTATGCAGACCTCACTGGAGCAGGAGAAGAGGCTCAACTGGTGCTATGAAGTCAAGAAGCTGGTGCCACTCCGAACGAATGGTAACACGTTCGCATTAGTTTGGCTCATAGCTTGGTTTGGCCTTGATCTGTTTGCTCTAATGGATGATTTGTCATGGATATAGTGTATGTTTTCCTACAACCAATGGAATGATTACTTTTGTTTTACAGTAATTACAGTTTACCTATACTAGGGACCGAAGAATATTTTCTAAAGAATGACGATAATTGACAATAATTACGTCCTTCTAAGAAGAAAAGATTTCTAGTTTATGTAGAAGTTTTCTCGAAATAGTAGGATATTATGTTGGCCTATATTTTTTTTTTAATGGAAACACTCTGAACCTCTGGTAAGAACTGGGGCAAGATCAAAGAGTTAATAGTCGGGGAAAGCTGCCTGCATGAGCATATCAGAACTGACGGGAAAATCCTAAACTGTCACAATGACGTCCCCCTGCCATCCCTCTTCATTCTTTCATGAGATTTGATCTAGGGGTCTTTCCTGATTCATCATTCAAAGAGAGGCCTTTATGAGCTGAACATATCCGCTGTTAACGCAAGGTCAGGCTCCATGGCTGATGGTGGATAAGTAATGCTTCAACCCTATACGTTGGAGTTCTTACACTTTTCCTCTGGTGTTCTGTGCTGTAATTTCATAGTAACACCACTTATGCAAAATGTGTCAGGAAATCTATTTTCACTGTCTTTCCCAGACGCTTATATTAGTATGGCATTGTTATTCAGATTTATGTTTTTTGTGATTTGTCCTCCACATTGTAGTTACTACCAGAAAGATTTAGACTCAACACTTTTACATGAATTACTCCAGTATATAAATGTGGTATATTTAAAGGTTCTCTTCTGCAACTGGCTGCTTGTTAGTAGAATTAATCCCATCAGGTGACACTGGGACAAGGGCAAGGACGGCAGGACAGTCCATGCCAGCGGCGGCAAAGCTGACTCATTTTATTTTTGCGTCCACATGTTCAAAGGCTGAGGCTGAAATAGTGATCCATATACTGATAAGGATGTGGCCTGGGTATTTCCAGAATGTCCACTCCATATGTTTCATATCAGTTTTCCCTTCTCATTAGGTGCAATTCATTCATTCATTTAGATGATGCATAACCTTGTATGGGAAGTTTTTTAGGTGGAATTGGATGTATTGTTCATGACACTTCTGGCAATGTGACTACTGTCATAAAGAGGAGATATTTGATAGCATTGCACTGTGTAACACTTTAGTGTCATTGTTAATGTAGAATCATTACAGATTGAGTAACTAGTCATGTCGAACAAGTCTCAAACTGAGAGGAAAGTTTTTGCCCTTGAGCTGTAGAGAGAATATTCTGAAATATTCTAAAATTGGAAAAGGAAATAAGGACACAGTTTTTTTAACGTGTTATTTAAGTGGAACACTTCTGTGAAGATATGATTTAATGAGGCCCATTACACTTTAGTTTGTAATATGCATAATCTATGAGCTATTTTACAAACAAAAACAAAATGGTGACAAAAAAACAAAACAACAATAAGGTTGCTTGGATCACTAGTTTGGCCAGAAAACCCTGTGCTTTGTTTCTTGTTTAAGTTGTTCGTAAGTATAGTTGCCTTTATGGACTTGAAAATAAAACCTAGGAGGCTCCTATTGTGATATTGAAAGTTTAATGAGCGGACAGACATTCCTGTTGAAGAAGGTCCCTCCCCTTTGGAAAGTCCAGCCACTCTGCTGTTTCAAGAGCTGAGCAGGGGAAGAAAAAGCTGCAGTGCCGGCCTCGCGGCACTTAATCAGAGCAAATCGCTTGCTGGGGAATTTCCTCGCTGTTGTATTATAGCCTTGTTTTAGAACAGCTTGTTACCAAGAGCCACACCAGTTGCACAACCTCGAAAAAACCCTTCAAGTCAGTGGAATCTAGTTCTTCTGTTAATAGGTGCACAATGTAGTGTGTCTTTCTGGCCTTATATATATATGTGTGTGTGTGTGTGTGTGTGTGTGTGTGTGTGTGTGTATGTGTATGTATATATATATATATATGTGTATATATATATATATATATATATATATATATATATATATATATATATATATATTTTTATATATATATATATGTATATGTATATGTGTGTATATGTATGTATGTGTGTGTGTGTGTGTGTATGTATGTATGTATGTATGTATGTATATATATAATGTATGTGTGTGTGGAAGAAGTGTTAACTATCCCCCAAAGTTAGTGTGAATCTTAAGCTAATTGTGTGTTATTGTTTTATGTGTTTAAACAAATCCAGTACCAGGCCTAAAACATGTAAAATGCAATACACCAGTGCTCCATGGATTATACATGCATACATTTATGCTATAGTTGCAATGACGAGTGTCATTTCTGTACTTTTTAAGACTTCTGTAAGGCATATTTCCTCTTTTTAAAGATATATGATGGTCTGTAATAGATACCTCTTAACTGTTCTACCAGCATGTTGGAAATTCCCCAGTTCTTTTTTTTTTGTCACGCTGCCTGACTAAACACCTAATTGTATCTCTTATGGCACCAAAAGTCTTTTTTAGCAGCAAAGCGCACAGATATCTGCTATACCCCCTATAACTAAATGTCTGGTGCTTTTGACATCATGTCTTAGAGCATATTTCCTTCTCTTTTGGCTTTTAGCCTTTGGGGGTTTTTTTTTTTGTTGTTTTTTTTGTCAAAGGAAAAAAATACCCTTTTGAGCTTGTGGAGGCGGCCTAGAAAAGAGAGCATTCAAACCGGAACTGCAAGTCAGTCTGCAGCACGCACACTCAACTCTGCCCTTTTTGCTCCCTTTGATTCTTGTCAGATCAAACTTGAAGAGTTTATTGTGTTTTGTACAGTTCTGATAGAAGGGTGAGAATTCTGAAAAGTGTAAAGTCCTAATGACTGTGTGATTTAAGACATCATTGCATTTGCAAAGTGTTTTAGTGCTTTAAAGCAGTCCCATTGCCTCACCCTTGTATTCACACAAGATATTCAAGTCATGCTCTTTATTTGTTTTGTCTAGGTGATGGGAATTGCCTGCTTCATGCAGCTTCACAGTACATGCTGGGTGTGCAGGACACAGACCTGGTCCTGCGTAAGACCCTTTACGCCGTGCTCAAAGAGACAGATACGAATAATTTCAGAGCACGCTTTCAAACAGAGCTGCTACACTCCCAGGAGTTCACCCAGACCGGCCTGCGCTACAGCACCAAGGTGACTGCATACATACACTCTAGTACAAAATGCTTGCCAAATGCCAAGCCACTGAAATATTACAGTGGATGGAATGGAGGCTTGTGGTTTGTCCTCGAGACCCAGTGATATTAAATATTTGGTTCTGCACCTATTAAATGGTTACAGAGAAAACATTTGGCTTTTAGCTACCTGATTTTCAAAGTAGAAAAAAAAACATAGCTACAGTCTGTTTACCTGCTCTAGATCGCTATGCATTTCTTTTGCATGCTCAAATTTTATTCAGGGTGTGCCCGAGGTTTCAAATTCCTACAGCAGTGGAACTGTGTGTCATGAGAAATCCTTTTTGTTTTTCAGAACTGGGAAGAGGAATGGGAGAAGATAGTTGATATGGCGTCTCCTGTGACCAGCAGCAATGGCTTACAGTTTGACTCCCTGGAAGACATCCACATTTTTGTGCTGTCAAATATCCTGCGCCGGCCAATTATTGTAATTGCAGGTATGATTACTGTCTCCAGAGAATTTATGTGCTTTCGTATTGATTTGTTAATTTGCCCCTAACACCTGTATTTGCTCAGCATGTACACAGTAACTTTTTTTGTATCCACAGATCAAGTGCTAAGAAGTATGAAGTCTGGCTCTTCTTTTTCACCCCTCAATGTAGGAGGCATTTACCTGCCTCTTCACTGGCCTCCAGGAGAGTGCTACAAATATCCCATAGTGCTTGGCTATGACTCGCAACACTTTGCCCCCCTAATCACAATCAAAGACAGCGGGCCAGGTACAGCTCAGGCTCGATTAACCTGTATTTTTTTACTGTATGAAATTATTGTTTCTTATGTTTTAAATGTTTATGAACTCCTGATCTCTTTCAGAATTCCGAGCCCTACCATTGATCAATCCAGGAAGGGGAGGCTTTGAAGAGCTGCGCATCCACTTCCTGACAGAAAAGGAGCAGCAACAGAAGGAGCGGCTCTTAAATGAATATCTGATGCTCATGGAGATCCCAGTCATTGGCGTGGGTTATGAACCCACAAAGATTATCAGAGCAGCCCGGTACGAACCACATGATTCCATTAGACTTCCGTAACATGTGAACTGTTGTTGCATTTCAGCAGTTGAAGTTCTTTGCTAGGGCCTTTAGACTTCAGATAAAATCTCTAAATGCAGAAGTTTGTAATTCATAATTAAAAGATGTCGATTTTATTTCATTTGTTTGGTATCTTTACCATCACAATTAGTCTGTTGCTGACTTGAGTGTACCTCATTTTCCCATCAGCCTCGATGAGGGCAATCTGCCTGAAGACATGAACTTGATGGAAGACTACCTGCAGCTGGTGAATCACGAGTACAAGCGGTGGCAGGAGGACAAAGATGCACTGTGGGCTCCCACATCGCAGCAAGCACCGCCACCCTTCTCTGTTTCGCAGTTGTCACTGATAGAGATTCGCTGTGCCACGCCGCGCTGCACCTTCTACGTCTCGGTGGACACACAGCCGCACTGCCACCAGTGCTTTGAAAAGAGGCGCGCCAGTGGTAAGCACGAGGCCGTCACCAGCCGTCCCAGTCGAACCAACCATGCCAACGCGCCATCCGAGCCAACGATCCCAAGCCCACGCTCAGCACCACCGACTGCACCGAGCCTGAGCCTATACAGTGAGACACACGCCATGAAGTGTAAGACACCTGACTGTCTGTTCACGCTCAGTGTAGAGCATGATGGCTTGTGCGAACGCTGCTTTAATGCCCGCCAGGCAGGCAACGGGCAGCCCCAGGGACCTGCCCATGGCTGGGGACACACTCAGTGGGCACCAAACACCCGAGATCGAGAAAAAAATAGAGAAAGAGATGTAGAGCACTGCAGTGCATGTCGGCAGGAAGCCTCTCGGACATTCAATGGCCTTTGTCCACCCTGCATGCAGAGGACTGCTGTTGCCCAGCAGCAGGAGCCCAGAATGGACATGCCAGCGTGGGTGCCATCCAGGGAGCCAGAGCATCCTGGTACTACTGGGCACACGTGGCAAACACAGACAGCACTCCAGTGCAAACGCTCAGGCTGCCAGTTCTTCGGCACCCACGAGAAGTTAGGATTCTGTACCATTTGCTATGTGGACTATCAGACCAATCACCGTAAGTGGAAAAACAAGTCAACACACATGTGACTAACAGGAAATGAAAAATAGTCGAGCTTCATTCTCGTTTGCCTTTGAGAGACAGATCTTATATCTGATCTTCACGTAATCATTCCACAGGTGCCTAAGAAGTAGTTTTAGATTAGAAGTTTAACTGAGTTTCTGAAATGACATAAGGCTTTGTGATCATATCACTCCTAGCTAGCAAATACACTGCATATTTTTGGCAAACACACAATGGCATGAGAGTCACTTTTGTCCTTGTTATGTTTTTAACACAGAGGGAGCTCCAGCAGTGGTGCAGCCCAGACATACATCAGAGGCGGGTTTTCAGAATGCACGGTGTCGTGGGCAGGGCTGTGGCGCTGTGGGCAAAGCCATGCTTGAGGGCTACTGCAACAAGTGCTACGTGAAGGAGCAGAGCACCAGACTTAACGAAGCTGCTAGCAGAGGCTCCACTTCTCCTCCAGTCTTGGTGAGTTGTTCTGTTTTGCGGCACTGCCTGCTGAGAGTGTTATCTAAAAGACCAAATCGTGGTAAACCTTCTTATGTACTTATTTGGTTGCTTTTGTTTGCTTGCTTATTTACTCATTTTTATTTTGCCATCAGCGAGCACCCAAATCACGTCCAATGGCAACACTTAGCCAGGCCCAGTGTCGACGCAGCGGCTGTAAGAACGTATCACCTGGCTGCACGGACTTGTGCCCGGACTGCCTGAACCGTGGTGGTCAGCGTGAGGGCCGTCGTGCCCACGCACCAAAAGAGAAGAGCAAGCAGCGTTGCAGGACACAAGGCTGCGATCATTATGCCAACCAGGAAAAACAAGGCTTCTGCAACGAGTGTGACCACTTCAAGCAGATATACCGGGGCTGATGCTACCACGTTCCTTTTTTTCTAAAGAGGGGACTAGAATCTTTGCACGCTGATGTGTGCGAATCCTCTCCTACATGGAATTCCCACAGCTAACTGAGCCACCTGTTTTTGGGTGCCAGCAGCGGTGTAACACTGGCGATTTACCTCTCAAGCAAAGTTTTGATCATTTTTCTATGTGAATAAGACAGAGATGGGGCTGTTGATATAAAGAAACTGATGATACACTGGCATCCAGTTGCATCCATCTGTGCTATCTGTGATTTATATCAAACAGGGTAATAAGATTGTAATCAGTTTGTACATTGCTGAAAAAAAAAAAAAAAATGAGGAGGGGAGGGGGAGCATCTTCAAAACATTTCTTTCCCATTGTGAACTAAAAACAGTGAAAATTTGACCAAAGTAACTTCCAGAATAATTCTGACCAAGTTGATGTACATTGCCACTGCAGACTGCAGTAAGCCAGTGGGGCCTGTAAGAAATACAGGATCCACATCTACAGGGTTTCAGAGGCCTCAGAAAAACCAGTTTATTTCTTATAATGTAGGTTAAGTGCCAGTGAGTGTTTGCAAAGCAGAGCTCCAGATTTATTTTCTGCTGCACCATTTGATGTCTGCTGCCAAAATGAACCTGTTGCCTTTGAGATTTTATTTATTTATTTAATTTTTGGTTTCTATTGTCATTGCTCACTTTTTTTGTGGCCTGCTCGTGCTCGAAACGATTGCACACCCGATTTCGCCTTGCTCTGGACTTCGTTTGGTCTGTTTACGTTTACTAGCTATGGCACTAGGTGATGTTGGATACGTTCTAACATTTTCCCGTAGCTAAGGAAAAAAAAAAAAAGGGAAAAAAAAAAGAATTTCCGAAGTGCAATAAAAACAGGTTCTCTCCATCACACCATAACAAACCACACAAACTCGCTTGTGAAGAGAATCGCCACATTAAAGTGTCAACAAGGGAGAACCGTGCATGCAGTGACAGGTTAGACTCCTTTATTTAAAAAAAAACAACAAAAAAAAACAAAAAACAAAACCACACAAATCCGAAAGTAAACACACCTGTGTGTTGTGTACATCCTCTTTTAGAATTGTGAGTACCTAGTTTTATCTGCATTTTTTTTTTTTTTTTTTTTCTACAAGGGAGCTTCCTTCCCTTAACTTTACTTCTGCTACATTCACATGATGCCTGTCTTGCATACAGCTGGTATGCAGAAAAACAAAAACAACAAAATATGTCCCAAATGCTCCCAATGCTTGCTTAGAGATAAACATGGAAAAAGTTGCTGGCTTGTTTGTCAACACTGACACACAAGCACGTGCATCAGACATTTCCATTCTGACAGCTAACGTAGTGGTGACGTACGAAAAGTAGAAATACGCAGACCCCACACGCAGACGTGCTTCAGTCAAAAGATGCTTTTGAGAACAATTCACAGTCCCATCATTGTAGAAATTAAGAGTGTTGGCTCTTCAACTACTGAATCTGAATTCAATTCAGATCACCAATTTGCACAGAACGTAATAAGCTGCTCTGGAATTAGTTGAGGTATTTCTGACTTACTTCTGACATAGTTACATTCCAACTGTAGATCTAGTTAAAAAATATATACCATTTTTTTTTTTCTTTGTGGGTAGGGGGATGTGTTTGGTATTTATTCACAATAAACATTATCTGTATTGTGTTCTAATAATTTATTTATATGTTGAAATAAATTATTTTTAATAGGAAAACTTACATTGGCTTGGTGTCTCTCTCTAATCCCACCCACCCTACACCACACCCTCCCTAAGTGGCTCCTCTGTATACGTGCTCTACATTTTTTTCATGACTACACGCCTAATCTACAACCCGCAGCACATTTAGTCCATAATCCGTCAGTTGAAAATCCTCAGTCGCCATGAGGTTGAGAACTGTGATAAAGGCTATAGAGAAGTGATACTCATGAGCAGGTTTCGCTATTAACTTTACAGTAAAGTACAAAAATGTCATAAGCACTGACGGTAATGTGCTTGAGTGTTTTAGATATTGTGTAAAACACTGGTACACAAAGGCAGAGGAAGCCGACGCATGATTGAAGTTGAAACACAGGAACTATACCATTTGTGTCAGGAAGTTTTGTGACCACGAATTTTTTTCTCTCCGACTTTGGCATTTTTGTCGGTAATTTTTTTTTTGTCACTCTTTCGAATAATTGTGTTGTGAAAGTTGGCCCACGCAGGCTTGTGTGTGATGGGTGGGTAGGAGCAGCAGCAGCCCCCTAGCTGCTTACTCACTGCTGGATGGAAAGCAGCTCAGAGGGAGGGGACATTCAGAGGAGGCAGTGTGAATGTCTGAAAATAGCACAGTTACACAACGATAAGCTAACAATACTTTTCTGTATCTTCAGGACCTTTTGGTGTCCAAAAAAAAAGTGAATGGAAACTTGAAAATTCAGTCACATGTAACGTGTTTATTTCAGTCTAAGAATAATCCTGAGGTCATTTTAATTCCCAGTGAATAACCTTTACATGCATGTTCTTCTCCAGGTTCTCTGGTTTTCTTCTACTGTCCAAAAACATGCCACTATGTGGACTGGCTACACTTGATGTGACCCTAATGAAGCATCTACCAAATAAACTAATTCCTCACAATGAAATTGCTTTTCATTTCTTAAAGTATTGAAATAGTGATTGTGATAAACACCTTAGAGTTATTAATGTTTAGGGAATAACAATAGGTCATTTCTGGTTTGATATTCATGTCTAATGTGTTTATTTAATCATCTTGCTTTATCTTGGTCAGTGTTGCAATGGATCTGGAGCCTATCCCAGGGACATGAGGTAAGAGGGAGACACTCATTCACAGAGTTTCCATTCCTCCTACAGATTGGGTTTTTTGAAGGAGGGAGGTAACAAGGGAACCTGGGGGAAACATAACAAGGGGAGAACATGCAAAACTGCACACACACGCGCACACACACACAAAGTAACATGACGCTGGAGATGTGAGACAGCAGAACTACACGCAGGAACACTGTGTCGCCGACTAAATTGTTATCGATGTAAATAAATAGAAAATGCTGTCTTAAACTTACCTTGTCTCTTTTTTTATGGATTTTTTTTTTTTTTTTTTTAAAGACATAACACTAGCACAAAATGTGTCAATATTAGAGTTTGTGATGGTTCACATTTAGACAGTGGTGCTTCATTGGTTAAGGTTCTACACTCGTCACGAAGGTTGTAAGTTCGAACTCCAGACTGTCAGAAAGCCAGCAACAAGCCCTTGAGCAAAGACAAGGACTTGTTTTATATCACAATCACAAGTCATTTTGGTGAAAAATATCTGACAATTATATCACACCGGCTAAAAAACACTAATTATTAAGAGTTTATGAACAAAGGCTACTCTTATGAGCAAGGATCTTGTTAACATTAACACAACTGATACTTAGAACATATCATTATTGTATGACTTACTTTTAATTATTCATTTGTTCATTCATTTTTTACTATTTATTTGATTATCCCTCCCTCCATCCCTCCATCCATCCATTTACCTACTTACCTATTTATTTATTTACTTAATTACTTACCTATTTGTATGTATGTACCGTATGTTTGTATGTATGTATGTATGTTACTGTAATTTTTAGTAACTGCCTTATTCTGATCAGAATCCCAGTGGATTTGGAGTCTGTCCCATCAGCCCTGGGTATCAGTTCATGAGTCCTTTACATGAGCACACACACATTCACAAACCCATTCACACTTAAAATTCAATTTAAATTTAATTGCCACTTAGGGCAATTAAAAATATCTTGTGAGCCTACTGTCTTGTTGGAAACTAAAGAACCCTGAGGAAACCCATGTGTATACATGTTCACATGTGAGGAGAACATGTGAAATTCCACACAGACACTAACTCCCAAACCCCACACAATTCCAACTCAAGCTTAGGATTGAGTCGGGAACCCTGAAGTTGTGAATAAATCTGATAAATATGTTATTGTATTTACTCATCTACTGTATCTTTATATATACTGCTTTGTTTTATGATTTAGAACTTACTAACATATATCATTATATACATACATACTATTATATATATATATAAAATATATATATATATATATATATATATATATATATATATATATATATATATATATATATATACACAAACTTTTACTTAATCTTAGAGTTGATTCAAACTAAAGATTTTAGAAAGCCACCAATTCTATATTGTAATTGTTGGTAATTCCCAGCTTGAGTAAGGAAACAGATTTTGTGAAGAAAAAATAAAATTTCAAGGAGGGTATACGGGATGTATGGCCTTTTTTTTGTACCCAACGACACGTGTGTTTAGTGTATGGAATGGAAAGGGAATTCCATATGTGTTACTTGTCTGGCTCTGTCCAATGAGTCACACATTACATCAGGAAAAGTTCCAGTATTGATCTGATCACTCAAGGTACATTCCAGGAAGGTTTCATTAACACACTCATCCAGAATCTTTGCGATTAATACAAAAAATATTTGTATGAATAAAAAAAAAAGAACAGTAATTTTTTGATTCATAGAAACATTTTTTTAATCTAAGCAAAAAACAAAGATTTTTATCATAGATATATATTATCATAGAGACATAATTTTGACATGTATCGTTTTATATTTATTTTTAAAAGTGTATCTAGATTAATCTGGTTCAGTAGTGGTATCTCAGTAGTCAGTGGAAATTACCTAGGTACTAAGTTCATGTTGCTGCTTATTTAAATGAGAAAGTGAAAGAAAAGGCATAATTCATAATTACAGTAAATATGCCCTATTCATCTTCAAGAAATTGTTTTTGGGATATAAGAATCAGAAACACCTGAGAAAGGAACAGTTTACACGCTGTTGTCTGATTCAGGGCCCTTTCTAATAGTCTTAGGGTCCCCGGTGACTCATCCTCTGTTGAGCAACAAATCCCGTAAATTTGACCAGCATTTCATTCTGATTCAAGAAAAGCTGTAAGTTTGGAGTTCATGGGGTTGTCCCTGGTGAAAACAGCACTTCTGAGTTCGCTCAAGTCAAATGAAGCAGGCCTGAGAAGCCACAGCACTAGTGAGCTCCAGCACAGCTAGAGTGGGGGAGTGCACATGGGGAACATTTAAGACATAAAGGGGAATCACTTTGTCAGGTGTTTTCTTTTTGGGTAACTTTTCAGTAAGTCACAATTTGACTCACAGACTGAACATGCAGTCACTACAATCAATTCAAATGAATAGTAAAGTTTGACTTTGATTTTAGGGCTTTTGTGCCCCTAAAGCATTTCATACACAGCTCATAGCAGCAATACTGAGAGACAAGATGTGTGGGGCCCTAAATGTTAAACTGAAAAAGCCTTTCTTCTGGAGTAAAGAACAGAACAGAGGCAAAGGCATCTCTAAAATAAAAATGAGAGGAAATCAAATGAATAAGAAGTTGCTTTCGGCTGCTCCCTGTTCGGGGTCGCCACAGCGGACCAACTGGTCCGCACGACAACTTGGCAAATGTTTTACGCTGGATGCCCTTCCTGACGCAACCCTCCCATTTTTCCGGGCTTGGGGCCGGCACTGCATCCCAGGTTTGGGTGGGAATGGAACCCGGGCCTTCCGCATGATAGGCGAGAAACCTACCACTGAGCCACCAATACCCCTTGGGAATCAAATGATATATGAATATATAAATATATATCCATAAGCGTGTGGGTCATTTTTATAACACATTAATAACACCCACTGAGTACATCATTTATCACAGACTGAATTTAACCATAGCTAATTTATAAATAACGTTTGTATGTGGGACTAATCAGAAGCATGGTGCTAAAAATGAAATAATTTTTGTCGGTAGTGAAACTTTTGGGAGCTTTCTGTCTCCCCACCAGATTTTCAGTGACATCATGGCTAGACAACTGTAATGACATCATTGAAAATATATGATATCTAAAGAAAAGTCATGCTGCCATCTAGTGGCAAAGTTCTCCTTTGTTAACATTGCAGGCGAGTCCATTCTTTATTACATCCTTACATTATCTATTTGTTTTCTGATAAAAATAGATAGATAGATAGATAGATAGATAGATAGATAGATAGATAGATAGATAGATAGATAGATAGATAGACAGACAGACAGATAGATCTGTGAGCCTGTGCCCACTGGTATTCCTAATACATTGACCACAAGGGGGAATATGTTGTGTTCTACAAGGACCATTAAAGTTATGTGATCCATATTGTCCTTTTCAGTTTAATTTACATTGCATTAGTCACAAAAGTCATTGTCACAAAGCTTTACAGAAATACGGATGTAGATTTATACGCTGTAATTAGATATTACATATAAATCCAACTGTTATAGACAGTTATATGCAGAAATTGCTGTAAAATAAATGATTCTCAAATAGCATAGAGTTTTAGGTTTTAATAATTCTGTAACTACAGTATAGTAGGTGTATAGTATTCTATTTATGAATAAGTCTTTAGTTAAAAACCATGAAATGTCTGTCATTGTAAATATGTACTGAATAATGTGTCACAATCCCAGCCCAGGTTTGAGTAACACTATGTCATAGGGCATGATTCATACTTCTTGTCTGTTGCTTGTTTGGCACATCCTTCTACAGCAACAACACCTTGGTTCAACTGGTTTTAAAAAGTGGAGCACTAGAAACAAAGGGCTTTGAAATGTACATGCAAATAAACTGTCAAGATCATTTGCATGGGAGGCCATCACTGTTTAGTACTTAAAATGATCAAAAGAATTACAATGAAATAATTGAGATTAGGCATGAAATAATTGAGATTGAGATGCTGGACAAACAAATCTGATTAACACAGCCTCCATCTCATGACTTACAGGAATCTACTGCTAACATCTTGGTCCCAGACATCTTGGACGGGTCAGAGCTGTTTTGGTTGCACAAGGAAGACCTACACTATAAGTTATGGCTGATGGGTTTATATATCAAAACGATACTGCTTGTCTTTAATAATTACTGTCAGGTCCAGAGTAACATTGTCACATTGAGGAATCTGGGTATTTATGCTTGTTGTTAATAAAATAATTATAATTTTATATAATTTAAAATAAACATGCATATGAAATTGTTTTCATTCAAAAAAATCAATGTGCTCAGCGACAGGTACACTGTGACGAGCAGGTGTGTCAGGTTTGATGTGTCAATCATCACTTAAGTCTAATCCTCCCTTTTACACAGAAACTAGAAACCTTGCACTTATCATCGCTTACGGTTTCAGCCTACGCTGAACTGTGGCATGAAGAATGTGCGTACCTTTCAATTCTACATTAACAGCGTGTATTGTTTCCATGACAACTACAGCAGCACATCCTAAAGTGTTTTATTTCTCTTATTTAATATTAATTTCCTATTGATTACAACATATTCACCTTATTAATAAATGATTAAAACTATTTAATGGTGTGGACAATCTGCAAAGCAAGATGCCTTGCATAAGTATTCACCCCTTTGAATATTTGTGGTGTAATGTCTAAAACATGTCTATTGCAAAATTATTCACAAATGAATATAAAAGTTCTGACTGTACAAGTATTCATCCTCAATGCTGTAAAATCCTTAAATTAGATGTGGTGCAATCATTTACCATCAGAAGTCACATCATTAGTTGAACTGAGTCCTCTTGTGTGTATTGATCTCAGGATAAATACACTTATTGCTCGAAACAGTACTTTTAAGATCAAGACGTAATCTAACCAAGTCTAGGACCAACGTTCTGCATCTATCAAGGATTTGGTTATTTAAAAAAAATCTTGAAACCTTCAGCAATCCATAATGAAAAAAATAAATATGAAGAATATAACAGCACCGCATCTCTGCCTAGATTGGAACTGACTTTTGATAGGTGGCTTCCTGTTATAACTTGCACAACAAGATCATGATGAACTGAGAAAACCATTTTAATTTTTGTATGAAAATCTGATGTGATGTCCCATGTTAGATAAAATGGGACAACACTGTTAAGGTAAAGTAGGAAAATAGTGTATGATGATATTATTATGGGGTACGGTGGCTTGGTGGTTAGCATGTTTGTCTCACACCTTCAGGATTGGGGGTTCGATTCCCGCCTCTGTCATATATGGGTGTGTAGTGTTTGCATGTTCTTCCCGTGCCTCGGGGGTTTCCTTCCACGGTCCAAAGACATGCATTGTAGGTTGATTGGCATCTCTAAATTGTCCGTAGCGTGTGAATGAGTGTGTGTGTGCCCTACGATGGGTTGGCACTCCATCCAGGGTGTATCCTGCTTTGACGCCTGAGATAGGCACAGGCTCCCCGTGACCTGTGAGTATAGATCGGATAAGCGGTAGACAATGAATGAATATTATTATTAAATTACAGTAAGACCCAGAGAACAGAGGAATAGACTGATTATGGAGTTAGCTCTAGAAAGTTCCATGAGAGCTGCAAGGAATAAAATGAAGTAATCGACGGTGATGATTTCTTTAGATGCGAAAACTTCTTTATTTAGGTCATTGACCGATATTTGCACAATTGTATTAGGCAAGAAACCCCCCAAAGACCACAAAAATAGCCCCCAAAAATTCTGGCCTTGGAAATAGGAGATGTTCATTGTTTTCTTACACCATGTGTGGCAAGAGTTCACTGTGGTACATCTGCAATGTGCCTTTTTGTCATTGCTCAGTATGGACACTCCCTAATTCTTCACTTCCCCTCCAGAAATGATTTAGCACATCATAGATGCACTGTCCCTACTTACACATCCGCTTTCTTTGCCACAGCCTATATTTCTGGAAAATAATTTGATTTAATTTGCATTAAAACAAGATCTTGGTTTTATATTTTCCCAGAAAGTGTCGTCTGTGGTCTACCTTATTCCGAAACTTAACGATGTAAAAAAGCACAACCCTGATAACAACTTCGGTGTGTGTGTGAGACAGAGAAAGAATAAGATTTGCCTACAACATCACAGAAAATTTGAGCAAACTACCAACAAAGGATGGTTAATGAAATGTGGTTGTTTTTTGTGCAAGATTCATTTATAAGGCTGTACTATGGAACAGGAATGGACATGCAAACACTTCCTACAAAAATAAATTAGAGTGAAACTCACATGCAAAATGTAAAAGAAATTGTGTTCCTTGATGGGTTGTTATATCTATTTAACCTGATCATTACAATCCATTGTTTATAAATGTATAAATTCACCCCTTATGGGTGACTGGAGTATTTAAACTTATCTTATGCTTCCTGTAACCAAGAAACCTTGATATTTATTTTATTCACATAAGGAGAGGTTCATCCATCTTGAGCAATTAATTTATCCTGGTCAGGATCATAAGGGTTTGAGAGCCCACCCTTAAAGGGATGCCGGTTCATCACAGGACAGCTTTCCCACTTAGGTGCAAGTCTGCAAATCCAGTGTACCTACTGGTTTGTTTCTTAGAGGTGAGAGGATACGTAAGAACCTGAAGGAAACCCACACAGACACATGGAGAACATATAGAACTCCACAGACCAGTAGCCTGTACTCACGATCAAACTGGGGACCAGTTCACCATGCTGCCTATAATACATATATTTAATTGAATCGTGAAATACTGCCAGCTTGTTTATGTGGAAAAATTTGCAGCTCATATTGTAATCGTCTTCAACTTCTCAAAGTTATGACAAATGACGCCAACATTAATCAAAATAGAGTCCATGTTTGGTATTAAAACAGTCTGGTCTCCCTTTATTATGCATTGGTTTGCAATAAGCACTAGACAAATTTCATTAAAATATCACGAACGTATGAAAGCAGCATGGTTAGTGTTAACATTTAGTTGAAAAAAGTAGGAAAACAATATAAAAACCTGGAAACCCGTGAGAATAGTTTGCAGTGTTGTACTACAGATGACTTATCCCTAACCTCTATGTATATATATATTTATACACACACACACAAGTTCTATCAATGTAAAAGGCAGTTGCCCAAGCAACAGAAACATTCATTAGTCCATTCACACCACACATAATCTATACAGCATTTCAGAACAGTAGCATTATAGACTATAAAATATTATATCAGGAACGTAATCTCTATATGGTCAATATGAGAAAACAAGTTCTTTTAATACTTTATAAATTTATTTATTTTTTTTTAAATGCTGGCTACTAGAATGTCTGTGCAAGTCTACATGGATTATTATTCAATTATAAGAATTGGGTCTCTGAAGATATTCTCATTTCAAACATAAGATAAAGATACAGCGAAGACTGATTCGTAATTTAGTGGTCTTTATCAAATGGTGCTTTGCTTTGATAAACCCTGGTGCTTTGATAGGACCCACTAGATTTGTGTCTACATGGAACAGAAAAAGGTCAATCATATCATAAAGCAGTGATAAAAACTGAAATGTGGCCTTGAAAGACATGAAAGTAGCTACTACCAGTTTCGGCAGAGCATGCATGGTGAAGTTTTCGTTAAAAGAAAAAAAACTTGATAAATAATCCTTGTTAAGGCAGAAAATACTGTTCATGCATCCCATATTCTCTTTAAGTAGACTTTGATCCTATCTTGAGTAGACTGTGCTAATTCCTGTTTAGAGCTTTAAAATTGCTATAAAGTCAAACAGTTCTGAGAGCAATTGGGCGAGGCATAGCTGAATGGAGAAGGCTTCTAGGACGACGTGTAGATGTACTTGGTCTTTTTAAGGCCACTGAGATCGTCTTCATAACGGGGCAGGCAGCAGAACAGGACTGTGCAGCCAAGTACAATGATGGTGGCTCCCCAGCCAAAACCATACGCCCAGGTGTAGTTATAGTTGCCTTCGAAGATTTGTTCGTTGAATTTCACTGGGTAAATGATCAAAGCGATGATCTGTAATACCGCTGAAATGACACAAGGCAAAAGATTACGTCAAAATACAGAAACAAGAGCTAATGGACTGAAGCACACCTGACTGTAAAAGTCACACACTAAAACTTCTAGTGGCGCTTCACATTATTTCACATTCAAAAAATTACTGAAAAGAAACAGGCCCAAAGAAACAGTAATGATTCCAACGCCGCTGGGACAGGCAGAGATGAGACTGAAAGTCTTGCACATACATGTAACTGCCTCGCCCTTTAGGGTGTGTAGCTGCAATTCTTTCTCACAGGAGTGAGAGAGATAAGATTACTCCACCCCTGATTATTACTCATCGAGGACAGGCTCGTCCTGCTCTACCACCTAGGTTAATGCTGTACAAGGCAGTGTCATGGTGTCATGACAAAACAGTCTGACTACAGAGAAAGTTATGACAAGTTTTGACTACCGTACTGACGCTTAGGCTAAGGTGTGTGTGTGTGTGTGTGTTTGGAGACATTCAGTAACTTAGTAACCACGCCTAGCCCCACAGGGAACCAACAGAACAAAGCCGAGGGTGGTGATCAGAGATGCAAAACTTCCTCAAATATCTTAGACAGAACCCAAGGCTTGCTGTTGTTCAGACTTGTGCTGACTGATGCTATCGTTATTCCTTTACATTTCCACTGTACGTTTGCAAAATAAGTGGTTCAGCTACTATTTACAAATAATCTGATGGTAATCGTTTGCTCGTTGTAATACAGTTCCGATATTAGTTTTATCTTATATATTTTCAGAGAAGACTGGCATTTATTTAAACACAGACCATATTTCATAATTCAAAGCTATTCTTACCAACAATCAGGAGGAGAAGTCCGACTAGTGGCAATATCATAACGTTAAGGGTACAGCAGAGCGCCACACAGGAGATGATGAAGGCTACGATGAGAATGATGAGGCCGATGATCATCAGCGCAGCGACAGCCTGAGCCCATGCTGAGAAAGGGAAAGCATATAATATGATTTATGTAAGGACATTATTCAGTACACACACTACATGTAATGAACAATACGAGATAAATGTATAATTACATTTTCCCAATTTGTCTCAGATATATTAATGGTAATCTATCATTGTAAACATACTTGCTACCAAGTATGATTTATGGTGATATACGATCCTCCCAATGACACTATTTTAATATTTTAATTAGATTTAAAACGAGGCCAACGCAAGTAAGTATTTGACTGTTAATGCTGGTTGTACTTTAACTTGTATAATACAAAACTGTCTCACACGTCCACACCCTGGGAGAAACGTAAACAGACAGTAAAAAGGCGTGACTAATGATATTTTTCAGACTTTCTCCTGTTATCTCCAACTTGAAAGGATTGGCTGCTATCTGACCAGCGATACTAGATCAGTTTATACTATTGTCTTCAGTGTTAGCTGTGAAACTCGCTCAAACTGTCTCGTACTTATTTATTTATTTTAACTCATTTGTAAGTTGCTTTATATGAAAATTTCTGAACTTAGACCTGAAAATGGTCCTTCATTGAAACTAGTGAACTAATTAACTGTAGACACTATATTTGTACTTATACAATATGTACTTATATAGTATGTTGTGTACATACATATGGAAATTTAAAAAATAAAAGTTTATTGTATATGAGAACCATACAAAATCCCAATGTGTGTACATGCTAAAAAAAAAAATACAGAGACACTTTAAAGGCAGACGAAATACAAGACAGAGACAAAATGGCGTTCGGCACCTGAATGCACCACACACACACACACACACACCTGTGTGGTACACAAACACACAAGTTTCGCTACCGGTTTAACAAGTTATCTTTCATACAGTTTCATAAAATAAAGAAAAAGTAAACACATTTCAAATGAGCACACTTTTATTATTAGAAATAAAACTTCTGATTCAGAAGTTGTTGTTGTTTTTTTATGTTCATGTTTAAAACGACGTAAAACGTTTTCTAAAATAAAAACTTATAAAATTAAAACACACATACACAAAAAAAAATCAAAAATAAAATGAATTTAACTGACAATATTTTATTTCGAAAGTGCGAATGCGTGTCATGAAGATAGCTGCTTCACCAAAAACTGCACGCAGAGGGAAATTCCCTGTGGTTACGTCTTAAACAGAGTACTAATGTATTTAGATGTTATGTAGAACTTAAGGTACTAAGTGAACATTTTACGCGTTATAATACATCATTTAGGTCGTAAAGCAACAGGCCAGGCACCGGCGGCGCTTTTTGGGTCTAAGAAGTTTCTGCTGTAGTTTGTTCTTTGAGCGAGGTGGTCCAGGGCTCTAATTATTAAAAACAAAAAACAACAACAACATTATAACTCTTGGTTAAAAACTTACAGTACTCCATGAGAGACTTGCAGGTCCAGTTGTCGTTGCGGCCTCGGCATTGATCCCACATACTGGCATAATGCGACTTGGCGTTTTCGTCCTCCACCCATCCGGACTGAGCCGCGATGGCGATTATATCAAAAATAATGGCAAAAAGCAGAAGAAGAGGCAGGATCCACCTGCATCGGGGATACGCTATGCCACAACGAAACATGTCTGAAAAAAACTGGTGTATGTTCACTGCTCGGAGTGTAAAGCCGTCTTGTTTGCTCGCCTGTTGTGTCTCTCAGTAAACTCTGAGTGCTCCACCCTGTGTAACCTGAACACACTGGGAAATATGCAAAGGGCTGATCTACACACGCTGCTCCACAGCGGGAGGAGCCAGACACTTTGACTTTTTTTCCACTCTTGCTTTTGTTGCCCTGCCTAAACTTTTCGTTTATGGCTTAGTTACTGCTGTTGCTATGGGGGAAAAAAAATCTTTACACATACACTATATTGCCAAAGGTTTTGGGAGAGGTGTTGTTTTTCAGGGGTTGGACTTGGACCCTTAGTTCCAGTGAAAGGAACTCTTAATGCTTCAGCATACCAAGACATTTTGGACGATTTCATGCTCCCAACTTTGTGGGAACAGGTTTGGAGATGACCCCTTCCTGTTCCAACATGACTACACACCAGTGCACAAAGCAAGGTCCATAAAGACATGGATGAGTGAGTTTGGTGTGGAGGAACTTGACTGGAACCTTGCTTTGTGCACCTGTTGGGAGCATGAAATTGTTCCTTTCACTGGAACTAAGGGGCCAAGCCCAACCCCTGAAAAACAACACCTGACTGAATTCAATGATTTGGAGGGGTGTCCCAAAACTTTTGGCAATACATTAATTTGATTAAACAGATTACAAAGACTAAGTACAGTGATATCAAACAACATAATTATTTTCTATAATGAAAGATTACATGCTACATGAATGTTTTATGAAAGCATACCTGGTTTGACTACTTGTTTTTAAGATCAAATTAAAAATAAAGCATTAGTCTCTGCCTGTCTTTGTCATTGAAGAAGGGACAACGTCAAAGGTTTTGATGTGTTTAACCTGGAAACATGGACATAGTGCACTTTTAAAAAGGTTTAACGTAAAGGTTCCCTGAATCCAGTTGTCTAGCCATCACAATTTGTCCTTGTCAGACTCACTCAAATCCATATGCTTGACCATTTTTCAAGCTTCTGACACATCAACTTTGAGGACAAAAGGACTGTTTTATTATTCATTTACTAATTCTTATTAACTGCAGGTCTTATTAAATCCAGGTTTGAGAACAGAAGTGAATACTATATACAACTTCTGCACTTGTAAGTAATAAAAAAGAACAATATTGGACAGATAAAAACATCTTAAACATAAAAACAGTATGCGGTCAGAAACACATTCATCATATTTGCGAGGCAATTAAGTGTTGTTAAGCCTGATTGCATGTGGGAAGAGCAAACTGCTCCCATGTGCTGGGAGGCGTTCCAGTATGTGGTGGCCTGGGTGTGACACAAGACACTGGAGTTTCTGTTGACTCAGGTGATCTTGATACAGTACATGTACTGATTTAATTCGAACTGCTTGGCACGCAAATCATAATCAACAATGGAATTAGTTAAGATTCCCGAGAAACTTCAACCTGATGGAATTTATGACGATCAACAAGCTATTAAACGATGAACAACAATTATGAATAAGAAAGAATAAAAAACTGGAGGGTATCCGGCGTAAAACCTGTGCCAAGTTGTGCGGACCAGTTGGTCTGCTGTGGCGACCCCGAGCAGCCGAAAGCAACTCACTCTAATATACCCAACAACAAATATACAGAATAAATGTTTCATGAAACCTTTTATGTCAAATTTATTGTCATTATTATTCCATACAATGTCAAACAAATGCTTGTGCTTGTGTTAATAACATCAGAATCAAGAGCCAGGGATAAGGTTCACTGTACATAATAGTTTTTGACTTATGTACTGACTTAAATTAGTGTAAAACAACAACAACAACAACAACAACAACAATAATAATAATAATAATAATTTTAATGATATGTCTTCCCCACTTCATCAGTACAGAAGCCCAATGACACCATAATTAAGAGACTTTATCCATAATGAAATCATATTTGCATTTAAACTTAAAAATTAAACAACCTGAGCGTTATATAGCGTACTGCTTTCCAGTGACGCCACCGGAAGTGGTGCCAAATCAACTTCCGTCCGCCATGTTGCAGTGAGACAGCGAGATTTCTGAGGAAAAGTTACGCTTTCAGTTTAGTTGCAGTCATGCTGTCCACACAGGCTTTTGGAGAAAACGGAAAGATGAAGGAGTATCACTACACCGGACCTGTAGAGCACAAATTCTCCCCTTATGCTTTTAATGGAGGGTAAGAAATAATAAGTGTGCTGAAAACGCTCCTAACCGGCTTTGTCATCTTCCGTGTATGCGGGGCAGGTGTAGTTAGCTAGGCATCAGTTTCAGTTAATGCTCATTAATTCTAAAATGTCGAGTGTTATGACAAGAGCTAGGAATTACCCACTCACTATTTATTTCTTGAATGCGCGAAGATTATTTTTCGAGCATGAAAGTCGTGTTAATGAGACAAAGTCCATCGTTTTAGCCGGTAGCTAGCATTACATGTTTCGTTTACGTAGCTTGAGCTAACTCGGCTTTCAATGAGGTGGTCACATTTATAATAGAGTCAGATTTTCCTTTCTGAGTTTTGATTTTAATGCAGATAATAACCGTCTTGTGTCGTTGTGTAGTCTTGTTTGCCGTCCAGTTTCGCTTTAATGCTTAAAGCTAGCTGATATTTGAGTGACGTTAGGAGGAACACACTACAGTGAAGAAATCATGTCCTTATTTTCCTCTTTGGTCTTCTTAACACTAGCATATCTAGAAAAAAATACTCATAGTTTATTTATATTTTTTTTGCTTATTACATTCTCTAAGACAGTACACAGAACTTTGATGACTCATCCTGCACTAGTCTTGTGTTCAGCCAATGAAATGGTCTCTGAATAGGGATATGTCCAACCCCCCAGGTGTGTGTGTGTGTGTTGCTTTGCACTAGCAGCAAACATGGGTTAGTCTGCAAGTTTTGTTTTGTGCAATTTCTCACACAATATACTCCTTTCCCCCAATCAGGCCATGATCAAGAAAGAAATGCTCAGGGAGGAATGTGTGCAAATTTGTGGTCATGTGACTCACTTATTTTACCAACTTTGGGCTGTTCAGTGCCAGAACGTCTTGTTATCGATTCCTAAACAGTAACTTGGCCTAACATGTGCATTTTGTCCCACAGGACTGTGCTGGCGGTGGCTGGAGAAGATTTTTCCATAGTGGCCTCAGATACACGTCTAAGTGAGGGCTATGCAATCCACAGCCGAGACTCTCCAAAGTGCTATAAACTGTAAGCGACTAGATTGTTGGCATCCCAGACTTTTAAAAGTAGATGTGTGTTCAGGTGTAAAGAAACCAGATTTTTACTCTGAGCTCTTTTGTGCGTTCACACAGGACAGACCAGACGGTGATCGGCTGCAGCGGATTCCACGGGGACTGTTTGACGTTGACCAAAATCATTGATGCAAGGCTCAAGGTAGGAGTGCGTCCTCTAATTTCTGCACTAATCCCATATTAATACCCCGTAAAATTTAAATCTTACCGTTTGCACAGTCCACTATCTTTTAAAACATCTAAACTGTCTTTTCCTGTCTTTTCCTTGCATTCTTCTTTCCTGATGAAATGACTTGATATGATTATTTAATTATTAAAGTAATTTTTTTAAAGCTGATTACTGTTGTTTTTTTTTTCTGACAGATGTACAAGCATGCAAATAACAAGACCATGACAAGTGGAGCTATTGCTGCAATGCTCTCAACGATTCTTTACGGCAGACGTTTTTTCCCATACTACGTTTACAACATAATTGGTGGGCTTGACGAAGAAGGTAATCTTTTTGCATACCTATTTCATTACAGTAGGCTCATGGTGTTGTGTAACTGTTATATGCTTCTTTATAGAAAGGACAGTGGTGTAAAAAAAAAAAACCAGAGCGAGTCCTTTTATCACTTTGTAGCAGCTCATGCTTTTTTTTTTTTAACATCTCAAGGTCGAGGTGCAGTGTACAGTTTTGATCCAGTTGGATCCTACCAGAGGGATGCTTACATCGCGGGTGGATCAGCAAGCGCAATGCTACAGCCCCTGCTTGACAATCAGGTAGGGTTACAACTGACTGCTACACAACTTGCAAAAACGGCTTCAGGGCATGTCTGGTGCGAAGTATTACACCAATCATGTACATGTATAAATGCATGATGTGCATAAACCTGTCTGCTGTAATGTATAGCAAGCGTCTTATATAATGTTGCAGTAAATAAGAACGATTTGGTTAAGATTTAGAATAGTTTAGAATAATGAGAATAATTTTTTATTTTATTTGAGATTAACCTTCCCATCCATCCCGAGCTCTGGTTTTGTATTCTGAAAAACAATAAATCATTTATGCAGAAATGTGTAGCAAAGCCTGACTGACTTAGACTGAGAATGCAAAAGTTAAGAATAACCATTGCTGCAGTAAAATATTTGATAATACATTTTGTATTGGTTTTAAACAGATTGGATACAAGAACATGGAAAATGTGGAGAGGTTGCCCTTGTCGCAGGATAAAGCCGTACAGCTGGTTAAAGATGTGTTCATATCAGCTGCAGAGAGAGATGTCTACACTGGAGATGCCCTCAAGATCTGCATCATTACCAAGGAAGGCATCCGGGAGGAGAATGTACCACTAAGGAGAGACTAACAGGCCTACATGACTATGCCAGAAACTGGCCTGCTTTCTCTTTTCTGGAATTAATATGTTCACGCTCAATATCGAATACTGATTTATTGTTCTTTTTGTATTCTTGCTCAAGAATAAAAATACAAAATAGTCACAAGGTCTCATTTTTTTGCTATTGTAAATTATTTTAGAGATGTTTCAAGTTATAAACAAACAAATACACTACTAATGGATACAATTTTTTTTTTTTTCACTGTTCAGGATTTCATGTATACTGTAGCAGAAAATGGGTGGGGACATGGTGGATTGGTGGTTAGCACGTTTGCCTCACACCTCCACAGTTGGGGGTTCGATTTCCGCCTCTGCCGTGTGTGTGGAGTTTGCATGTTCTCCCCGTGCCTCGGGAGTTTCCTCCAGGTAGTCCAGTTTCCTCCCCTGGTCCAAAGACATGCATTGTAGGTTGATTGGCATCTCTAAATTGTCTGTAGTGTGTGATTGCGTGAGTGAATGAGAGTGTGTGTGCGCCCTGTGATGGATTGGCACTCCGTCCAGGGTGTATCCTGCCTTGATGCCTGATGATGCCTGAGATAGGCACAGGCTCCCTGTGACCCGAGAATAGATCGGATAAGCGGTACACAATGAATGAATGTAGCAGAAAATGATGAGTTAAGTTAAAAAAAAAAAACTATTATGCCTTAGCATAAAATTATTATATAGTGTTACATTAAACATTTGTGGACAGTATAATTTTTTTGTTTTGCCCATTTTCTAGTACTTTTTGACGCTTAATGAAAGAAGTTTGAGAAGATTGTGTAGTGGGGAGTTTGTTGCCTCAGTCCACCTGTTGCCTAAAACAGTGCTGTTGCTTATTCCCATGGTTATAGTTATGAAGTTAGCATTTCTGTTTGAATAAGCACTGAATTTTCTGTTCTCTTCTAATGGAGTAACCTCGTCCAAATGGATAATTGTGATTTAGAAAAGCTAGCACTGAGCGGTGTACATTTGTGCCCTTTGTTTAAGCCAAGCTTAACACTTTACACAGCCACAGCGGCGAGTCACATTAGGGAGATGACACTCGATGTGCTGACGAGCGACTGTGGAGCCTCATATATCATTGTAAGTATGACGAGCATAACATTTGCATAGTTTGTTTTTTGCGAGTATAAAGCTGACTAAAGCTCGTGTTTGTTGTGTTTTGAAGTTATTTGGCAATGGGTCAAAGTGCTAAAAACTGGACGAAGGATTAAACCAGATAACAGCTGGTAACAGCTGAGGATGGCACGACGAAGAAACACCACATAGAGTTAACAATGCTGTCCTCCACAGCAGCTATAGATGCCTATCTCCAGCTCCATCCAGACTTTTCTTCTGATGTTTATGAATACTCATGTGAGTCGTTTTTGTATTTGAAATCTTCAACATACATGAACCAGGCATAACATTATGACCACCTACCTAATATTGTCTTGGTCCCCCTTTTGCTGCCAAAACAGCCCTGACCCATCATGCACTGTGTATTCTGACACCTTTCTATCAGAACCAGCATTAACTTCTTCACCAATTTGAGCAACAGTAGCTAGTCTGTTGGATCGGATCACACGGGCCAGCCTTGGCCGCCCATGACCCTGTCGCCGGTTCATCACTGTTCCTTCCTTGGACCACTTTTGATAGATACTGACCACTGCAGACCAGGAACACCCCACAAGAGCTGTAGTTTTGGAGATCTTTGCACATTTTTTTTCTTCCATTGTCTGTACTGCTAGAATAAAAAACGAAAAAATCACATGTACATAGTATTCACAGCCTTTGCCATGACACTCAAAATTGAGCTCAGGTGCATCTTGTTTCCACTGATCATCCTTGAGATGTTTCTACAACTTGATTGGTGTCCACCTGTGGTCAATTCAGTTGATTGGACATGATCTGGAATACGTGTCTATATAAGGTCCCACACTTAACAGTACATGTCAGAGCACAAACCAAGCCATGGAGTCCAAGGAATTGTCTGTAGACCTTCGAGACAGGATTGTATCGAGGTACAGATCTGGGGAAGGGTACAGAAAAATTTCTGCAGCATTGAAGGTCCCAATGAGCACAGTGGCCTTCATCATCCGTAAATTGAAGAAGTTTGGAACCAGCAGGAGGTGACCAAGAACCCGATGGTCACTCTGAAAGAGCACCAACGTTTCTCTGTTGAGAGAGGAGAACCTTCCAGAAGAACAACCATCTCTGCAGCACTCCACCAATCAGGCCTGTATGGTAGAGTGGCCAGACGGAAGCCACTCCTCAGTAAAAGGCACATTACGGCCCACCTGGAGTTTGCCAAAAGGCACCTGAAGGACTCTCAGACCATGAGAAACAAACTCCTCTGGTCTGGTGCAACAAAGATTGAACTCTTTGGCCTGAATGGCATGCGTTATGTCTGGAGGAAACCGCTCATCACCTGGCCAATACCATCCCTACAGTGAAGCATGTGGTGGCAGCATCATGCTTTGGGGATGGTTTTTCAGCAGCAGGAACTGGGAGACTAGTCAGGATTGAGAGAAAGATGAATGCAGCAATGTACAGAGACATCACTGAATGCCTGCTCCAGAGCGCTCTGGACCTCTGACGGTTCATCTTCCAACAGGACAACGACCCTAAGCACACAGCCAAGATAACAAAGGAGTGGCTACAGGACAGCTCTGTGAATGTCCTTGAGTGGCCCAGCCAGAGTCCAGACTTAAACACGATTGAACATCTCTAGAGAGATCTGAAAATGGCTGTGCACTGACGCTCCACATCCAACCTGATGGAGCTTGAGAGATCCTGCAAAGAAGAATGGGAGAAACTGCCCAAAAATAGGTGTGCCAAGCTTGTAGCATCACACTTGAAGACTTGAGGCTGTAACTGGTGCTAAAGGTGCTTCAACAAAGTATTGACAAAGGCTGTGAATACTTATGTACATGTGATTTTTTTTATTTATTTATTTATTTTTAATAAATTTGCAAATATTTCAAACAAACTTCTTTCATGTTGTCATTATGGGGTATTGTTTGTAGAATTGAATGAATTTAATCCATTTTGGAATAAGGCTGTAACATAACAAAATGTGGAAAAAGTGAAGGGCTGTAACTACTTTCCGGATGCACTGTATGCCTGATCGTTGGGGGCATTGGTGGCTCAGTGGTAGGTTCCTCACCTATCATGCGGAAGGCCCGGGTTTGATTCCCAGCCAATGCCTCAACCCCAGCCACTGGATGTAGTGCCGGTCCCAAGCCCGGAAAAATGGGAGGGTTGCGTCAGGAAAGGCATCCGGTGTAAAACATTTGCCAAGTTGTTGTGCGGACCAGTTGGTCCGCTGTGGCGACTCCGAACAGGGAGCAGCCGAAAGCAACACGCACACACTGTATGCCTGATCGGTGTAGACGAATTGGTTATTTTATGAGGTTCAACCTCCATTCAGCTGCTCTTTGTATGTAAACAATTAATGACCCACAGGTTCCCAGTCCCAGGAGATACAGTGTTTTAAGGCATGTTAGACCTTAAAATGAAAACTAAAATGAAATCTAGATATGGTTTTCTTATCTCACTGTTGTGTTTGGCATTATTTCAAACACTCAAAAGCCACAGCAGGACTTATGGTAGATCACCAAACTAAAAGTGTTAAAAACTCTTAAACCCTGTAGCAGTGCTACACCTGTTATACTTGCATGAACACAACTCACATACACACAGTGACATGAAAACGGTCCAACACCCAAACAACATCTGTTTAGTGGTGGCCTGAGGTGTGACAAATGGCTCATCTCAACAGATGGGTAGCAGCCAGTAATTGTTTACCTACACATATCGTAGGTAGATACAATGGCTAATATGTACAAAGTACCTATTCAATTAGCCTAAGCTAAGTTCAAATAGTGCTAGAAGTGTCACAAAATAAGTGTGCAAAATTGATTCGATTCAGTTTCACTTGAATGAAAGTGCACCAGTAAAACTGATCAGACTGAAAGTCATCATAAACTACCACACATAGAACAGAAACAGAGCATTAACTCCATTCTCTCTTTCTCTGTTTATTTTATGCTGTAGGAATTTATGATAACATGAAAGTGGAGGTGAATGAGGGCTGCAGCTCTGACCCTGTGTTTCTGACTGCTGGAGACACCGTGGTCACTGTAACAGTTTTGTCACCAGATGGCACAAATTCCCAAGTAAGCTTCAATTTGATCGTAAACCTGTGCCACAGCTCACAAAATATCCAAACTGGATGAAAAGGTTCATTTCTAAAGTCTCATAGATCTGTTCCAGTTGATTCTGTTCCTCTGAACTCCCACACTGTAAGAAGTAAGAAGAATTACTGCAACATTCATTTAATTTCCTACAAATTTGGTTCATGTTCTGACAAATCCAAATGTTTTATGACCACCTGCTTAATATTGTCTTGGTCCCTCCTTTGCTGCCGAAACAACCCTGACCCATCATGCACTGTGTATTCTGACACCTTTCTATCAGAACCAGCATTAACTTCTTCAGCAATTTGAGCAACAGTAGCTCGTCTGTTGGATCGGACCACACGGGCCAGCCTTCACTCCCCACGTGGATCAGTGAGCCTTGGCCGCCCATGACCCTGTCGCCGGTTCACCACTGTTCCTTCCTTGGACCACTTTTGATAGATACTGACCACTGCAGACCGGGAACACCCCACAAGAGCTTTGAGGACAAAATGTTCACTTACTGCCAGCTAACAGGTGCCATGATAAGGAGATAATCAGTGTTATTCATTTCTAGAAATTACTAGAAACTACTAGAAATGTTCTTTAATTCTGCTTCCTGGAGTTTGTGCATGAAGTATCTGTGGATTATTAATTGTTTTGATTTGCAAAAAAATGCCAAACTTCAGAAAAACGATTCACTTTATATATATATATATATATATATATATATATATATATATATATATATATATATATATATATATATAAAGAATTTCAGGATTTCACTAAGGCTGGAGATAACTGCTAAATGTTTTATAGAAATGATAGAGGTTCTTTACTCCAGTGCTAGAGGCTAACTGCACAGTTTCAGGCTTTTCCTGTTCCCAACACACCTGAGTCTGCAGGGCAGGGGACTTATTTTCAGAGTCCATGTTAATATTAATTGTGTGGTGATCTGAAAAAACTCTTCACATGCAATTTTCCTAGTTTATATGTAGTTCTGAAAGCTGCAGGTTTTCCTAAGCTTGAATATATTTCTCTTTTAGACATATCTCTAGCACAATTGTCCTCAGCATTTTTGTCTGATTCCCCCCAAAAGGGAACTGCTGAATATACTGACATTTATACCCAATATCAGATTACAAATAGCTATAATCAGGATTGATCAAAGCCTGACTTACACTGGCTGAGCAAATCATACTTAACTAGCAAACTGCAGCTCTTGTGGGGTGTTCCTGGTCTGCAGTGGTCAGTATCTATCAAAAGTGGTCCAAGGAAGGAACAGTGGTGAACCGACAACAGGGTCATAGGCAGCCAAGGCTCATTGATGCATGTGGGGAATGAAGGCTGGCCCGTGTGATCCGATCCAACAGACGAGCTACTGTTGCTCAAATTGCTGAATTTGAATTGGTTCTGATAGAAAGGTGTCAGAATACATGGCGCATGACGGGTCAGGGCTGTTTTGGCAGCAAAAGGGGGACCAAGACAATATTAGGCAGGTGGTCATAATGCTATGCCTGATTAGTGTATGTGTGTGTGTGTGTTTTTTTTTTATAGATCTGTATGTATTGTAGATAATTAATTGTAATAATTTATGTCAGATGGTTATTCCATCCAAATACATATACAGTGTGACAGATATATAAACACACAGTGTAAATATACAAATTTATAGCTCAAGCACAGTATGAATCTTACACAGTACACAGTATTAGTAGCATGAGGATTAACTAGTAAACCACCATTCTTTACTAGCAACAGGCACATTTTGGGTCTTTTTAGTGAGTCAGAGCAATAAAGTATTTGCACTACAGTACAAGTAAACATTCCTTGATTCATTTTACTGGCCTTTTTGTGTCTGAGCTTAGCTTTAATTATAGCCGAAGTTTCTTTCCATATGTTTTGAGATTTACTTCCCTGATACAATACACTGCACATCATAACAGTGATCAGTGCAATAGGGCCCTCATGCTGCCATAATCACAGACAGATAATGTGTAGACATGTCCAAACAACTTGTCTTTCACTAGAACTAGCTTATTTGGTTAGAACCACATATTTAGGTCATACTTTGTGGTTGTGTGGTGGTTGTGCACTTCAGAAGAATTGTAGTTACAGAAAACTGATGAGTCACAAAATCTGTGCAACGCATAATACACATCAATCACTAAACATTTGCAGTTATATGAGCTAATATTAGGATGATGTAGCTTTTCGTATATATTTAGAGATACATCCTATGTCATGTGCAGTTTTAATAAGAAGATATTTTGTAGATACCTCGCTGTATCAGAGTCATTGTTTCTGGTGTGTGATTTGGGAGTCATTGTCTCTGTGTAGGTGTGTGAGTTGGGTGTCATTAACGCTCCCTGCAACAGCACTGCATTATGCCTGCTGGGTCTGGCTCAGTTAGCCCAGTGTAATAGTGACACTGGCCTAGAAACAGGTCAAGCAGCCTTGTCCAATGCCTGCCTCAGTTTCCAGGCTAGCATCATGTTGGAGGGATTGCCACTGACTTGAGATCCTCCAGAACATCTGATCAGTAAGCAATCGCTGCAAGGTTATCAGAGTATATTTTGACTCAATATGTCGGTCCATATTTTTATCCAGCCATTGTACCTTATAATGCTCTTCTAATAGTCTTGTATGAATTAATTTCATTTTGTACAGAGCAGAAGTGGTGGCAGGAGCACTTGGCTAAAGAGAAGGAGAAAACAGAAAAGCAAATCTGCATTAAGGAAGTGAAAGCAAGCGGGTCATTTGAGCGCAATCAGGCTAGAAGAGGGATTGGAAAGACAGCTCCTGTCCAAGGGGGAACTATAACCATGGCTAAAACATCTGCTCCATCTCGAGGGGTCAAAGCAGTTCCAGGAGTAGCAAGGTTACCATCTGAGATACAAAGACATGTCTGATATATTAATTCTTGGCATATGTTCCAAGGACAGGGTTGTAATTAATGGAAAACTGTTATATAACTATTAAGTATTTAAAAGATTTAACCCTATCAATGATTTCATAGTGTCTGGTTCTGTAAAGACATTCTGGTTTTAGATATGTTTTATTAAAAAGTGCATCGATCCACCATTTTCCATTTCATACTGTTGGTATATGTATGTGATTCCTTTTTTCCATTTTACATCAGAGGAGTGGCTCCAGTTAAAAGGAATGGAAAGAGTACAGGCAAACCAAACCCCAAAATCCAGCGTTCTCTTGGCAAGTCCAAACAGGAGTGCAGCACGCAACACACTAAACCAGCAGGTTTGTCCAGGCCTGTTTACATCTAAAATTTGCTGTCAGTGTTTTCACATGTGCGCTGCTAAATATCACTGCATATTTGGTGTTGGTATTTTGTGATTTTTTTTGATTTGCTGGATTCTCTGGTTGAAAACCAGGTGCTGATTGTCTGGTCAGAAGGGTAATTGGTTATTCTAAATTGCCCCTAAGAGTGAACAGTGCCTTGTGATAAACTGGTGATTTTTCAAATAGGTGTTTTCCTGGGACAGACACCAGATTCACCTGACCAGGATAAACTGCAGATGAACAACAGCTTAAAGTCTATAGTCTTTACATTCACAGTAATGTACACTGACCAGGCATAACATTATGACCACCTGCCTAATATTGGTGTCAGTCTCCATTTTGGTGCCAAAACAGCCCTGACCCATCATCACGGTGTATTCTGACACCTTCCTATCAGTCTTCAGCAATTTGAGCAACAGTAGCTCGTCTGTTGTATCGGATCACACAGGCCAGCCTTCGCTCCCCACATGCTTTAATGAGCCTTGGCTGGCCATGACCCTGTCGCCGGTTCACCACTGTTCCTTCCTTGGACCACTTTTGATAGATACTGACCACTGCACACTGCAATTTGGCCCTTGTCAAACTTGCTCAAATCTTTACGCTTGCCCATTTTTCCTACTTCTAACACATCAACTTTGATTGCAAAATGTTCACTTGCTGCCTAATATATCCCACCCACTAACAGGTGCCATGATGAGGAGATAATCAATGTTATTCACTTCACCTGTCACTGCTTATAATGTTATGCCTGATCAGTGTATGTAGTACAGTATTAATGCACAGTATGGAAAAGCTAGATGATAGCTGTGATAAACGCTGTCCTCTTGTGATAATCCATCCTATTTTCCCCATATTAGTTCACAGGAATAGACAACTTGAGCTTAAGCTTAATTATAACCAGTACTTGGTCTTTCTGAAACACTGTCACTATAAGCAGTAATTTTAACAAAACAATATAAAACAACAGATTTCAGGAGTGATCATTTTGTGTGGATTTAAATAGCACCTTTGGTGGAGGAGCATAAGATCAGTGGTGCCACCACTCCAGCAGCTCTGAACCTGAAGTCCCATTCTCCTCGACTAGGATTAGCCAGAGCCCTGGCACGTTCTCCAAACTCTCACCAGCAGGCCTGCTCTCTCTACCAACAGGTTATCAGCATGTCTCCACAGGTTAAATTCTCCTTTTTGTAACTTCTGAACATGATCCAACACTAATTTCTTTAATCTGGTGCTCATTGTGGGTTTGTATGGACTTATTTGAGGTTCATGATGCATACACTGAGCTGGCAAACCTACTGGTGGGAAGTGATCCACAAGCCGCTGTAGATGTCTACAGCAGATTTCTGTTAAAACCTGTTAACGAACAGACATTTGATGATGCCTTCATCACAGGAGAGATTGTTCACATCCTCATGAAGCAAGAGCTGTATGAACATCCACAGCTGGCTCCTATTCTGATTGCATACGGAAAAGTCATGGGGCTCAGTAAGTTTATTTGTGGCAGGAAATTTTTAAAAGTTACACAGTGGGAATGGATAAGTGTGTTATGCTTTAAAATAATCTTAAAATATCTTACCCAGTTTGATCGATATGAAATGATTTATAATTGTCCCCCCCTCTTGTTTTCAAAGGCTGCATTGAGAAATACATTGATATACTGGATGGGAAGTTTAAGACCAAGCTGCTAAAAACCGTTTATGCAGGAATTCATAACAAATCAGTGGAGGATGAAGATCTTCAAGAGTTTTTCAAGTTTAAATGCTGGATATGAATGGATTCAGGCTTGTACTTTACAGGTTCATTTCCCTTTCTGTTATTATGAATTTGGTAGTTAGTTAACTAGTTAAACAAACACACCTGCAAGCAAAGAATTTGATTAAATGAAAACGACAATTCTAGGATTGCAAAATGGTTTACTGTCTAAAACATTTTACATGCAAAAGTAATGGCACTGGTCCATTTAGGAGAACTTCACTTTCACGCTAAATGAAGTTAGAGCTGTTTGTTGCATATACAGAAAGCAGGTTCACATTTGGTTTGTAGAGCCTGAAATAATAATATTAAGGCCTGGAGTCACAGGATGTGAGCTCATACTCTGTTCAGCTTAGTGACGATGAGGACCCGTACACTCTGGTCAAAGGAAGCACACACACACAGGCCCTGCTTGTCGGGACTCCAGTCCAGGCTGGCGATGGGTTGTGTGGACAGCGTGACGTTCTGCAGTAGATTGAGTGTCCCAGCCACTCCTCGCTCTACTCCGTTTCCATCATTCTCACTCCTCTTCTCTGGATACTCACTGCAATATGCCAGAGTTTTCAATCAGAGGTGCTTCGTGCTGGGACAATATCGATATTGTGACAAATTATGGATTATTATCTATAGAAATACTTTTAGAACGTTCAAGCATCACAATTTTTGTTTCACAACAGTAATCAAGCAATGGGTCAAGCATCGACAAAAGCAATAAAATGCTCAATATTTCATAAATGTTATAAAACAACTTTATTCCAAAAGATAGTCAGCAATCTAGATAATTAGCAAGCCTGCATGACTATGTGCATAATTAACATGGAAAAAAAAGATATATAGCTATTTTCTGCTTGCTATTAAGCAGATGTGTGTTCTGTTTAAAAATAAATAAATAAATCTAGCACACACTCCTTTAGTAGTCGCTTGAGTGACATTAGTGATATTTTGTGTCTGAGTTGTAAGGGGAAAATGAAGGTTTGTCAATTACAGTATGCGTATATAGATTTTTTTTCTGACTTACTATTTCCACAAGTGCAGGTTCCCAGCTCCACCTGTTGTCATGAAGATGTCCCGGTTCTGGGGCAAATGCCTCACTTGCCATATTGTAGATTTGTGGGCCTTAAATACAGACAATAACAATTGTAAAAGTAAACAGATAGGTAAAAAGATAGCAGTGGGTATAAATACTTGGCTGATATCGTGCTCTCAGGCTCACCTTTTCAGAAACAGATGCAAAGCCTTTGGTCGGATGTTGAGTCCTCATGTCAAAAACATGAAATTTGCCCTCTAAAGACGTTGCCACCAGTTTGTTCATACTGATATCTTTTCGGTCAAATTCAACGCTGCACACCTATAAAATGTAGAATGTTTTATTTGTAAGGTTTAATCACTGATGTATCAATTAGGTTGCTTCTCAACATTTAGAAAATCTCAAAGTATTAGAAGACTTTGTTATAAGAGTCTAAACCAGGGGAGTCAAACCAGCCTAATAAAGGATCTAATCCAGCTCACCAAATGAATTTACAAACTGTGTTTCAAATTAAATTCATCAAGTTGACCAGAATTGAATTTTAAAGATAAAAAAAACCAAACATATACAGTATATTTTTCTTACCACTAGGGGGCAAAATAGAGCTAGCTGAACATATATCGCCTTCCAAATGAACTCCTTTACAGGTTTCACAGTAAGGGGAGCACAAACTTATGCAACCAAAAATATTGTATTTGTAAATATTCTGCAAAATAAGTTTCCACTTCAATATTATGGACTATTTTGTGTAGATATATGGCACAAAAACCCAATTCAAGCTGCTGTTGGGCTGTGAATTGCATCTGTTTTGTGAACATCATATACATTCAGAATGTATCTTTCAGATAAGTGGCAATAAATGAACAAGTCTATGAAGAGTTGTTGGTGCGATGTTGGTCACTAATCTGATTTTTTTGGACCGATTCATTTGTTATGTAATGTAGCCTATAATCTAGGACCCGGACACCCCTGCTTTAAAGCATATCTAACATATGCTATATGCACTATATGAAAATGTTCCTCTACTGAAATCTAAAATAATGGAAAACTTACGCCATTTTTAATATTTTTCTCCCACCGCAGAGACATATTTCGGAGGTCAAACAGCTTAATATCACCGTTGTCATAACCAGCACACACACAGCGGTCCTGATCGTTAAAGGCGTGACCTTTGAAGGAAAAGAAGCCCATCAATCAGCTAGGAAAACACATCATATACATCATGCTTTGAGAAAACAGCTTAATACAAATCTTTGACACCAAGTCAAAAGCTATGTACCTTATAAAAAGAATAAACATGTCTCATGCAGTCCATGCCATCATACCATGCCAAATATTGTAAATGTGTAACTGTTGGCAAATTGCTGGTGTATTAGAGGAAATATACACTTTGGCACATGCTGTTATATGAAAATAATACAAATGTAAAGGTGCAAGTTGGACAGCATGGCCTGTTGCGATTTATTCCTTAATCACATGCCATGCTAAACTAAACAAGCCACTACTTCAAAACAGTATACAGGTGGAACTGTAGCAGAAACACATGGTATGATAGGCATACAATACAATGTTGGTTTTAAATATTACAGTACAAGCTAACATGCTGGAATAAGATTTCTGTATTTGATCTACTTAGAAAGCTTTTGTCAGCATGTTTTTGTACCTGGCTTGTTCTTCAAATAGTAAGTTAAATATTTCAAGTGAAAGAAAGCCAGAAGGATCGTGAGGCCCTGCTTTCACGGTCTGTATTCATACTGAAAATCAAGATCAAGCGAGCTTTTGCGCTTCTGCTCTACGGGAGGTTTCTGTCCTCCCCGAGCTCGCCTTAGAACACCTGCGTTACGCTTTGACAGGTGTACCGCCCCAGTCAAACTCCCCACCTGCCACTGTCCCCGGAGCGGGTCGCCCCCCCCCGGCGGACCCTGGGGTCGCCGGGGAGGGCTTGGAAGCCAGAAGTGAGAGCCCACCGGGGCTCGCCTCCCCGCCTCACCGGGTTAGTGAGGAACCCCTCCTTGAACCGCCACCTTATTGTGGTGGAGGGGTTTGAGTACCCGAATGAACCTAGGAGCCATGTTGTCAGGGGCCTAGTGCTCCTGGTAGGGTCTCCCAAGGCAAACGGGTTCTAGGTGACGGGTCAGACTAAGAGCGGTTCTTATGGACTCTTATGGAAGTAAAATCGAGGACTGTTACGTTGCCCGGACTGGCGTCACCGGGGCCCCACCCTGGAGCCAGGCCTGGGGTTGGGGCACGCAGGCGAGCGCTTGGTGGCCGAGTCTTTGCCTGCGGGACTCGGCCGGGCACAGCCCGAAGAAACGACGTAGGCCCACCTTCCCGTAGGCCCACCACCCGCAGGAAGGAGCATAAGGGTCCGGTGCAATGTGTTTTGGGTAGTGGTCATGGGCGGGGGCCGCGGCGACCCAAATCCTGGACAAAGAATCTGGCTTTTGGGACATGGAATGTCACCTCACTGGGGGGGAAGGAGCCCGAGTTGGTGAGGGAGGTTGAGCGGTACCGGCTAGAGATAGTCTGGCTTGCCTCCACACACAGCCTGGGCTCTGGAACCCAACTCCTTGAGAGAGGTTGGACTCTCTTCTTCTCTGGAGTGCCCCATGGTGAGAGGCGTCGGGCTGGGGTGGGCTTGCTTATAGCCCCCCAGCTCAGCCGCCATGTGCTGGAGTTTTCCCTGGTAAACGAGAGGGTTGTTTCCCTGCGCCTTCGGGCCGGGGATAAGTGTCTCACTGTTGTTTCGGCTTATGGGCCGAATGGCAGTGTGGAGTACCCAACCTTCTTGGAGACCCTGAGAGGGGTGCTGGAAGGTGCTCCGACTGGGGACTCCATAGTTTTGCTGGGGGACTTCAACGCCCATGTGGGCAACGACAATGATACCTGGAGGGGCGTGATTGGGAGGAACGGCCCACCTGATCTGAACTCGAGTGGTGTCCTGTTGCTGGACTTCTGTGCTAGTCACAGCCTGTCCATAACAAACACCATGTTCAAGCATAAGGGTGTCCATCAGTACACATAATACCAGGACACCCTAGGCTGGAGATCAATGATCAACCTTGTGATCGTGTCATCTGACCTTCGGCCGCATGTCTTGGACACTCGGGTGAAGAGAGGGGCGGAGCTGTCAACCGATCACCACCTGGTGGTGAGTTGGATCCGCTTGCGGAGGGGGATGCCGGACAGACTTGGCAGGCCCAGACGTATTGTGAGGGTCTGTTGGGAACGTCTTGCTGATCCCTCTGTTAGGGGGGTCTTCAACTCCCACCTCCGGGAGAGTTTCAACCAGATCCCGAGGGAGGTTGGGGACATTGAGTCTGAGTGGACCATGTTCTCCTCCTCCACTGTTGACGCAGCCATCTGGAGTTGTGGCCGTAAGGTCCCTGGTGCCGGTCGCGGCGACAATCCCCGAACACAGTGGTGGACACTGGAAGTAAGGGATGCCGTCAAGCTGAAGAAGGAGTCCTATCGAGCCTGGTTGGCTCGGGGGACTCCAGAGGCAGCTGAGGCATACCGGCAGGCCAAGCGGACTACAGCTGTGGTGGTCTCGGAAGCAAAAACTCGGGTCTGGGAGGAGTTCGGTGAGGCCATGGAGAAGGACTATCGGACGGCCTTGGGGAAATTCTGGCAGACCGTTCAGCGCCTCAGAAGGGGTAAGCAGCTCTCTGCCAACACTGTTTATGGTGGAGATGGAGAGTTGCTGGTCTCGACTGGGGATATTGTCGGACGGTGGAAGGAATACTTCGAGGATCTCCTCAACCCTACTGACACGCCTTCTGTAGAGGAACCAGAGGCCGGGGACTCAGAGGTAGATTCATTCATCACCCAAGCTGAGGTCACTGAGGTAGTTCAGCAGCTCCTTGGTGGCAAGGCACCGGGGGTGGATGAGATTTGCCCTGAGTACCTTAAGTCTCTGGATGTTGTGGGGCTGTCTTGGCTGACACGTCTCTGCAACATAGCGTGGCGGTCAGGGACAGTGCCTCTGGACTGGGCGACCGGGGTGGTGGTCCCTCTTTTTAAGAAGGGGGACCGGAGGGTGTGTTCCAACTATAGGGGGATCACAGTCCTCAGCCTCCCAGGGAAAGTCTATTCCAGAGTACTGGAGAGGAGAGTCCGACCGTTGGTCGAACCTCGGATACAGGAGGAGAAAGTGCGGTTTTCGACCTAGTCGTGGAACACTGGACCAGCTCTATACCCTCCACAGGGTGCTCGAGGGTTCGTGGGAGTTTGCCCAACCAGTCCACATGTGTTTTGTGGACTTGGAGAAGGCTTTCGACCGTGTCCCTCGTGGCATTCTGTGGGAGGTGCTCTGGGAGTACGGGGTCCGTGGCCCTCTGTTAAGGGCTGTTCGGTCTCTATATAACCGGAGCAGGAGATTGGTTCGCATTGCCAGCTGTAAGTCAGATCTGTTCCCAGTGCATGTTGGGCTCCGACAGGGCTGTCCTTTATCACTGGTTCTGTTCATTGTTTTTATGGACAGAATTTCTAGGCGCAGCCAGGGGTTGGAGGGAGTCCGGTTTGGGGACCACAGGATTTCATCGCTGATTTTTGCAGATGATGTTGTCCTGTTGGCCTCTTCAGGCCTGGACTTACAGCATGCACTGGGGCGTTTTGCAGCTGAGTGTGAAGCGGCTGGGATGAGGGCCAGCACCTCCAAATCCGAGGCCATGGTTCTCGACCGGAAAAAGGTGGCTTGCACCCTTCAGGTTGGAGGGGAGGTCCTTCCTCGAGTGGAGGAGTTTAAGTATCTCGGGGTCTTGTTCACGAGTGAGGGAAGGATGGATCGTGAGATTGACAGACGGATCGGTTCAGCGGCAGCAGTAATGCGGTCTATGTACCTGTCTGTTGTGGTGAAGAAGGAGCTGAGCCAGAAGGCGAAGCTCTCGATTTACTATTCAATCTACGCTCCTACTCTCACCTATGGCCATGAGCTCTGGGTCATGACCGAAAGGGTAAGATCCCGGATACAAGCGGCCAAAATGAGCTTCCTCCGTAGGGTGGCAGGGCGCTCCCTTAAAGATAGGGTAAGGAGCTCTGTCACCCGGGAGGAGCTCGGAGTAGAGCCGCTGCTCCTCCACATAGAAAGGGGGCAGTTGAGGTGGCTCGGGCATCTGTTTCGGATGCCTCCAGGACGTCTCCCTGGAGAGGTGTTCCGGGCATGCCCCACCGGGAAGAGGCCCCGGGGAAGACCCAGGACACGCTGGAGAGACTATGTCTTTTGGCTGGCCTGGGAACGCCTTGGGGTCCCTCCGGAAGAGCTGGAGGAAGTGGCTAGGGAGAGGGAGGTCTGGGCATCCCTACTTAGACTGCTGTCCCTGCGACCTGGCTCCGGATAAGCGGAAGACAATGAATGAATGAAAGTGAAAGAAGCACATCGATCATATGACCAGTTCTGACTTCCTATCTGTTTATCATGGTTTAGTGCTATACATACACACCAAATGCAACAGTCCAACAATCTCTCTTGGACTCTCCTTCTGTCGGCTCCATGTTCGCCACAGGTGTGTCTTTTTGCCTTGGATCCCACACTTTAACTGTACCTACAAAAGCAAGACCATAGAACGTGCAGATCCCCACCATAATATTATTATGATACAATACCAGGTATAATAAATAGATAGAACAGATAATACATACTGATATTCTCAACATGCATGGTATTATTATTTATTATCAATATGCCTGGATTGCACAAGCAGTTATCTATATCTATAATATTTTGTTCTAATATCGTGAACCAGAATAAAATTATATGCCAATAGAATACCAAACATCAGAGTTTGTAATGATGGCAAACTAACCATCTCTGCTCCCTGTAACGATTTCTGGCGCGCCGTCTCCGATGCCTAAACCTCCAACTCCGTCTATGCTGTTTATTATTTCCTTGTGGCCTTTCACAGAGTACACTGGAACCTCTGCTGCCTCAAGATTCCTAATGAATACATTTTTTATATTTCAGGTTAAACTTGAGTCTGTGGAATGAACAGATGTACAGTAAGAAGGTCAATCATACCACACATGAAGGTTGCCATCAAAATCGCCTGTGGCTAAATGCCTCTGCTGGAGGGATGTTGCACCAAATGTTCCACATTTGATTGGCTTGGGCTTTTCGATCTGAAACATCAAAATACATTGTTTGACAAGATAGGGGACACATGAAATAATTTGTGGAGTTGATACTGAAACATAAGTCTACATTTATTGACCTCCAGTTTGATCAAGTAGACGTGCACTATATTGCCGAAAGTTTTGTGACACCCCTCCAAATCTCTAAATTCAGGTGTTGTTTTTCAGGGGTTGGGCTTGGCCCCTTAGTTCCAGTGAAAGGAACTCTTAATGCTTCAGCATACCAAGACATTTTGGACAATTTCATGCTCCCAACTTTGTGGGAACAGTTTGGGGATGACCCCTTCCTGTTCCAACATGACTGCGCACCAGTGCACAAAGCAAGATCCATAAAGACATGGATGAGCGAGTGTGGTGTGGAGAAACTTGACCAGCCTGCACAGAGTCCTGACCCCAACCCCACAGAACATCTTTGGGATGCCAGGCCTTCTCATCCAGCATCAGTGCCTGACCTCACAAATGCACTTCTAGAGGAATGGTCAAAAATTCCCATAAACACACTCCTAAACCTTGTGGAAAGCCTTCCCAGAAGAGTTGAAGCTGTTATAGCTGTGAAGGGTGGGGGAACTCCATACTAAATTCATGTGCATGTAAAGGCAGACGTCCCAGTTTTGGCCTGGCTCGCAGTCTCCATTTTAATTCATCCCAAAGGTGTTCTATCAGGTTGAGGTCAGGACTCGGTCAAGTTCTTCCACACCAAACTCGCTCATACATGTCTTTATGGACCTTGCTTTGTGCACTGGTGTGCAGTCATGTTGGAACAGGAAGGGGCCATCCCCAAACTGGGGGATGCATTAAATTGTCCAAAATGTCTTGGTATGCTGAAGCATTAAGAACTGGACTTAATTTGGGGTTACCCCTGAAACACAACACACGAATTCAATGTTTTGGAGTTTCCCAGAACTTTTGGAAACACAGTGTATTTAAGGAAGGTTTATTCTGAATCTCAAAAGATAACTAAATCCTCTTGGGCAGCATCCTGGCCCTGACCACAGGACTTGTGTTTGGGTTGGTGGACAATTGACAATGAACTCGCTGAGAGTTACAGTGCAGTGTTAGTAACGCTGCAGAGTCTCATGCACTCAGAGCAGCTCGAACAGCACCATCAAGCTGGAATCGGCGTGGTTTGCGGTTGCTATGGCAACAAGGTTACCGAGTTTTCTAGAACCGGCTAACTGCTTAGCCTGTGGACTATCGAAGCCGAACTGGATGATGTTGCAAATACGACTTGTTAATAAGAACAACAAACTTCACCTCTTTGACAAGTTGCAATTCTCCGTGCTGAACCTCGTAAATTTGCAGGACTCCAGTTCCTCTGGGGAGAGTTCCCATACACACAAACTTCGCGCTGCAGGGAATCCACTTGCTGTCGAACACCGTGTAATTCAAGCTCTTTTGAATGTGTGCGATGATCTGCGGCTTTTCCAGAGGCGTTGACATTTCGGCCAATATAAATAACACCAAGTCAAACAGATCAAAAACACAGAGAGCACTAAACCAGCTCGAGGTTTTTGACAACTTCGAAGGCTTATTCTGTTATAACCGTAGTGTGGCAGGCGTATGGACCTGTTTTCCACCTGTATAACAAAGTGAAGCTTCCTGCAATTCTGATTGGCTACAGGGTCCGAGTTGACATGGAATTAGCCAATCGGGCGATGGAATGGAGCAGTGTTAGCAAATCACAGTGAGGAGGCGGGATTTGTCTGAATACAGGTAGGAAACGTTGGCGAGGTGAATGCATATATAGCTAGCTGTTCGTATGATTGCCTGACAATTCCGTTACAGTCTGCGCTATTATAAACGAGACTTTAGATGACTTAAGTTTGTCATTTTTAAACTAGTTTAAATATATTCACAAACACACCACAGATGTGATCCTGCTATATTTTTAAACAAATGTGGAAAAATTACAAACGCATACAGGCAGTGGTCGGACGAATCTGGGGTCCTTTCGGTAGAATGGAGGACAGCGTGTGCTCAAGATAAACAGTTCATCGACATCTTTTTTAGTACGTTTTTAAACCGAGAGCCATTCGGAAGTTCACAATGGAAACGGTCAGTAACCCAGCCTCTGAGGAAATTAGTACTGTGGACAATGGAGAAAACACGGACACTTTTCAAAAGGTAAAATCGAAGAAAACTTCGAAACGCAAGCGTGATCAGGGTGAAGTAGAAATGGAGTCTGAAGACTCGGTGGCACCGAAGAGACCGCAATTTCCCCCGATATCAGGAGACAAACTGAAGGTAACTGACAATCATTCGGTCTTACCTAAGTGTGTGAACTTATACACCTTTTAATAATACACGATGTAACTAGCTGAATACGCATTTATAGTTAAACCCCCACGTGTCTTTGTGCGCATGCGCGGTTCTCAGCCGCTTTAGGATTATATTTAGATTTGTTTTGTGTTAGAAAATACATCATCTTGATCCACACACACAAAACAAAACTGTGTTTTCCCTGAAAACATTGCTGCCAGCATTTATCTCGTTAAAACACCTAAGTTCAGCTGTCCATTAGATCAGGGGCTTTTCAAAGTGAGTGTATTGTCTATGTATTATTTTGCAATGGACTCTCAACCAAACATTATCACTGGTTTTTACTCTAGTTCTCATAGTTGTTAGCCTATTGGACTGGTCATTTGATTGAAATGCATATAATTCAAACTATTCTATTGGTATAAAGTTCAGGGAAGAAACTTTACAGCTCTATTAAATATCCAAAATATTGTTGAACACCTCTAATAATAGGGTTATAAAATTATTCTGTACTTATTGGGACAATGGGATATTTATTCATTCATTTAACAGTTTTACAAGATAGATATCTCTAAATGTTGATAAACCAACATTTAATTTACGTGCACAGTTTTGCACAAAAATGTAAAAGAACAGCAAATTTCTCACATCTTATTTAATAGGTATACACCAAAAAGAGAAAGATGGCACATGTAGCACATTTGTATGAATCACTGTCTCTAAGGGTTCACTACAGGCACGCCAAAGTCTAATGAAATCCCTGGACTTGCGAGGTGCAGTCTGTCAAAGCAGAGCTGTCTGCCGGGAGCAGGTGGAACACTTGCACCTCAGCTCAGTTGTTATATCTAGCGTAGTATTTTATTTTACTTTTATTTGAGAAAATACAACAGATATAAAACGTCTACGCAGGCCTGTTAAAATGGCAGGTTTTTGCGATGTAAAAAATGAAACCAGGATTAATGATGTCAGAACTCTTTCTACCCTCATTGTGAACCATATAAAAATTAATTGAAAACCTTTTTCTTTTATTGCACCATTCAGTCTTTAAGGATAAGAGTCTATTAGTGTTGCACATCTTAACTTGACCAATTCTTTCTCGTGAAAATATTCTAGCTTCATAAATTTTTGTGTGTGCAGCCTGCTTCAGGTCACCCCACGGATTTTTGTTGGATTCAGGTCTGGACTCGTATTCAAAAAAACATCGGTCATTTGGTTAAGCTGCTCTTTTGTTGATTTGGTTGTATGCTTTGGGTCATTGTCATGCTGACAGGTGAAATTCTTTTGATCGTCTTACTAGCAGACACTTGAAGGTTTTGCACTAAAATATTTTTCCTCCATACTCTGCTCTGCACCACAGGTTGGTCTTTATTTGGTGTCATGCTTTTTTTTGTGCACTAAATCATACCTTAATTGTTATTTCTAGCTTTTGGAATTGCTCTCCTTTCACCACATGGTTCAGGGAGATTGTGGTTGATTTTGCATGTTTCATTTTGTGAGAGTGCGTCTGTCCAGCTGCCCACATTGAGGGTGGAAAAAGTTCTGAGATGACTTATCTTGTTTTTCATATTTTACATCACAAAAACTTGACATTTTAAAAGGGCTGTGCAGACTTTTTATATCTAGTGTAAAGGCACTGAACTGATTAAGTTGAACTGAGAATTGGCTTCATGTATTGAATTTCTCACACTTTCACATGGCTTGCATAAGCAAACTTTTATTCTATAATTCTTGCAAAACACTTTGAAAATAAAATGTATATTTTACTTTATGATGTGTGATCCAAGGGACTTAGGTTAAATCAAAGTTTAAAAATAAATTTATTAAAAGTCAATCTTGAAATTGAGCTCTTGTGCTTTTTCAGGGTGGTGCTGATGAACTGAGGAAAATCCCTGTGCCGTCTCACAGATACACACCTCTGAAAGAAAACTGGCTCAAAATCTTCACCCCCATTGTTGAAAACCTGCAGCTTCAAGTCCGATTTAATCTCAAAACGAGAAACGTCGAGATTAAGGTAAGAACCAGAGCGTTTTTTGAATGTTCAACTTGTTCATTTGTGAGTACATGTATCTGTTTATGAAACGCTTCCTCATTTTACCGTAATCTTTCTTAACAGACGTGTAAAGAAACACAGGATATTGGAGCTCTCACGAAAGCAGGGGATTTTGTAAAGGCCTTTATTTTAGGATTTCAGGTTGAGGTGAGTGAGTAACAGATACAGCTCTGTGTTTGTGTAGTGTTGTGTAGAACAGTTCTCTTCATACGAGTTTCTGAAATAATCCACAGGATGCACTTGCACTCATCAGACTGGATGAACTGTTTCTGGAAACCTTTGATGTCACAGACGGTAAGTTTATACGTTTTACTTGTATTCATTAGGTTTAAGCAGCTTACAAGAACAATGCAAGTGATCAGTTTCGGTTTAAAGCTGGCAGAAAACTTTAAATGAAAATTCAGACATAAAAGCGAGTGATTATAGTTTATATGGTCGGGGATGCACAAGCTTCCATACAGCTTTTTTTTTTTTTTTTCCCCCCCCAGACTTTCTTTTTCTTGTGTGTGGTCTGAATGTCATCACTTCTTGGAGCATCCATTTAATTACCAAACACTAATTTCCACCTCTTTCATGCCTTTCTGACATTATATTATTTTGTTGTCTCTGTGTTCTGGAGCTTGACACTAAAACAAATTCCTTGTATGTGCAAACATACTTGGCAATAAAGCTCTTTCTGATTCTAGTCCACAGCTGTCTGTACCACATTTGACACTACCACTGCTGTTATTTACACCGATCAGCAATAACATTATGAGCACTAAGAGGTGAAGTGAATAACATTGATGATCTCCTCATCAAGGCACCTGTTAGTGGGTGGGATATATTAGGCAGCAAGTGAACATTTTGTCCTCAGAGTTGATGTGTTTAGAAGCAGGAAAAATGGGCAAGCGTAAGGATTTGAGTGAGTTTGACAAGGGCCAAATTGTGATGGCTAGACCACTGGATCAGAGCATCTCCAAAACTGCAGCTCTTGTGGGTTGTTCCCGGTCTGCAGTGGTCAGTATCTATCAAAAGTGGTCCAAGGAAGGAACAGTGGTAAACTGGCGACAGGGTCATGGGCGGCCAAGGCTCATTGATGCACGTGGGGAGCGAATGTTGGCCCATGGGGTCCGATCCAACAGACGAGCTACTGTTGCTCAAATTGCCGAAGAAGTTAACGTTGGTTCTGATAGAAAGGTGTCAGAATACACAGTGCATGACGGGTCAGGGCTGTTTTTGGCAGCAAAAGGGGGACGAACACAATAGCAGGCAGGTGGTCATAATGTTATGCCTGGTCGGTGTATCTCTTCAGTGTTTCACAGCATTATCCAGAATGTTACACAATTCAAAATCAAGACAAAAAGCTGATTTCAGAGTTTTCCAGCATGCCTCCTATTGTAAAACATTTTGCATTCCTACTAAATATCAATACATTTTCAATTCCTCTACGTATATTCTAAAATGTGGTGGCTGTATTTTCCAGACAATTTTAAAAACCAACTGCAAATTGTATTGTTCGTGGATGCATAAATTGTGATATCATTCAAATGCAAATTGCACAATATGGTTTCCATTTATAGGAACATACAGTTGACGGCAAGTTCAAACAGAAGTCCATTTGCAGTTGAATTTCCCTTGTCTTATGATTTATGACCCTGTCGTATAGCAATTACGCCGTGTGCTATTTCGCTTCCTTTGCATCGCTTATGGAGCCTGCAAAATTCACATGGAATCACAGTTCACTTTGCATTTCTGATGTTTTGTTGGGGTGGGAGTAGACTACGTGGAGTGTTTGTATTTGAAAGTGACGTCAGTCAAGTCGACGGCCAAGAAGGAAAATGTGCTGAACACCTTCTGTGTCTGATTTAACCGATACCTCCCATTGCACAACTTTGTTTCTCCCTGGAGTAATTACTGTTATCTATTTGTTCTTTCTTACAAAATGATAGTCTCCACTCCAAATGGAATAGTTTACTGGCATAGACTGGTGACAGATTTATATCAAAAAGCCATCTGGATGCTACCAATCAAATATTTATTGGCAAAGAAACTGAAGAGTATAACTTAAAATTATACAGAGATACTACACAGTAATTTCTTGTTAAATTCAAAAATGATATTCATTTAAATGCTTCTTTTAGCGATACATCTGTTGAGCCGTGGTGTCTCTCATTTATTTTGACATCACACTCATGGTAGGAAACTTTGGACTAGATTTATAATGAATCATTATTGACCCAACTTTTTCTTTGTGTTTAGACAGTGTTTTACTCATGACCTCTTAAACAAAGCAAAAAGAAGTACATAATTTTTTCGCTAAACATCATGTAGATAAAAGTAAATATAGTAACACCAAGCCTTTGTTTTTGTTCTTGAACAAGATAATATATGCATCAAGATTATTCTCCATTAAGTTAAGACGGTGTATATACTCATCATCTGTTCAGCACAGTCACCTTCTTGTTGACCAAGACTGAGGTCACTTCAAAACAAACATGTAGGTATACCTACCGCAACACTGATCGCTTTTGTGAGGAATCCTGTCTAACACACAATGCAGTCTCCATATGTGATGCTGAGGAAGTGAAATAACAATCAGGGAAATTGCTAATGCTGGTTCCATAGGGCAGGGTCCATAACTGCAAACAGACTTTGCAGGCATTGTACATTTGTCTAACTGAATACAATTTGTAATTGCAATGAATTTAAAAAAAAAAAAAAAAAGTGACCAAGTAAGCCTCAGTAATTCTGAGGAAAGGCACATGGTGTGCATGAATTACATGCTCGTTACATGCAGGCAGACAAACTGTTTAAACTACAGCAACATTTCAAAAATGGACTTCTAGCCAAAATTGACCTGGTAACACCGTCCTAGAAAAACGTCACAGTTCTTTTTTTTTTTTTGAGTCATTTCTTGCGTTTGTAATTGGAAAGTTAACTTGTGTGATACAAGTGCACCATTTCCTGTTGTTGTTGACCTTCATTGTGGTCGTTGCTTTTGCTTTATGTGTGTTTTTTGGGGAACAGTCAAGCCTCTCAAAGGAGATCACTTGTCAAGAGCTGTTGGCAGAATAGCAGGCAAAGGAGGGAAAACAAAATTCACCATTGAAAATGTCACAAAGACCAGGATTGTCCTTGCAGACACGTGAGTCCCAAGACAAACTTCACCTGCTTTTTGTATCTCAAAATATAAACCAGAGTAAGTGAACTGAAACGTTATGTTTTACAGGAAGGTTCACATTTTGGGGTCATTCCAGAATATAAAGATGGCACGGACAGCCATATGCAACCTTATATTAGGTAACAAAATGTGTGGTGCTGTGTGTGTGTTGATTAAATGAACTGCATGAAATGAAATGGCTTTTGCTTTTCACCTCCACAGGAAGTCCACCATCGAAGGTGTATGGGAACATTCGGGCAGTGGCCAGCCGTGCAGCTGAGAGATTCTAATATAGGGCATGACTCTCTGATCCTCCACCTACTGTACAGCTCATGGACTGAAGCAGAAAAGACTCCCAAAAGTGGTGTGAAATGTCCAGCGAATACCTTTTTATTCTGCTTACTCGAGTCAGTTCTGCAGCAGAATACACTTCTTTCACTGACTGACGGATCACAGAAATGAATATCTCCTGAAACACTCGGAAAAATAAACCTCATACCAATGGAAAAGAAGCAGGTTGTGGATTCAGTCAGAAATGCGTAATGTGTATATATACTTTAAATATTTATTTAATCTCATACAGTACCAAGTCCAAGGAATCCCACAATAGGCAACATGATGCGATGCTGACTCAGGAATGAAACACCCTTTCTCCCATTCCATCAACATAAACTTGGCGTAAAATTAGCTTTAAGGTAATTTAAAAATACACTTTATAAGGTATCCTTGACTGGATATAGAGATGTTTATACACCATACATCATTTCACAGCAACTTAATATTCAGGAAGGGAAAAAAAAAAGGAGTGTATTTTTTTTACTTTTCAACAACAACTGGGGTTTTTCTAAACTTTGGCGACATCCATAATTATTATATAGTTGACATTTAATATCACAAGTGTAAACAGTAGACGTGCCATAAATCGGAAACCATGCAGAAGGGGACATGTTCATGCAGACACTGGAGGAGCACCGGGGGGATCTGAGATCTTAGTGCTGCAGGTTAGACAAGCTGGTGAAGATGCATAGGAATAGTAAAGAGCAAATCATTTCCAGCTATAATCTTTACTCTCGTCATGCCAAAATCTTAAATGTTTCAATGGGTGAAAATACAGTACATCATTTATCCAGATAGGGGCATGTAGTAGTCACAAAATGCATTGTAAATGCTGTCTTCTGGTACATAAGTATCTAGAAATATATCGAGTTTTTAAAGCAAAAGTAATGCTGCCTGCATTGAAACTGCGAAAACTTTTTTTTTTTTTTTTTTTTGCAGAGGTGCTGTCAAGATGACAAAACAAACCTGAAGAAGTCACGGATGTTTCAGTAAACCACAAATACATTAGGGATTTTTTTGGCATCTAATTCTACTGGACTGTCATGAGTTTAAATCACAGAATAAAGTTAAAACACAGAATAAAATTACTCTCCAGTAATATGAACATTCATAAATAAACAATTTATCACAATACAAAAAGTACTGATTAACATGATCAAATGTAAGAATAGAAACGATGCAAAACGAAACAAAAAGTATTCACTTATTAAAAACAAAGACAAAATCAAACCAGCTTTTCTAATTTATAAAAAGATCTCGGTCTGGCTTGTCGATTCTGTGTTCTGCTTGGCACATCATACCCTAATATCATACCCTAATGTACTGAAACGTTAACATTACACCCTCCTACTCAGAATGCCTAATATACACTTGCTTAAAAAAAGTGACCCAAAAATAAATATAAATTAAAAAAAAAATACAAAAAGAAAGAAAAAAAATTAACCAACCAACTCGTCTTCCTTTCTGCAGACAGAGATGCTCTTAGCTGTTCTTCAGTCAGTAAAGTGCTACACCAGGTTATTGTGAGGGTCAGAGTTCAAAAACACTTACGCGTTGGCTTCATCAGGCTCGTGGTAGCAATAAGGTAGCTTCACAGAGTAAATACTTCCGTTGAAAGAGAGCATTTGCTAGATGTCTCGAGCAGATCGTCAGAGATGGAAAGGAAAGCGCGTGTTGTAGGTGGCAGGGAGGGTGCTCGAAGATTCACACATCCACTACCATCTTTTTGTGAATGTCGAGCCCACCAACAACCTGGAGGAAACGCATTTGGAAAAACAGTTCTGGTGAGTCAATGTGTTTAGATTAGTATTAAAAGACTCAGACAATTATTAGTTTTTAATAAACACATTTAAAAAAAATTTGCTTGGTAAAGGAGTATCAAATTTAAAATCAAAGTAAACTAAATGAACTCAAAAGATATACTATATTGCCAAAAGTTTTGGGACACCCCTCCAAATCCACTGAATTCAGGGGTTGGGCTTGGCCCCTTAGTTCCAGTGATAGGAACTCTTAATGCTTCAGCATCCCAAGACATTTTGGACAATTTCATGCTCCCAACTTTGTGGGAACAGTTTGGGGATGACCCCTTCCTGTTCCAACATGACTGCGCACCAGTGCACAAAGCAAGGTCCATAAAGACATGGATGAGCGAGTTTGGTGTGGAGGAACTTGACTGGCATCCTGACCTCAACCAGATAGAACACCTTTGGGATGGATTAGAGTGGAGACTGCAAGTAATATAGTGTACATATGCTACAACATTGAGTTTCATCTAACCAGAAACTACTACAAAACATGCAGAATTAAACAGACACAGAAAGCTGAAGCTTGTGCTAAAACTCAGTTTCACTACAAACGTTATGTCAAATGATTCATTACTACAGTCAAAGAAGCCTGACTTGCATCAGTTTAATACACAAGCAACAGACGTCAGCAGTCACAACAGAAACACTTGGACAGACATGTACACATACACCAGATTCTAAAGGAGACTGGTCAAGATGATTCAGTCCTGACATTTAAGTCATCTCAGAAGAGTTATGGTTTCCTCAGCCTGCGCTATAATAGTAAAATGTCTTCAAGCATGGATGCATGTTTTCTTCTTTTTTTTTAAATGCTAAATTTGTATTTTCCCAAATAATCTCCATCAGTGTTGCCAAATTTGTTGCCAGATTTGGCAACTTGTTAACGATATTAAAACAAAAAAAAAAGTCTGACTGTCCTGCACTCTATAATGCTCTTGAGCTGATGATTATATCAGTTCAGAGACGGTTTCATTTGACTTTCCAGTGTAAAACACCTGATTAAGCTGCTTGCTTGCACAAGATGATGTTTCTAAAGACTAATCACTTATCCCACAACCCATCATTGACCCCACATTTCCCAACATCCAATCACTGATCGTTTGTCCCGCCTATACATTTATTTGTTCATCATTAAACTCTGGGTGAAATTGACTAGCAATAATAAAAATTCATAGCCATTTACTATCCATTATAAACCATATTTTATTTTCCATATTGGGTCATCGTAAATTCTTGCTTCTTCATGAAACATGTTTTGATATGTAAATGATGACGCCTGCTGTCTATAACGACTTACTGAGCATTACATTAGCTATTTTCCCCCCAAGTAAGTGTTGACGAGACTGCCTGGTGTCGAATACTTACAGCACAGAACTCTTCAAAGGATATTCTCCCATCTCCATCCTTGTCTGCATTGATAATGGTCTTATCTACAATCTGCTGCAGTTGTGTGTCTTTCAAGTTGTTTCCCACCATCATCTTCAACACTTGGAACAGTTCGCCATTAGAAATATAGCCGTCCTTGTCCATGTCGTAGATTCGGAAAGCGACTACAGAGGTATGGAAAGATGTTTATAGGTAAGTGTTACAGATCATTTATGTTCATGTGCTTTAATACGAGTGACTGAGACTGGACTTACATCTGAGCTTCTGTTCCTTATCTCCCTTAACACTGAATTGTGAGACGCCCTCTATAAACTCTATAAACAGAAAACACATTGTTAAAGACAACTTTGCCTCAAATTAAATCATAAGTATAGCTTTTGTTAAGGAAATAAGGTCGATACAGATCGATTTCCTAAGCCATAAAAGGAAGAAATGTGCTGGAAAGGAACAAGGTACGCCTGTTTTGCTTTACTGGTGCAACATCAGTAAAGAAATCTTTATTCAATTTCCTATAACATATTGATGACTTAAAAAAAAAAATTCATATTACTTCAGAAATAGTAACGCTACTACTACAGTAAACAGTAAAATATTTTCCATTACACAAACATGCAGTAATGTTTTATAACCTGATCAGGGGAGTTACAAAATCAGGAAGATACTTATTGTACACTTTACAAAAATGTGAATAAACACTAGCATGTGGTGATGGTGTCTGCTTGGCCTCACCTTTGAAATCCACTTCCCCGTTGCCATCTGTGTCAAATATATCGATAACCCTCTGCACCAGCGGATTCTGCTGCAGCTCGGGCAGGGACATGAACTCCTCTACGCTCAGGGATCCTGAGTTATCTAGGTCGAGTTTCTTAAATCTCTTACCTAGCCTCTTAATCTCATCTGCATCAACTAGAGGGAAGAAAAAAGCAAGCAGGGGAAATGAACAAAAATAAACCAACTTATCAACCCTCCACCTCATATGCTTAAATGTCTGTAGGAAGAACTCAAACTACCTACTGTTACACGTAATCACGTAACTAGCTTTACATTTCATTTTACTTATCAATATTTAATGGTAAATTTAACAGTAGGAACCTACAGCCTATAGTCTGTTCCTTTCGCTGAAAGGGGATTGTTCCGTGTGTTTGCTTACGATACAAGCCCTGCTCTTCACTACAAGCTTATTCACACCGTCTCGTAATGAGCACTAACCAGTTCTACAATGGTTCTAATAAGCTTTCTCGGCAAGTGTTTATTGCAAGAAAAGTGTGTTGTGTGTGCACAGAAACCGTAAAATTGTAAAAAAAACAACAACAAAAAAACCCCACCAGGCAATGGTTTTACAATCTGTCTAGTGTGGGCGAGCCTGCACCCACAGCATGGTCAGTGCTGATCTTGATAGACAGGAGTGGAAATCTGTGAGATGCCTTTCTGCTCACCACACTGTAAAGGTTACTGCATCCTTCCTGTCAGCTCAAGCCAGACTTGGCCACTGCTCCTGATTTCTCTCATTAACAAGACCTTTCTGTCTATAGACCTACCACTCACTGGAGGTTACTGTTTTTTTACCCTCTCGAGATGTGTGAAAATCCTGGGAGCTGAGCAGTTACTGAAATACTCTAACCTGTCAATCGGTCACCACAAACCATGCCACATCTTTAATTTCCCCATCATGATGTTTCATGTGAACATGAACTCCCTAACTTCATGAATTTATGCACTGCACTGCTGCTATGTGATTGACTCATTGGATGAATGGCAGGTGTTCAGGTGAGTGTATACTAGCAGAATGACTTGGATGCATAAACCTTTTTTGCTGCGCCTGTAGCCAAAACCCAATTTAACATGTTGGATCAATTGACATTGCTAGTCCATTAGGTAATGTAGAAAAATCATCACAGCATTAACACTTTCCCTGGGATGTATTATGCATTAATCTTGCTTATAGGCATGGTGAAAGCATATGGAGAGTGCAGGTCTCTGATAATTAGTGTCACTAGGTGGGTCAGTAATTGCATATGGTCAACAAGTCAGTTCCATTAGTGTAATGCTCCACATTAAGCTCGAAAATCACAGCACAGCGAGCAGGCACGCACTTTCTAAACTTAAGTGGGATAAAAACTGGTTCTTTTTAATAGCTAGATGAATACAGGGAGGCCGAGAGACCTCAGATCTTCCACGCTTAGCCACTGTAGAGAAACGTAGCATAAAAAAGCGACCTTTTTCGTTTCACAGCTTTTCAACATCGTTAAATCTGACACCATTACGTTAACGAGTGTTGGTTTAAGCAGCCGCTTAGATTGGCTGTATTTTTATCTATGCAGTCATGAGAGCACCTCCTATGGTTGCCCTGACACTTGCGTTTGGGGAAACCCTTAGCAACAAGGAACTCCAGCATGCCGGTTATTTTGAGCCACCACATGCGGCCTAGGATGGCTGTAGATGCTGCTGTGCACCTGTTTCAGCCATATGGTGTCATATGTATTGCTTTTGAGGAGAAGTGCAAAAGCATCAGCATTTGTATAAGAGGGCTGTCTCTAACATGTGCATGATGCACATTACAAACAAACCAATAGCTGTATCAGTCAGGCGCTCACAGTGTAACACATCCACAAATTTTCCAAATACAGGATAAGCATGTCATTTAATATTGTGAACGATAACTATTTTCTAGCAAGCCAGTGCAGATCAGTGTTGTAATCGTACATTTTAGACAGAAAGCATTCTAAGCAAAAACTATTTAATAATAAAATTAATAGAAGAGCTGTAACAAGTATAACAGCACTATATTAAATAACATTTCTAAATCTTGAAGTGAACTCCAGGTCAAGACATACACAAATGGATCACTAGGGATTAAACCTGTCATACAGACAAATCCGTGTGTGTGTATCTTTGGAACTGAAAATATCTGACACACACAAGGCCCTGCTGCAGGTCACGCTTTCACACCTGTTTATCTCCTGCTCCTTTCAGGGTCATTTAACAAACTGGGAGAGGAAAAAAAAAAACCCAAAAGCTATCCACAGTGACAACTTTCAAATGTACACTTCTGAATTATTACTACCTGTCAAAATAATAGGCAAGAAAACTATTTCTTTTACAAATTGGAGGTGAAGGAGGGGAGTATTTTTACACATTTACTTTCACATCATTGTAAGGACGTACCAGTTGTGGGCTGAATATAAAAATGCACTGCATAAGCTCTGTGTTTTAACTGTGGTCTTGACCCTCTTTGAGTTCTGTTTTATTTCGAGAAGTCCAAACTAACTCACGCAACTCGCACTTCTTTCCTCACCCGCTCCTATTTGGCCGTCTCTTGTCCACGCTATTTTGGTTATCTTCCTCATGTGTATAAGGCCCAGGAGACCAAGGGGCATGAAACCAATTAAAACAGCATATACATGACTAAAAATAAGTGTGGCTCCATCTGCAGCAGTGTGACGCCCTTTACATTAGGGAGGGAGGGAGAGTTTGGACAACGTGGACGTCCATGTGGTTTCTACAATCATCTCTGAACCAGTTTTATCTTTACCTTCAATTGTATAGACAGATTTGACTTATTTAGGAAGAACTACATGTTGAAATGAAGTACACAAGGTTTCTTTTTTTTTTTAAACAAACTATAGAGGCAAAGTATTGAATATAGATTTCAGTAGAATGAGATAAATAATTCAAATGTGCACACTGATTATGTAAGAGTTACTCAATCACATCCAGCAAAGGCTCTGCCTACAGACTGTTACATTACTAAATGCTTGCTGTGAGAGCCACTCTGATATTTCTGCGATCTCTGTACTTGTGTTTCATGCGTTCAGAAAAAGAAAGATAAGAAAAGCTTAAGGTACATGCTTGTACTTACAGTGCGAGCACATCTCCAGGGGATAACTTGCTTCGTTTCCCTAAAAGAGAGAAAAGAATGAGTGATAAAACAAAGATATTTTTCTGTCTTTTCTTATCTTTGGACGGTCTAGAGCAAGGACCTTAAAAACTCATCCACAGAGGAACTGTGTATTCAGAGCCATTTAGGCCATTTGTACAGAAGCAGCCATTTCAGAGTAATACTATACTAACACTGGTGTTTAAAAATGACAAAAGGCTGCGATTAATACAATGCCTCACCGGAGGTGCGCTCATGTATAATAGTCGTTTATGTCATTTATTCACTGCGGCAAATGCTGATATGTTCATATTTGAACAGCCAGTGTTGGCACATACACAAAGAACAAGGGACACAGTGCAGGCTTCACGTTGTGCCTACACAAAACAGGACAGTCAGTCAGGAGAATAAAATAAAACCAGACAAAAGAAAAAGAAAATGAAAAGGCTTGGACAGGAATGCACGACGGGGTCAAATACATCAAACTGGATGGAGACTAATATTTCTTATTACATGAGAACTCCTTTTCCACGCCACATTAAAAACATAGGCCGTGTTGGAAAACCTAAATTTATCCAAACTGAATCATACTTTATTGGAATGAAATTAAATCATATTGATACCGAACCGCTACAGCTCTTCTTATCTCCTCATCTGTGCACACATCTGGTTGTATGTCCCTCAAGACGCACTTCACCTCTGTTAGGTGGACGTACTCATCATTTACAACTATATTTTACAGCTTTCTTAATACGTTGCTTAGTTTTTGAAATCTGTGATTGTACTTAATGTTCTGCCAAGCCGCCTCACAGGTTTTAGGTACAATAGGTTAAGCAGAGATAGATGAAAGCTTTGTGCATCAAGAACCGCCACGCTCCATTAATGAGATGCTCCCATCTTTTGAAAGACCTTTTGGTAATTTATTCCATTTAAGGGCTGCCGCTATTTCATCTGGCATATTTGTTTATTCATAACGAAGCGGAGTGGGCACCATGGCACTCAGAAGGATCCACTACGACATATAACGTATGCTGCGCACATCCTATAACAGTATATTGAATAACTCGGACATTTGCAAATTATATTCAAACACAATGGCAATCTTGTCCTTTTTGCCTATGAGCTGCCAAAACTCTTCTATAAATGATTTTTAATTGATCCCGTTCTTAATCCAATCATTAAATTAAACGATTACTAAATATTTTATTTTGCAGATGAAGATATACTCACAATGTGCTAAGTAACACACTGCATTCTGAGTGTGCACTGCTATTACCTCATCTCTGCTTGGTATAGCTGCATCTATATCTAGATGTAATGTTAATTTGATACTGATGGCTTGTCCCTTTTCAAGTAAGTTCAAATACAAGTCTAAACCCGTCAACATCACATGCTGTTGCAATGGATTATTAGTAGACCTTACCCAAACAGACATCTTAAAATAATTGTGTTTGTGTATTTTATCTTGGACACTTTATCCCTCCCTAATTGCTGTCGTTTTTGCAGTCACGAGACGCTCAGCCAATAAAATAAATAGATCTAAGTAGTCCGACTGTAGCCCAGAGACAGTTCCTAATATAAAACCAGTGAAGACTTGGAGCTCATGAGAATACAGCTCCTTTAACATTTTTTAACATATTAAAATCAGTAAATGACTTCTTTGTACCCTATATAAGTAATGCTGTCTTTTTCTGAAATGACATCTCAAAAGACTAATAATATTAATTTAAGACTTCAAGAGTCTTTTCAGATTGGTAATAAATTATAGGGAAGAAAAGCAGTTAATATCTTTTGTTCATTTCTCAGATACAGTTCCAGACATTTAAAGAAACTGTAGCAAGGAACACTGAAGCTGTTTTCAGGTTTGTACACCAAAGTCACTTAATGCTGCCATTTCCTTTCATTTGTAAACTATCTGCAAGTGCGGGTATTAAATTAGATCTAATTTAGATTACTGTGTGTATACCTCATTACAGGTATAATGCATCATGAAGCCATAAATAGATTTTTAAACTCTGTGTTTGAATGTGTCCTGTCAGTCATTTTATAGATCGTATATGGGCCACGGAGATCCTGGAGCAGGGTTCATGAACATTCATTTGTAGATCCCTCCTAACCATTAGAGATGCAATCTTGTGAGGGGGGGAAAAAGACTAATCTAAACTAATGCACCTTTAATAAAACAGCAGGAACAGAACACGCAAAGCCTCGATGTGCCCCACAAGGTTCAGTGCTCGGTCCCCTTCTGTTCTCCCTCTTTCTGAGTGAGATCATATCCTCACATGGGTTTTCTTACCATCGATGTGCTGATTGACATCCTCTCCTTTAATCCTTTAGGCACTCATGTTTCTGCTTAGATCTCAGGAACAAACTTCCCCTCAAAGTCCAAACAGTCGAGTTACTGGAGGGCTTTATAAGGCTACCTCTTCACTAAGTATGGGTCATTTTTCTATAACTTTAGTTCCTGACCTAGTAAAACTAGCATGAAGGCAATTTATTTAATAGAGACAGCAAAGTATTTCTTTAATGCCGAGTTCACACTGCATGATTTTAGCCCTGATTTTCAGCCGGCGAGAGGTTTTGCGAAATCGCCAACAAATGCCAGTAATCAAAGGCAAATCAGTGCTCATTTACGCTAGTGACACAATCACGCAGTGTGAATGATCAAAGACTATGATCAATGAGTCGCCGATGCCCGTGAAATATTTGGCATGCTAAATATCTCGACCTGTCAGCGATTCAAAATCCTGCTGTGTGAAATGAGTTCTGACAATGACTTCCAAAAATGCATCTGCGATGACCTACAGCCAATGAGAGAGCAAGATACACAGCAGCGGGAAATTCGGGGAGGAGTTATGTGTTTGGTTGCGAAACGGAGTTCGTGGACCAGACAGAGTTGTGCGATTCTTCCTATTGTGAAGTCATGCAGTGTGTAACCTCCTGTCGCCGATCCATCGTGCAATGTGAACACCACAGCGACTGAATGCTACTCCAGATAGTGCAGTGTGAAAACAACCGTGATCCGCCGACTTCACAAAATCGTGCAGTCTTCAGAAAATCGTGCAGTGTGAACTCGGCATTAGTTGCTCTGAAAAACAGTGTCTGCTAAATGCTGTTAATGTAACAACTGCATTTTTTCATGTCAAATGTAATCATAACACTATATGATACCCTTTCTAGGTTGATTTAATTGGGTCATTGCTTATGTCGTTAATCAGAGCTTTAAGTAGTGAAAACAGCACCAGCTGGGTTTGTGTTTCTGCCACTGGAACATGATCAACATCACTGGCTAGAGCACAAAGCCACTGTGAATTGTAACTTATGACGTAGACAAACATACCCAATTGCATTAAGCTTATATCTAAAATTCCAGCACCTTAAACTATAATAATATGAAATAATGCTCCAGCAGATCCTGCAGCTGTGAGGCAGGAACACTACCTGCTGAGCTATCAATTTCACTCAATTTCTGGCTAGCCATGAAAAAGAAAAACACCCCGTCATTTCTTCCTTGAGTATGTACTTTCTCCTCAACTCTCAGCAAAAGAAGTTAAATCAACAGAAACGAAAGAAAACTGGTTCACAAATGACTTACATATAAAAAATGAAGAACAAAACTATACAAAAGCACAAAAATGTGAGCATACATGCAGAGATGTAACTTTTTTTTGTTACTAGGGGTGGATAATATATTTTTAATCTAGATCCCAATATCACCTTGAGAGTGAAAAAAAGGGGGTTAATTTGTAATATTTTCTACATTTATAGATAAAATAATTAAAGTGCATGGTAAACAAACCCCACTGTTACGGCACAAGCCACGCTCCGCTGTGACGTCAGAGAGGCAGCCTCGAATTTCTCCCAAGAATAATAAAATAAAATAATAATAATAAAATGAAATAGAGCACCGACCAACAAAATATCACTAAAAATGTACACAAATAATAATATTTTAAAATATTAATAATATTAATAATAATAATAACATTTTAAAAAAAGCGCCACGAATATTTTAATCTGATCATACTTCGAGGTTTCAGGGTGGACTCTTCCTGTAACAGCATGTTTTGATCTTATCTTACTGAAGATAAATAGCCTCCTGTAAATAGCAGAAAATGGTTTTCATATGCATGCTTTACAAAAGCAGTGCATTAAACACATCTACATCATCAAACACCCAGTGCTGCAGATGCGCCTCATAAACACCATCATATGAGCCTGCTTCCTATAACCACTAGCAGTTAAACGCTATCCTGAACCTGCTAAATGTTTAATCAATTATATGATAAAAAAAAAAAAAACTTCATAAAAATCCACTGGTTTGTAACGACGACTTTGCACGAAGCACCGAGTTATCATTATCATCATCATCATCATCATCCGGGCCACAAACTGATCACTGTGTACAAAATAAAAAACCTTATTTATTAACTCTGCAAAGTTTGCATATGCTCGAGCAATTGTTTATTTACAATTTACAGCAAAACAACAAAGTTAGATAGTTAGTTAGTTAGTTAGTGTGCTCGGAACGTTTAGCTAGCGCTACAACATTTTGTCGTATTAATTAGCCGCCATGTAGCACATTTTCTCACCATTTTGTTGCTCGGGAGACAAAATTCCGCTTCAAAAACGGGCAGCAACAAATGACTGCAGAAAATAAACTCGAACAATCTCTTCTTGTCCAGGCAAATATTCGTTTTGCTTTGCCACAACAGGGAGAGAGAGAAAAAACAGAAGCTATCGCGTCCTATGGCTTTTGCTGCAGCGACTAGGAGGGGTTTAAGGAAGCGAAAAAGAGGAGTGAGTGAGAGCGTACACAACATCCGGGTACCTCCGTGGCTGAATCTTAAATAGCTCCTAGCTGCCTTAACTATTGCACTACATAGGGGTTTAGAGTAATTGCATTTAGCAATCTACCTAGTGTACTTTAATGAGGAGAAATTCGTGATTGTAACAAGGAGCAACCCACATTCGCGTTAAATGCATCAAATGTGGATGTATTTTTAAGTGCTTAGAGTTGCGTAATAAATATTCAAATAACCTGTTAAATCCTGTAATATTAATGATATATCAGTTATTGTAACCCTACATGAAAGCAAGATGGACATTTATGAGCATTTGCTTACTGCAGTGTCGATTTCTGCCAAGTTCTTTTTTTTATTATTAAAAAGCTGTGTAACTTTATCGCCATCTGCTGGTTATATCACTTAATAGCTGCAACCATCCAAGGTTCCCTTGTATTACATACCACAATACTTAATCAATAACAAATATTAATAACTGAATGAATATTTAATTCTATTACACACCACAATATTTAAGCACATTACAGGACAGGGAAATGATTAAAAAAAACACTTCTTTAGATTGTTGTTTTATTATTACAGTATCAAATATTTTTAGTCAGTAGTAGTTAAACTCTATCCATCTTGGCAATGTTCATGACAATACATGTAAAAAATTTATTTCCTAAAAACTGTACATATACGTTAGAAATAAAGCCTTTTCTTTGAGGGGAAACATGGCTGTGCAAAAAAATACTATTTCAAAATGACATTTCTATGCCCCTAAAGGTCCAGCATCTACCTTTAGAGTGTAAAAATCCTGTCATTTGCAATAAAGTACATTATACTATATATTATATGGACATTATACACACTATATTGCCAAAGATGTTGGGACACCCTTTCAAATCATTAAATTCAGGGGTTGTTTTTCAGGGGTTGGGCTTGGCCCCTTAGAACCACACATGAATTCAATGATTTGGATGGGTGTCCCAAAACTTTTGGCAATAGAGTGTATTTCAGTTGAGTTGTAGCTACGTACTAGGCACAAAATGCTATATTGTCATTATGCTGATAAATATTATCGTTGCAATATGCCTTAGAATATATTTCAATGTACAGTAAGGCAATATGGTTAAAAATGGATCTGCTAAATGCAAATGATCATTTATAATGATTTAAATACTTTCACTCACAGAAGAGCAGTTTATATTATACTGTCCAAGATTAAAAAGCTCCTTGTGTAGTCTCAATTCCACATTCTACAGGAAAATATACACAGAAACTCCACAGAGACACAAACCCAAACCCCAGATCCAATAAGGAACCCTGGAGCTCTGAGGCAGCAATGCAACCTATTCTGCCTACTGTACTACTAAGCCATTTTACATAACATGTCGTTCTTAAAATAAGGTTCAGGACCGTTAGAGGTGTACAAGGCATAGCCTGGTGATCTGTGATATTTTTAAAATTTTGTTGTAGTGGATATTATATTTAGAGGTCCAAGCACTAAAGTCAGCTCAGTGTTTATTAGTGGAAATGTCTGGAATAGATAGCTATATGACTTCAATATATATATATATATATATATATATATATATATATATATATATTTTTTTTTTTTGTTTGTTTGTTTTGTTTGTTTGTTTGTTTGTTTTTATTTTGTTTTGTTTTGTTTTGTTTTGTTCTTAAATACTGTCCATGAAAAAATACATACTGAGTAGGTCAGAAAAAATTTATTTTTTACAGTTGAAGGAGCTACAAAAAGTTTTAGAACCACTGATATATGTGATGATGAGCACAATAACAATGATCTGTTTGAAATTATGTGCCGTAGTGCAGTGCAACCATATTTGACATGCATAGTATGCTGTTGTGTTGTGTTATGGATGAACACCACTCTTATTATCACATTCTGACTGAACACACTATGTCTCAGGTCAAGAGGTCACGGAATACAAAATGGACAAACATGAAAATAACAACAAAGACGGCAAATGTCTTAAATAATATAAACAGCTAAATCCCAGTCAGAATCATCACATCTCCATATAACAGAACGATAATGTTATACAAGATCTAGAAGATATGAATTGTGCATATGATACTGTTTGTACAGAGACCTACTTTATAATGAATATGTGTATATACTATTAGGGATGATATATGGATACAGATTATAACAGATATGTGCATGTACACTTCATTGCTGGTTTTGTGATTGCCATGTAGAATTTGCTTTCTTGGTCCTCAAGGTTTAATTTGCATCACAAAAAATGTCCTCTCACAGAAACGTTTCCTTACTGATCAACATCAGGCTGTGGGACTCATTAGGTTTGCACTCGTACTCGATGCTGTGGAAGCTGTTGCCCCACTGGCAGTGGTCTCTCTTGTTGTGGTTGTAGAATTTTACCTGCCACATAGTCTCAAAGAGGCCAGCTGCCATAAACTGTAGAGGGGAAACAAGGCTGTACAAAACATACTATATCAAAATGATATTTCTATGCCACTTAGACCAATACAACATAGACTCCAACATCCACCTTTAGAGTGTAAAAAAAATTATTTGCAATAAAGTACATTATACTTTACACCGATCAGGCATAACATTATGAGCACTGACAGGTGAAGTGAATCTTCTTCTTCTTCTTCTTCTTCTTCTTCTTCTTCTTCTTCTTCTTCTTCTTCTTCTTCTTCTTTCGGCTTTTCCCTTCAGGGGTCGCCACAGCAAATCATCTCTCTCCACCTATCCCTATCTTCTGCATCCTCAACACTTGCACCCACTAGCTTCATATCCTCATTAATTCCATCCATATACCTCCTCTTTGGCCTTCCTCTTTGCCTCCTGCCTGGCAGCTCCATGTCCAACATTCTCCTACCAATATACTCACTCTCCCTCCTCTGAACATGTCCAAACCATCTTAATCTGGCCTCCCTAACTTTGTCCCCCAAACGTCCAACATGAGCTGTCCCTCTGATGTACTCGTTCCTAATCCTGTCCAATCTTGTCAATCCCAAAGAGAACCTCAACATCTTCAGCTCGGCTACCTCTAGCTCTGGCTCCTGTCTCTTCCTCAGTGACACTGTCTCTAAACCATACAGCATGGCCGGTCTCACCACTGTCCTGTACACCTTCCCCTTGATTCTCGCTGGTATTTTCCTATCACACAGAACTCCCGACACCTTTCTCCACCCATTCCAACCTGCCTGCACTCGCTTCTTTACCTCTTTCCCACTCTCTCCATTACTCTGGACTGTTGACCCCAAGTACTTAAACTCCTGTACCTTCTTCACCTCTTCACCCTGTAACCTTACTGTTCCACTTCCCTCCCTTTCATTCACACACATGTACTCAGTCTTACTACGACTGACTTTCATTCCTCTTCTCTCCAGCGCAAACCTCCACCTCTCCAGGTTTTCCTCCACCTGTTCCCTGCTCTCACTACAGATCACAATGTCATCTGCAAACATCATCGTCCAAAGAGACTCCTGTCTGACCTCCTCTGACAACTGGTCCATCACTATAGCAAACAGGAAGGGGCTCAGAGCCGATCCCTGATGCAGTCCCACCTCCACTTTGAACTCCTCTGTCTGACCTACAGCACACCTCACCACTGTCGTGCTCCTCTCATACATGTCCTGCACCACTCTGACATACTTCTCTGCTACTCCTGACTTCCTCATACAGTACCACAGCTCTTCTCTTGGCACCCTGTCATACGCTTTCTCCAAGTCTACAAACACACAGTGCAACTCCCTCTGACCATCCCTATACTTCTCCATCAAAATCATCAGAGCAAAAATTGCATCTGTTGTGCTCTTTCTGGGCATGAAGCCATACTGCTGCTCAAAAATTTCCACTACCTTCCTTAACCTAGCTTCCACTACTCTTTCCCACAGCTTCATTGTATGGCTCATCAACTTTATCCCCCTATAGTTGCTGCAACTCTGCACGTCACCCTTATTCTTAAAGATCGGCACTAACACACTTCTTCTCCATTCCTCAGGCATCCTCTCACTCTCTAAAACCCTGTTGAACAAACTAGTTAAAAATTCCACTGCTGCCTCTCCTAGACACTTCCAGACCTCCACTGGGATGTCATCAGGACCAACTGCCTTTCCACTTTTCATCCTCTTCAAAGCCTTCCTGACTTCATCCTTTCTAATCTTATCTACTTTCTGTTCCACAGAGTTCACCCCTTCTACTCTTTTTTCCCTCTCATTTTCCTCATTCATCAGCTCCTCAAAGTACTCCTTCCATCTCCTCTGTACACTCTCCTCACTTGTGAGCACCCTTCCATCTCTATCCTTAATAACTCTAACTTGCTGCACATCCTTCCTATCTCGATCCCTCTGCCTAGCTAACCTGTACAAGTCCTTCTCTCCTTCTCTACTGTCTAACCTAGTGTACAACTCTTCATATGCCTTCTGCTTGTCCTTAGACACCTCCTTCTTCACTCTGCGCTATAGCTCCTTGTATTCCTGTCTATTCTCTTCAGTCCTGTCCATGTCCCACTTCTTCTTGGCTAATCTCTTCCTCTGGATACTATCCTGAACTTCCTCATTCCACCACCAAGTCTCCTTATCTTCTTTCCTCCTTCCAGATGACACACCCAGCACCTTTCTCCCTGTCTCCCTGATCACTTCTGCTGTAGTTTTCCAGTCATCTGGAAGCACTACCTGACCACCCAGAGCCTGCCTCAACTTCTGTCTAAATTCCTCACAACAGTCCTCCTTTTTCAGCTTCCACCACTTGGTTTTCTTCTCTATCTCTGACCTCTTCTTCTTACAGACCATCAGAGTCATCCTACACACCACCATCCTATGCTGTCTGCCTACACTCTCTCCCACTACCACTTTACAGTCACTAATCTCTTTCAGATTGCTTCTTCTACATAGGATGTAGTCTACCTGTGTTCTCCTACCTCCACTCTTGTAAGTCACTCTATGCTCCTCCCTCTTCTGAAAATAAGTGTTAACCACAGCCATGTCCATCCTCTTAGCAAAGTCCACTACCATCTGTCCTTCAAGGTTCCTTTCCTTAACTCCAAACTTGCCCATCACCTCCTCATCACCTGTGTTCCCCTCACCAACATGTCCATTAAAATCCGCTCCTATCACCACTCTCTCACCTGTGGGAATACTCTCCATCACCTCATCTAATTCACTCCAGAATCTCTCTTTCTCCTCTAACTCACAACCTACCTGTGGGGCATAACCACTAACAACATTCAACATCACCCCTTCAATCTCTAACTTCAGACTCATCACCCTGTCTGACACTCTCTTCACCTCCAGAACATTCCTCACAAACTCCTCCTTCAGGGCCACACCTACCCCATTTCTCTTACTATCCACACCATAATAAAACAGCTTGGATCCTGCTCCTATACTACGAGCCTTGCTACCCTTCCACCTGGTCTCCTGTACACACAGTATATCCACCTTCCTTCTCTCCATCATATCAGCCAGCTCTTTACCTTTCCCTGTCATAGTACCAACATTCAGAGTTCCTATTCTCAGTCCTACACTCTTACCTTTCCTCTTCTCTCTCTGTCTGTGCACTCTCCTCCCTCCTCTACTTCTTCGACCAACAGTAGCCCAATTTCCAAACGGCGCCGATGGCGGTCGTTGTTAATCTGGGCTTCGACCGATCCGGTATGAAATTCAGAGTACTGACGATTCGCATGGTTAAATTTGGCAATGTTTTACGCCGGATGCCCTTCCTGACGCAACCCTCTCTATTTATCCAGGCTTGGGACCGGCACAGAAGTCACTGGACTGTGACTCCCATGGCTAGATTGACAGGTGAAGTGAATAACACTGATTATCTCCTCATCATGGCACCTGTTAGTGGGTGGGATATATTAGGCAGCAAGTGAACATTTTGTCCTCAAAGTTGATGTGTTAGAAGCAGGAAAAATGGGCAAGCGTAAGGATTTGAGCGAGTTTGATGAAGGGCCAAATTGTGATGGCTAGACGACTGGATCAGAGCGTCTCCAAAACTGCACCTCTTGTGGGGTGTTCCCGGTCTGCAGTGGTAAGTATCTATCAAAAGTATCCTTTATGTCCTGTAAGCCCTTTAAGTCCTGTAAGTATCCTTTAAGTCCTGTAAGTTTCAAGACTTAAAGGATCTGCTGCTAACATCTTGGTGCCAGATACCACAGCACATCTTCAGGGATTTAGTGGAGTCCATGCCTTGATGGGCCAGGGCTGTTTTGGTAGCAATATGGCAGCATTATGTGGTCATAAGGTTATGCCTGACATTATATGTACATTTTATATATATATCAGTTGAGTTTAATGGGGCTACATACTATAAATAAATATTATAAATGCAATATGTCTTACAATATATTTTAATGTAAAGTGAGCATATAATGT
>JAUCMX010000002.1:6164244-6404244 GCA_033459395.1 Hemibagrus guttatus | reverse complement strand
AGTTTTGAAGCATTTGGCTGAATCTGAGCAGATTATATAACAATATAGATGTCAGAATTAATCCTGCTGCTTTTGTCAGCAATCGCATCATCAATAAATAAAGGGAACCAATTCAAATGGCAGCCTCATCTGTCCATAAGATGTTGTTCCAAAGCCATACAGGCTTTTTTCCCCCCGTTTAGATGTGTGTTTGGCAAAACCTTCTACTATCTATAATCATTGTTATATTATCAATGTCCTTTGAGAAATGCAGAATGATTCATCACACTGAGTCAAGCTTTCAAGCCCACTCAGAAGGTCCTCTGTCTTTAGAAGCTGTTTTCATTTTTAATCATCAGTTTCCTTTGACATATACTTTGTGGAAAATGTAGTGGAATCTACTAAAATGATATATTTTCTGTCACTATAACTATTTATCTGTTGGTCCAGCTTACCACATATATAAATGAATCTAAATTACTTGTGTATATGGTCAATTACTGTTGTAAACATGTTTAACGATTTCATTCTCCAAGTAAAAAACGTCTTTCTGAAAAGAAAATATATCATTTTTCTTCAGGAGTGATACGTTTTTGACTCCTTCAAAATAAAGAATAACATCTCTTTAATTTCCAACATGAAAGAGAGGTGTCTTTAAATAAGAATAAACAGCACTTATTGTTTCTTATATCGCTGTGTTTCATAATCACGTGAAGGTCATCTTAAACAAAGACATGTACCTTATTTACTGTACGCATGTAGGCAGAAAATGCTGAAAATAGACTGAAACTAAACTGTCCAAGGCCATGGGTGACTCATGTTCATGCTTCTACTTCCCTTTTCTCATTTGAACACTTATTTAGGCAGCAGAAATAAAAGCTGCTGCTTGGTGTTGTGCTCTTCACACTTAACACACCCTCACTTTGATTAAGCAGCCAAGCAACGTCCGCAGCTATGGAGCCCAACACCATCAGAGAGGGATATCTGGTAAAAAAGGTAAGTTCCTTAGAAATGAAATTTAAAATATAGACTGTGTGTGTGTGTGTGTGTGTGTGTGTGTGTGTGTAACTGAACATTGCTGTAACTCTCCAATTGTTTGCCATTTATTTTAAAAGAGCAGACTGTAATCATTGTGATATTCTTAACTCAATATTCTTAACTCGGTTGAGTCTTTTGAATTTTTCCTGGTTTATTTGGACAAAAGTATTGTTAAATGTCTGACGGTTAAACATTCAGCACGAATGCTTGGTTTCTTCACTATTTCCCCACCACCAGTAGAACTAATAGTATCTAACTTCCTCAGAATACTACAGCTAATCTAAGTGTTCTGCTCTGAGTAAATTTGTTTGTCAGATAAGGTACCTAGATGCAAGAAAAAAACTGCTTCATAAAATCATATGAAGTTGTTATTTGTCATTTTAACAAAGGAGAGAGCGAGAGAGAGAGAGAGAGACAGAAAGAATACAATACTATTTACAAGTCAAAAGAGGATGTAGCCTCTTTGGCCTGTTAAACCACATCAAAAGCATGTATTAAAGTTCGTATTTTATTCGGTTATTTAATGTAACATATTAAGTTGTACCTACAAGCTTCATAATCCACACATATATGAGTTCTCCTAATCATTTTCAATACATTTATAGAATTTTGGACATTGAAGTGACCCCAGAAAACAAAACAAAACAAAAAACGGCTATCTGACAACCAGGTCTGGCAGAAGAAATAAAAAATGAAAGGAATCATACACAGGGACAAAGGAATCAACAATTTATTCTCCTTTTTTGGCATGATGTTTTCAAAATGCTGTTTTGCTGAGACTTGTATTTTGTAGTTGTACACTTAGCAAAAAAGTTTAATGTACTTAAATAAATAAAATAAACAAAACAGACAAAAAAAACTAACGTTAGAATTGGTTATTATTATCTCCAGGGCACTGTGCTGAATTCATGGAAAGTGGTGTGGGTGGTGTTAGCGGATGATGGAATAGAGTTTTACAAGAAGAAGACAGACAGCAGTCCAAAGGGCATGATTCCATTAAAACAAGCTGTGTTGACCAGCCCGTGCCAGGACTTCAGCAAAAGAACGGTGATGCCCAATGAATACATGTCACACTGAAATCAGCACAGGCTTATGACCAGAAACGAATTTCCACATGTGTGCTCTTGCTCTCTAATAGTTAGTGTTCAAGGTGACCACAGAAAAGAAGCAGGACCATTTTTTCCAAGCGACCCACCTGGAGGAGAGAGAGGCATGGGTTAAAGACATCAAGAGAACCATCACTTGTTTGCAGAGCGGAAAGAAGTTTGCCAGAAAGTCTACCAGGAGGTCGATTCGGTTGCCGGAAACGGTTAACCTGAGGTATGAACATATTTGGATCAAAATAAAGCCAACCTTTACCATAAAGAACCTCACAACCAAAAACCAAAACCAAAATAAAATCTTGTGACTAACTGCCTGTCTGCAAGTGCTTTAGAGACGATATTCATTTCCATTTATTCATATTTATCCAGAGACACTTACAAGTGAAATGCTTCTAATGTGTTATAGCAGCTACAAGCAGGCCAAAGCATGATAGTAGGTAGACATTTATAGGCAAAGTGGTTACTGAGACAGCAAGACACACACGATCACACCAAGGCACCACAACTGAACACAACGAGCACTGAGCAGAAAGAGAGGATGTGTATCTGCATAGGTTAAATATTTCACACATACACATTCTCATTCTCAACGTTGCAGTGGGTTTGCTTAAGGTATTCTAGTTAACACTTTTACATTTCCTCTAAATATAGCACCTATGTGATTACCTAAACTGGCTTACTGTCCCCTTCAGGATGTTACCCTCAACTGAACATAGAGCTAATGAATTAATATTTGGAAGTGTCAAAGAAAATAAGATCACTGTTTGTTAGAATAAAAGGGTAATTTTGGTACAAAGAGGAAACCCACATTAACATTATTACAGCATGTGAAACCCCTCAGTGCCAGGTTTCAGAGTAACTGTACATCATGATGGCTGTTTCTATTACACCTGAGAATATTTACACTTCCTACACCCTTCCCTCTATAAGTCTTATACTCGTATGCAGAAAGGGGATCTGAGGCCTGAGCAGTGGGTGTTCTTTCACTGATTTTTCATTACATTTTTTCTGAGATGGAACAAGCTAGTAGAGAGCTTTGGATTGGATACAAGACAGATGTTCAAGAAAATGTAGGAAAAAAGTGTGTCTTTGTCATCTGTGAGTGGAGCAAGCAGAATGGAAAGCAGACAATGATACATTCATTCATTCATTGTCTACCACTTTTCTGAACTATTCTCGGGTCACGGGGAGCCTGTGCTCAGGCATCATTGGGCATCAAGGCAGGATACACTCTGGACGGGGTGCCAACCCATCGCAGGGCACACACACACTCTCATTCACTCACGCACTCACACACTACGGACAATTTAGAGAAGCCAATCAACCTACAATGCATGTCTTTGGACCGGGGGAGGAAACCAGAGTACCCGGAGGAAACCCTCGAGGCACGGGGAGAACATGCAAACTCCACACACACATGGCGGAGGTGGGAATCAAGCCCCCAACCCTGGAGGTGTGATGCAAACGTGCTAAACACCAACCCACCATGACCTCACCCCACCCCCCACCCCCCCTTTCAGTGACACAAAAAAATTAAAATCACATAAGTTGACGTTGATAACTGTCCACATCATAATAAGTCAATATGATCATAGAGTCAGGGTCAGGGTCATTATATACAATTTCAATACATCACAGTATATGAATCTATTTAGTATACCAACCAGCTTGGTTTGCTCTCATATAAATCTGCTCATGGATATTTCCTGTTATGTTTTCTCTCTAAGTGAGCTGTACATTTTGATGAAGGACCAAGACACAGGAGTGAAAGAAATGAAACTGGAAAAAGACAAGAAGCTTTTCAACCACTGCTTCACTGGTATGTTACTTCAGTCAAATTGATCAAACAGGTTTTTGGGTGGAACCTGCTATTAGGAATTTTTAATATTATAATATTGTCTTATTGTGGATGTGATCAGTGGGCTGGCATCAAAACCATGTGGCAAAAAACTAAAAAAAAACTGTACATGCAACATACCTTAATGAATAAGCAGATTTAAGTCCATTTTAAAATCATTTTATATTACAAAGATTATTTTGACCTGACTTTATCAATATTTCTCATTAGATTTATTTAGAACTTATTTCAAATGTTTAGTTGTAGAAAGAAGCATAAGTTTTGGAGAATGTATTATACTGCCACGATTATCAGTGCTACCTCTCAACACGTTTCTGTGATATGAATTCATGGCAGGTGACATGGTGATTGACTGGCTGATCTCTCAGGGGAAGGTGAGGAACCGGCATGAGGGTGCGATGCTGGCCACAGGGCTGCTGAATGAAGGCTATCTGCAGCCGGCTGGAGAGCTATCTAAAACAGCTATGGATAGCAATACAGAGTCTGCATTGCTTGACGAGCCAGATGCTATGTACTACTTTGTAAGTGAACATGCAAACCTATAACTATTGCTTTCAGTTAAAATCTATTCATGGTTAATCTCCTGTAGCTGCTTTTAGTCAATCACACAACACTTTTGAATTATTTGTACAGCTGGATTGCAGCTGTGAGACTGTCTTGGGTGTGTGAGACTATTTTTCTTCCTGTAGGCAGAAAGTGGCTTCTTCTCTGAAGGCTATTCGAGTGATGAGGATGTGCTTGTAAAGGAGGAGTTCAGAGGAGCCATAGTAAAGCAGGGCTGTCTGATGAAACAGGTAGTCACATGACTGCATGCATTATTTTTTCATATATCACCTAGATAAGCTGGTAATACAGAAACAGTGGGAATGAGAGGATTGACACCTGTGTTCAGATTTAACGTGAATACCAATGTCTTGATTTGTAGATGTTTTTGCTTTTTTCCAGGGCCACAGGCGGAAAAACTGGAAGGTGAGAAAATTTATCCTGAGGGACGATCCTGCTTATATCCACTACTATGACCCCACCAAGGTGAGGAAGGCTGTGCTGTCGAGTTGGCCCTTTTCTTAATTCTTAAAATCCTCGTAATATTGGAAGCATCTCCTTCTCTCTCAATATATATATATTTCAATAATATATATATATATATATATATATATATATATATATATATATATATATATATATATATATATATATATTGTTTTTCTCTATCTCTCACTCTATTTCATAAGGGCGAGGATCCTCTTGGCTCGATTCATCTGCGTGGATCTGTTGTGACTGCGGTGGATTATGTACCTGATGGTGAGATGCAATTAATCATTAATCACAAACTATTCATCAGGCACAAGAATATGACGAAATGATATTACCTAAACCCAATATGTGTAATTCTTGCTTTTGAAAGGAACAGAACTGTGTAATCCTAATACATCACAGCCATATGACAAGACAATTCAAGCTTCCTATGTTAAAAAGAGGTATTAATTCACTATTCTTTCACTGATGCAGCTAAGAAGCATGACATCGAGGGCAACTTGTTTGAGATCATCACTTCAGATGAGATACACTACTACCTGCAGGCAGCTACTGCTGAAGAACGTACTGAATGGATCAGAGCCATTCAAGTGGTATCAAAGTCTGGAAAATAAATCCAGAAGATCACTTCAGTCAATAAGTATCCTGCCAAAAAAAAAAAAGACTCGATATATATTGACTGTTAGCGTTGATTGTCATTTTATGTCATACACATTACAAAAATAGTTCTGTTTCACTTATTACACAGAAAGCATGTCAAGTTCCTCTTGAAACCCAAAAATAGAGTAAGTGACAGACAGGATGTGGAGCATGAGTATCTTTTATTGCTATTTTGGTTACGATAATCCATGAAAAACAAGTCAAACAAGTGGAAACATGTAATCTTTGCAGTCCAGCCACTTCCAGTTTTGTGTGGCAAAATGCATCACTTCCTGTCTTTCAATATTCCTGCCACTTTGTGGTTAGCCTCACGCATGTCACCTTACAACTGTAACTTATCAGTCACATAAACCAGCCCCATTTATGGCATCTTAAGGGAGTGTTGGACAACAGTACAACAACTCCAATACCATACCACATATGCCTCAGGTCAAGAGCTTCTGTTAATGCTCACGTCAGTCATCAAAATGGTGGAAAAAATCAAATCTCTTTGACAAAATGGTGGAAAAAACACCAAGTCAGTCGCAGTTCTGCTGGCAGAAACATAAATAGCACCAATAAATGGGGAAAATGTTATTGTACAAATTTAAATAAAGTCTCTAATATTTGAAAAGTTTTGAATGCTTTGAATTGAAACAAGGGAAACTGAATAGAAACAATGGATCTGTGTTCAGGTGCTATGTAGTTTATTTTACAGTTTAAAAGTGTCTGTGGTTGTAAGACATTTAAGAACCCCTGCATGGCAGCCAACACTGGTAGCTTGACCTGTGAGCCGTTGGATCTGAAGTCACTTTCGATTATTAACTGAACGTTAAACATACTTCCATATTTTAACTGTAAAACCCATGTTTCTCATTTAACCACTTCTTTCTAAGTGGTTTCTAATTCTCCTTTGACAGAAAAAAGGAAGAATGCAGTTGCTAGTGATCAAGAAATGAAACAGCTACCCCTTTTACTTGTACTTTTTGACAGCTGCAAGATTACCTTGTTGTGATATTAACTTCAAAATGCAAATGTCATGTGAACATATGTTGCGTCACAGGCCTCATGCGGCTCTCAGAAACACACCCACGCATTAGACAAAGTTGCTTGTGCACCCACTTTAGAAAAAGGAAACTCCCGCTTAACACAGGATGCATTCATTTTGTCAGTGTTCATACTAAAATGCTTTTGTGTGTGTGTTGCCTACAGAATGTTGTCTGACTAACAAGGACACTTTCCTAAAACAGAGGACAGTGTTCTATCACACAACATTTGTATAGCACAAGACCCTGAGAATATTAAAGGGCAACTCAATAAGAGATTAGCTCAGAATAGCTACTGCATGAAGAAAATGCAGATTTGACAAAATCAAAAAACAAGATTTGACTGAAATGATAATGTAGATGCAGAACCAGTGCTGAGCTATAATGGGCAAAGCAATGACTAATGAAAGATATATGATATTTTTAAGTTAGGTTATGTAAGTTTTCTACATGTGGGTGTGTGTTCAGGGTGGGAATATAAACACTGGTTGTGATTACAGAAAGAAAATTAAAAAGGTGCATGACTGTGGCTTAGTCCTATAAGTTGGAAAAGATATAAACTGCAGTAAACCTGTTTGCCCAGTAGTCATTCATGCACTAGATGGGGTGCAGTTATCTCACTAGTAGTCTCCCTGAATAAGCCATAATCCCACACCAGCATCCAGTATCACCATTCATTACCATTCATTCATCCTGGAAGAGAACTTCCATTTGTTGCTCATCTAGGGGTTTTGTTACAGAACAAAAACAATAACAATAACAATAACATTCATTTACATGTTTGAGTACTTTGTGTCTGAGAAAGTTGTTTTTACAATTGATTTTATGCACTAAATAAATTCACAAATATATATATCTATTTTTTTCAAATGGCAATCACATTATTAAAAATCATTAAAGTGCACTTTGGTTTGCAATTCAAATGAACAGGATAATGCTGTTTTGTGCCCACATTAGTCCTGTAAAAATCATAGTTTTAAGTAGACTTATGTTTGCTTGTGAGCTACTGTTGTAATTAATATGTATGTAGTTGCATACATTAGGAACAGCTCTACACGGTTCTTCAATTGTGCACAATATGCTGATGTTTCATTATTTCATGTTTTGTTGATTCATTTTCTATGCAGTAGCTTGATGTAAAATGTCATAGTTTCTATCAGAACAACTCATCCTTGATTAACGCGCCACATGTTCTAAGGCTCATGCTAAAAAAGTTGTTCTTTAGCAAAGGAGAACATATAATCACTGATATGGTGAAGTATTTTATAAAGATTCAGTTATGTGCTATTTATGAAATATTCCCACAGTGCCAATGCTACATAAGAGTCATTTTCTGCACAAGATAGTTCAAGAGATATACACAGTGAGGGAATGCAATGCAAGCATTAACAGGAACTAAACAGTATCTACTTCAGGGTTGGTAATGATTCAACACAAAGTCGGACACCAGAGGGTGATCTGGCAGGGTTTGTTTATGTTATGTCCTGTGCCATGTGCTCTCACGTCTGTTTGCCCCGACTCAATCCTTATCCCATTCCCATTTCTGCATACCTGTTCCTTATGTGTCTCTAATTACCTCCCCTGCATATACCTGCTGTTTTGTGTTTGTCATCACCTGTCGTTGAGTCCTTGCTTCTTGTTACCTGTTATTTTGTGTCCTGTTCTCCAATTTTTTTATTTTCAGTTTCTTGTGTTTGTATCTTTGTTGCCTTAGTTTCACTCTTAGTGTTTTCCTGTTTCTGTTGGTTTAATTCTTTTATTAATAAAACTCCCTTCTGCCTTCCATCCCTGCATATGGGTCTGAATTCTGTTTCCACAAAGGCATCTGCACTCTGACAATAACAGCCTGTCTAGTCATGTGTTACTCTTTACTTATCTTATGGTGTATTCATTATTATTTGTAGATGTTCTTCTATCTCTTCTCACTGCATTTAAAGCATTGCGACAAAAAAACAGACAACATCTAGAAATTAACATGGGAGATGTGTACACATACATGAAATAAATATTTGTACCACTTATGCATAGACTATACCATGCTGAAAGGTAGTGTCTTCCTATGATACTGTCTGTTTTTGGGGTTTTTCCTTTGCGGAAATGTGGAAAGAAATGTTTCTGACATCACCATTCCAAACAATTAATGAAATGAATGGCATTTGTTTTTAAACCTATTATTCGAAAGATTGTCACCTTAATGGCTGCTTTGCTTTAATAATACCACTTAGCAGACATTTTAAATGCGATGTGCATGTCAAAGAAGTATTTGCATAGTAGAAAACAGGATAAGAAAACAAAAAATGTTCTGTAGTAAAACCCATTTGAACCTTGAAAAACTTCCTTTTCAACAGCTGAAGTTCCTCTTTGCAATTTCCCTGCTTTTTATGTCTAATGGATAATCACCCTTTTCGAGTACAAAGTGCTGCAATTCAGATTCGTGCCTTGACACAGGGGCAGTTTTACTAGACTCGATATAAATGGCCTCAGGACACAACAGCTTCTAAGCTTTGTTATTGAGTATGACAGCTTAATTATTAGGTTTGAATATGGAATCTAGTGAATGTTGTATATGACAAGAAAGCAGGCCCACTCTGGAAGTTTCCCTATTTGTAATTTCTTGTTTGGTCTTGGTTTGCCTTTCCTAGCTGTCATATAAAATGCACTAGAAGTACACAAGAACGTAATGTACACTAACTGCCAACTTTATTATGATTGCCTGTACACGTGCAGATGCATGCCTTTATCAAATCAGCCAGTCATGTGGCAATCATGCAGATACAGGACAAGAGCTGCAGGTAATGTTCACATCAAACATCAGAATGGGGAAAAGTGTGATTTTGGTTGTTGGTGCTAGATGGGCTGGTTTCTGAGTATTTCAGAAATTGTTGGTTTTATGATATTTACATGTATAACATCTCTACAGTTCACACAGAATAGTTAAAAAAAACATCAGATCTGCATCAGATCTCATCAACCTTGTTAATGAGAATGGTCAGAAGAGAATGGTCAGACTGGTTTGAGCTGCCCAGAAGGCCATTCTTTACAACTGTGGTGAACTGAAACACATTCTCAACACACTGAACCTTGAGGGCTACAACAGCAGAAGATCTCACCAGGGGCTCGTCAGCCAAGAACAGGAACCTGAGGCTACAGTGGGCACAAGGCTTTCAAAGACACTGACTTGATGTTGGATTTAATTCTTCTGCTCTCTTTAATCTCTGGAGATGGAAGAATAAAATTCAAAACATTTTTAGTGACTGTAGACAAATGCATATTTGCTAATCTACAGTCTATACAGCCATCTTTTCAGGAATTTATGCTAGTCAGAAAACTTTGAAGATAAATTTGGACACACATTATTTAAGAGGAAGGATATGCTAGTGTGACACATGACAAGATAAAGTGACTAGCCTGGGAGAGTTTTATTGTCATTTTCTTCTTAGTAATGGGTCACATTGGGTACATGATGTCTCACAGGCCAGGGAATTGAATGCCATTACGTTAAAACCTGAGAGACATTTGTGTGGGAGTCGTACAAAGACACAATTACAAGTGGATTATTTAAGTGCTCAGTGAAGAGGTGGATTTTCAGTCTTTTAATAAAGACAAAGCCAAAGCAGGTTAATTCCACCACCTTGTAGCCAGTACAGAGAAGAGAAGAATTTTCATGCGTCTCTTTAAGAGTCTTGGGTGAAATTGAGTGGTTATGGCTTGAAAGGGGAACTGTCATACAGGCATGTGACACCTGCTTTTAGCTTTGCCGCCAAGTCTTTTAGTGTTTTATTCTGAAAACACAGCATCTGATAAGCCTTTGTGGAGAGAAGCAGCCAAATTATTCTGACCTAGGAAAGTTATTGCATCACCAAGAATATTTAGCAGTTCAGTCCGTTTTTTCTGTCAGGACTCACCAGAAGTTGGAACGATGGAAACTGAAAATATAATGATCAATGAAAATGATACCACCTAAAGGAGTCCTACTGAACTAACCATATGTGCTCACAAGACTTTGGGATGACAGAGAGTTGGGGGTTCAAAAGGTACCAGGTCTTGGGCTGTTGCTGAAACTGAAAACTTGCTGAGAATCCATTTATAGATCCTGCCCTCCAGATATCAGATAAATCCTAGCTAGATTTAATTGATTTTTGACATATAAGGGTCAGTTACGGAAATGGCTTTGTGGACAATGGTGGCTTGTCTACAGAGCAAGTGGGAAAGAGCCCCCATATCAACTGTCAACCCTAATAGAGGCCCATTGGAGCAGGATGCATGCTGGGGAAGAAAAATGTGAACTGCAGTTTCATCAATCAGCTTTCAGCAGGAAGGAATTAGTTCTAAGTCTATAATTAACTCAGAAACTATGCTGACCTATTAGTTCCTCAGGACCTCATGGTTGCACAATTCATCATGACTATAAACTGTTGAAGAATGGACATTATTTCCATTTACTTTATTTACTGTCCAGTGTCACCCAAATGAGGATGAGTTCCTCTCAGAGAGTTTTTCCTTGCCACCATCGCCACATGCTTGCTCATTAGGGATAAATGTTAGGGATAAAATAGTAATGTAACTTTAAACTTTATAATTTTTATTATATATTTTCAGGTATTTGGTGTAGCTTTTTAAATGTTGCCGGATGGACATTTTGTTGAAACCTGGAAAGCCTGGTTAAAGATGATTACCTTTTACTGTCGCTGGTGCTGATAAACACACCTGCTGATGTGAACACTCAAAAGGAGCTGCTAGACTGTATACTGGATGACTGTATGCTTTTGACTCTCAACTACCTTTTACAGGGTTACATATCTAAAGCTTGTCGAGCGTTTCAATAGCAGCATAAAAGTAGCCCAAATGTAATAATAAATGTGGTGTCTATAATACCTGAGATATGATCTCATCAGTGCTGAGTTTTAGATGTATTCTAGCAATTATATTCAGATGAGCGCACTGCCAAACCTGTGTCAATATGTAAGCCAGGTGAAAGTGAAAAGTTTGGGCATGCACTGGTCTGTGACTCATTTGCTATTTTGATGCATGAGTTTAGAACAAAAACTCCTGCCTTCCAGTGTGCGTAATGTAATGGTATTAAAAATGTATATTATTTATTTTGATTTATTGAGAGAGAGAGAGAGAGAGAGAGAGAGAGAGAGAGAGAGAGAGAAAGAGAGAGAGAGAGATCATGAATTAATAATATCCATACAAAACCCATAGCTAAAACAAAGAGATTAAAGACTTTCAGAAGTTTACTCAGGAACATAAACACTTGTAATTACCTGACTAGAGAACTTCACAGCAGGTAAAGCCATGCCTTAAACAATCAATCCTAAGTGCGACAGGTGCAGTTCATGATCTCAGACTGCAGGGGGTACAGAGCGAAGCTCAAGTACTGCTTCCTACTCTGCAGTATCTTTTTCATCCTCAGGAAGGCACAAGAGCTGTAATTTGCTTAAGCAAACTTTTTTTTTTTTTTTGGAAAGATAGCCAGCCAGGCAGCAGTACTAATAAAAAAGTAAACAGCACACTAATTAGGTATGGTACTGTGGTTCTACAAACACTGGATAACCTCCAGAGATGGCTTGTAATGCATCCTATTAGCTAAGGCACACATGCCACAGAGCTTGGGTATGGTATAGCAGAAAGGGGGAAAAAAACACATTTAATGCTCTTTTTACAGTCTTTTCACTGTGAAATCTTTGTGAAATCCTTCATGACTGGTGCCACATGCAGGGGGACATTTGGTTTTTTTGGATTTTATGTCAACCTCCAGTCCAATTTGGGCTGCTGCCATTTTAATGGTGGCTGCTATGGCGTGTTTTGAGGTTGCCAGCTGTGCAAGCTGGTTGAGGATAATACATACTCATTTCTGGGTACTGCTGAAGCTGGAGTCAAAAACGGCTGCTGAACCGCCACTTCACTGTTCAACTCCAGATGTGGCCATAGACATGGCTCTGAGGAGGATTCTGCTGAAGCAGATGAGCATAATGGGTAGAAAAACACAAAATGTAGCCACGGATCCACTAATCTTCAGGTGGCGTGGGGTGTGGAAGCTGGGGAATGGACCATTTAGGAAAGGAAAAATGGCTTGGTGGAGGATGAGAGGGATAAGTGGAGGAAATTCAGCTCCAGTCCTTGTGTGTTGGTAGAAATCTGGCAATTCTAACAAGCAAGAGTGAGCATCAGTCAACACACTAAAATATAAATACACGGTATATTAAAATCTAGACATCTGGATTATAGCCATCAATGATTATAATTACTCAGATAATGAAAAGAGTGAACATACAGTATGTGCTTTGATTTTGGTCAGCAAGATTCAGAGATAAAATGTGCATAAATGTGATTTTTGGATGGAAAGAAAAAGAACTGATTATAGTATTCCATTTTTAAATGATAAATATTGAACCTATTAATTAGAACTTGCAACCTTTGCTGAAAAGAAAAGCTGAATTAACTCATTCAAAACAAAAAAGCAGTACTCTAGTGAACTGCTAAAGAAAAATAAAATATTCTAAAAAATATTTTAGTTTAGTTGAACCAAAGCACAAATCGAGATCAATTTGAAATGCTGTGAAAGTGGTGGCTTACGGCCATGTGTCTCTGAGATGAGCCAATCTCATTAGATCTTGTTGGAATTAAACTACATGCAAGGAAACTATTAAAACGTTGTGAGATGAAGTTTGCCAAAGTACTTTCCAGTTAATTTTTTTCCTTTTTTTTTTTTTTACCAACAGGCAACAGAAAGACAAGTAACATCGAACACTTAATTCATTCATTGTCTACCGCTTATCCGATCTATTCTCAGGTCACGGGGAGCCTGTGCCTATCTCAGGTGTCATTGGGCATCAAGGCAGGATACACCCTGGACGGAGTGCCAACCCATCGCAGGGCACACACACACACACACTCTCATTCACTCACACCATCACACACTACAGACAACTTAGAGATGCCAATCAACCTACAATGCATGTCTTTGGACTGGGGGAGGAAACCCCTGAGGCACAGGGAGAACATGCAAACTCCACACACACGGCAGAGGCGGAATCGAACCCCTAGCCCTGCAGGTGCGAGGCAAACGTGGTAACCACCAAGCCACCGTGATCCCCGAACACTTAATTAATTAATTAATTAATTATTATTATTTTTAATGTAACATGTGCATTTTACATTTGGGTGTTTGAGATCTGAATGTGTCCAAACCCCTCCAAAGGGTTCACTCATATAAATGTTAAGCTTTATAAATTAATAAACCTTTGGGGCACACATAATTATTTTTTGCGGGAACTAGTAGGAACATTCTCTTGGTTTCCACCGGGCATGTTTCGATCAGGGACAAAACAAAATAAATTCTTAGGGTTTTAGAGTATGCTTATTTTCCTGGGGAGAATAAAAGGTGCCACTCTTCTTTGAGGAGATGCAGAACTTTCCCGTTGTATCATGCCAGGAACAACTAACATAGACCAAATCTCATGTTTAAAATCTGCAGCTAGAACTATATGACATGGATTTGATGATAAATCAGTGATGATTTAACAACATTTAAAAAACATACCATTACTTGAGATAGTCAGCAGTGGAATGTATTTGGTTTGAAGACACAGCAAACACGTGGAAAACGTGAATAACTGCAGACATCTGTTCATGGCAAAAAATATCTATGTTCAGCGATCACGGGATGGCAAAGAGCAATTTTAAATACACAAATTGGTACTGTAAGTGCTGGTGTATGAATATTGCATTTGTTTGTTTTCATGACACAACTTCCATTTTTTTTCTGAAGTTGAAATTGAATAAGCTTTAGTACGAATTTTTAGTAAAATATTTGGAACTGACGCATTAATAAGTCACCTGTTGGACCGTTCACGATCTGACGCCTCAAGAGGCTCTGCTATGTTGCACTTAAGCTTGTGATTGCTCATGTCTTAAGGATAAAGGACTTCAAAGTGGACTTACTGGAGATTTCAGAGATTCAAGGACCTCTTTTTAATAACAATCGGCCAACAAGGTATTTGTTTGCAAATGTAAACAAAGTGTCCATAATAGATTTTACATTTTACCGCCATTTTACATTTGATGTATTTTGTACTGTTTTTCATATATATATATATAGCTCTCACAGCATGAACCAAAAGTGCAAATGAATAAACGCCAGACACGGACCGACCTGTGTCTGTATTGTTTTGGAGAGAGCTACATGTACTCTGACGTTTCTATTAGAATTATATACAGAATAATGTAATGTTAAAAATAAAAGGACTCTGATAATGTCTGCATTAAAGGTGTCTATCTCTTTCATAAAAGAAACAGACTTTGAGTGAAAATGAATTCAAGAGACAAATATAATACATGTTCACTGAGTGATGTAAAAAAAACAACAAGCTAGAAAAAAGGGCACAAAAGGAAGTTTATCCTTTGAAGGGATTTTATAGAAAGCTACAACAGAGACAGAAAATGAAAAGAATTCATTAAAGTTTTATTCAGCAGCAACCAGTGCTTTGAAAAAATGAGTACACTTCCACTCACCCACAGACATCCATTTCAGACCTGCTGCCAACATATGTCTGACAATAATAGCACCTTTACACGTTTCATATGAAATATATCATCACACAAGTACACATTCAATCAATGCTGTGGTAGAAGAATAGTCTGAAAAGCAGAGGTTTATTCAACCCAGATATATAAGAGCTCATACCTTAATGTAAGTGTTTGTTTCAGACTTCAAGGTGCTTCAAAGATAGCGTTGGACAGTGTGAAAGAGTGAATCATCCGTGAGAAATTTTGTCACTTTTTCATTTATGGGCAAGAAAACACAGCTTGACCCCAAAGTAAAAATATTCAAGAGACCTTCAGTGGTTGTGCCAGTTATAGCACATGACAAAGTTACTGATCCAGCACTACAGTCACCTGCAAGTCGAATCTAAACCAATTGTTGTGATGTATAATGTGATGTGACTGAAAAAAAGACATAGCCGGTGAAACAGGCTTTAGAAGTATCAAGATAAGACCATGAATATTGTGTTAAATTAGCAGTCATGTGGCCATCTGAGGATGAAATTATGCACAAGGTCTCTTGTGTTTCATATGTTATATTCTGACAGCAGTCTAATAGTTACAGCTGGATTTTTCCAGAAGAATCGGAATACATTACCATATTTGCACTGAGATGTAATGATGATGATAAATACCGTATTTGAGCAGCTTTGACAAATGAAATAATAGATTAGTTTCAGTCGTTTGAGTACAAAACATCCTAAACAGCACGCAGTAAATGAGGCCAGTTACAGTGCTGTTATACTTAATTTTACCTTGGTTGATATCTGTTCAGTAAAACCTAATGATATTAAAGCTCAATGAAAATAAATCAATAATTAAAGCATTTTAAAAATATATCATTTCACATGTTTAGATATTCTTTTAGCTTTCACTTAGATTTTTTGAATACAAGTGTCTCTCCTCCTGCTTTGGATATGATCATCAGACTGTAAAAATATTTAACAGGCTTCTGCTATAGTAACCAACTTGGAAACCTTCCAGCACGAAGGAGCTCACACTTACCTGCTGATGTTTTGCATATGAAAGGTTAGCTCATACAATATAGATCATACATAAAAAGGAAGCAAAGCTCTAGTTTCTTGGAATAGATGAGAGGTCTGGGGTATGTAGCTTGGAAGCTGACTAAAGTATTTGAATATGAATGTTCACAACACTTTATTTCCTGTGGCATCTTTAATAAATTGACATAAATGTGTGTTTTTTCTTTATTCCGAATTTGCTCAAGGGTAGAATATTCCTTTGAAAACATATGTTTACAGTCTAGGGATTTTAACACAATTTGGAACACTAAATGCAAATCTCAAAAATATAAATATTAAAAATACATATTTGATGTAAATTAGCCCAAAGATGAAGTAATGAGATTTCCATAGCAGTGCAGCAGATGGATGATTGGCTTAGCCTATCATGCACACATTAGTCTCATGCACACATTATGATTTCATGACTTTTCTGTAGTATCTAATGGCTTATGTAAGTTTCAGCACATAATCTAAGCAAGATAAAATGCAAAATAATAGGCTGCATCAAGGGCTATTTTTTGCAAAATGCAGAACTGAAAATTAGGCTTAGCGTGTCCACTACAATTTCTCAGTAATGGAGCTAAGTGCAAAGAATTTTTGTTCATTCTTCTGTCTAGAGTGCTCCTTTGCTGGAAACTTCATAATGCCGCAATCTGTTACATGAAATTATATAGCACCTTTCAAAAAAAAAAAAACGGCCAGGGGGACTTTAGCACAATCATAGATAGATGTCTAATGTTCCTGCTTTAAGCCGCATTCCGCCAACCTCCTTCCCATTGGTGCTGCTTATCATTAAGCATGAAAGCTCTAAACAAGACAGAAAATTCAGGGTGTTTGTGAAGAAAGGATAAATAATATGCACAGGAACAGCTCGGTCCATCTGCCTGTCCCTCAGAGCCCTACTACAGAAAGCAGGCTGAGCAGTTCTCCTAAAATAGTTAAGTTCTCACTTTAATTTTACACAGCATGTTTCCCTTAGGTGAGTTTCTAACATAGGTACAACCTACGTACATGGTATAGTCATGTGACCTGCCAGTGCTCAAGCACCACATCCGTGACCCAAGAGCAAGTTTTTTTCAAAACAACCCCACCCATTTACTTACAACAAAGACTTCTGTGGTTCTTTCAATTTGAGGTGCAAACCTCTACCACCATGGAAAGAGTGAGTAAGAGAGAGAGAGACAGAGAGAGAGAGAGTGAGAGAGAGAGAGACTTGCAGTAAGAGTCCCTGCTTATACACAGTGTACTTTATAGGGGTCTCATTATCTCTGTCTCTATCATGCACTGCTGTCTAACAGCATAAGCAACTAAATGATTATCTACCAGAACTATCAGGCACTTACTCTAGACTTGAGAATTAGTGTCATTAATAATAAGTGAAAAAATAAAATATTTGTTGAAGGTCTTTATGTTATGATCTCCAACATCATAGCAAAGTAACACACATTAAATTCTTAAATGGTGCAATGTTTCTGGAGCAGTAAAAATGCTGTGAATCATCTCTATGACAATACGCACAGCAGGTTAGGCCATTTTACTGCAAGCCAAAGATTCGGGTTGTTTACGTCTATCACTCATTACTAATTGCTATTCTTTCCCTCTAGTCGCATCCCTAACTGAAGTACAAAAAGACAAAAGCGAACTGCGCAGAGGATAATCTACGGACTTGGTGATGTGGAGAAATTAATTTAGCCCAGTGGTTTTTAGTAAATAACATACTTACTCATGAATCATTCACATTTTATTCACATGGATACATGCAGCTCTTCATAACTGATTTACTTACTAGTGTGTGATTTCAAATCAATGCCATGTGCCTGTTTCTTTAGGTGTATATCATGCTAACTTCACAAAAAAAAAGCCTGCAGACTGTTTAATGTGGTATGTTTACTGCAGTACTGCAAGGAGACTACAGAAAGCGTATCTATCACCAAGCTTCATTTAGCCTCCTAAAGTGCTTGAGTGCCCCTGGTGAATGGCTTTAATAGATCTCTCAAGAACAATTTAAAAATAAAGCCTGCCAGTTTAAGGCCACCAGCACAAAAAGGAACTTGACCATATCTTTGACTGCAATCAGCATGGGTTTCGGTACCTTTCCCGTAACTTTCCTTGATGAAAACTAACGACTAAATAAGATCAGCCTCCTAGGAAATGTCTGCAGCAAAGCAGAGGCCATTTGTTTCCAGCTGAGAAGAGATACAGGCACAAAAGCCGCAGCTGACTCAACTGATATGTTATAAAACACAATCCCTCAGGTGCAGAAATTAATTGAGTGTTTGGCTGGATGACTGGTGCTGACAATGTTATTTGTCCAAGAGGAACGGCACTGTTAAGAGGTGTGAGCTGAGATCATAAACCCCGACACTTTTGCCTCATGAGCTGGTCTATAGACGTAGATTAGAGAGAACATTGAGAAAGCCATCCTACCACTGACCTTTTCAAAAGTGATACTGCAATCCACTAAGCGTAGCTTTTCCTTGGTGAACACGTACACAGCAAACAGGTCATGCATTTGTGTGACTGTGAATGGAATGGATAATAAACACCGGCACTTCTTTAGGGAGGATTGTATAAAATATTTATTAAAACACAGCTGTAATAATATATTCCCCATTATCAGAGAAATGGATGGATGGCCACGATTGACCTATTCTGTCCTGACCAAAATTAGCCCATAAATGTACAATATTTTAGGTCCAATTTAGTGTAGTCCTGTTTTACTGATCTGGTACCCTAACAACCACAGTTAATATTGTATGCATACCCAACAAGTCATCCCCGTGTCCCAAGAATAGATCAGATAAGCAATAGACAATGAATGAAAGACCATCGGTAAACAGCATTGTATTTGTGGTAGCAAAATAAAAAGTAATTGCCTCTATTTTTAATAATTTTTTTATTTGAATGAATTTCGCTACCATTAAAAAAAATATATTTAATGTTGGTTATTCAGTTATAAATATATTAAAATAAAAGTTCATTTAAATACAAAGCAATGCTTTTCTATTTTATTTTATTTATTTATTTAGGCTTTTGGTATAAGCAAGTTCCCCTTATACTTGTCTAGATACATTTCTTGAACCAAGGAGCCATTGATTTTTGAGATGAATTTTCTTTTTCACTGCCTGGGATAGGCGATTATCCGCTGTTAGATAAATCAGTTCTGCTCATGTTCAACTGCCCATAAAACCAAGACAGGACAAGAGTTATTAGCTGCAGCAAGACTCTATCAAACTAAATAGTCAGCATTAGTTTTGAGACACACAGGTACTTAGCAGACACATCCTGAGAGACATTTAAATATAAACCTACAATATATCGGGCAACAAACACCAGTTCAAAATGATTCAGAGAGTTTACATACTGTGTAAATTTGTTCACTTTAACCTTACATTGTATCACCAATTAAAAGGGAATGTATATGATCCATTCATTCAAGTAACACATCAGCTGTAATCTCTAAATCTTACTTTTTTTTATACTGTTATATGTGTGTGACTGCTCCACAACCTTAGAGTCCAGTGTGCTCCTGCACTTTCTTCTCAGGATACAGGATATCGCACTTCACAAAGCAAGCCTAAAATTACATAATCAGTCACATTTTGTAGTAGGGAAATTGTTATACATTCCTTTACAAACCAAGTCATTAGTGTGAGAACAAGTAGAAGCGAGGAGACAAATGTTACAGCATTAATGTACCACAGTACTATTAGCATAGACTAATATTACTCAACCTTTAGATATTTATGGCTCTCACTTGCATAGTACTTGTATTTGCAAAAACTACAAAAAGTCCCAGCCTGAATGTCTCAGCTAAATAGCTTCAGTTTATGCTACACTATGTATGTATGACAAAGCAATACCAAGAAGTGGATATTCATTTACAAAGTCTAGTTCGAAGCCAAAAGAAAGAATGTAAAAATTTGTAAATTATAATCACATCTAAGGTTAACAAACAAAGCTATAGCAAACAAAGCTCAAAACCTGAAATCACTGCAAATAAAAAAGCTGTGTGTTCTTTGTGATATCAGTCAGCATATCCTCCTGACTACCAGGAAAAAATAAATGTCCCAAATACTTGTTTTTTAAACTTTCCCAATTGTTTGGACGGTAATGATAATATTAAAGACATTTTTGGTCTCATTTGAAAGTGCTAAACGTCCTCTTTAGAGCAGTTTACACAAGGAGTTGGCTCAGTAGTATGCAGGGTGTAGAAAATATTAAGGTTGACAAATGTCCTCTACAGAGGACAAATTTGAACTGTGGGTAGTCAGGAGGATATGGCTGCAGTGTTGAGCCCAGTGGTGCTCTGAGCAGTATGTCAGGATACTTTAAAATCCAGCATTAAAAGAGTCTAGGATTCTGTGAAGAGAAGCTAATACATTTAAAGACAGAAACATGGAGGTTAAATGAATTTTTTTCAGGAAATTGTATATACTGGAGTGCTCTGTCAGACCTCAGTCTGCAACCTGCACACATGGGCCCTAACTCAAAGTTTGAGCACTTGTCTTCATCCACAGATAGAAACTCAGATGAATCACCTTACCAAGAGAAAACATACAGATTAAAAACCATACCAGAGAAGTCTAGAAAAGGGGTTTCCTGTTGGACTGAGGATGATAAACAGACATGAGCTGATATCATTTTCAGGAGGTCTAAAAACAACTCTGTGAATGCTGTTAAAGCAAGAGTCTTAAGCATTTTTAGAAAAGTGATTAAATCCCATCAAAGTTGGGGCAAGCATTACAGAGTGGCCTAAGCAGAGACAGCTATTGTGGTATTTTCACATATTCTAGGAGTTGTTTATGTATCTTGTTTGCAGGACAGTATCCGGCAGATGAAAGTGAAGGTGATGTTAGATAATTGTCTTTTGTGGTCAGATAGGTGTGATGTAAGAGCTTGGGAAAGGAAGTCTCATCTCTGTAAGAGCGAAGAAATCATCAGCATTGATTGATTTTTTGTCTAGACACCATTAAAAGTAAATGTAATCAAATAACAGTGTTCATTATGCATGTTGGGGGTCCAATTGTTTAGTGATCGGTTGGAATGAATAAGAGAAGAGTCTTGGTTTCCTTCCTGTGATGTGACATGAGCCTCCTTGCTATGCAAAGCAAGCCTTTAAGTAATTTAAACACAGAGGTGTTGGATTTGGTTCAGATAACTTTATGTAGGTAATTAAGTGGAAGTGCAACTGTGCTAAAGCAATAAAATTGAGTGAATCCCAAACACTTTCACTACTAGTGCCTCCCAGTGGTGATGATAATGATTTTTCATTCATCAGGATTTCTTATTCATGAGCTAGGGGAAAAAAAAGTTCCACCAGTTCAAAAAGTGGATAGGAAAAATTAACTAGCACTGCCAAAAGTCCAGTTCTTCTGTCCAAATCCAAGTAAGAGTATACTTTCTTGCTGGATGCAGGATGCTTCGCCCTTTTCACAAAACTTATGATGCTTATGCAAAGTGTCATGCAAAGTGCTGTGACCCAATTTGCCATTGTCTATCAGTCCCTGATAAGTTCTTTGTCCAACAGATTCAGACCGATGAGGTGCACAACATTCCCAAGACAATTACCAGGTCCGTGCACTTGAGGCTCTAGTGTTTAAAAGGGTTTCTTCAACTGCTTTTGGTTGCAGCCCTCAAGTCTGTGCTTCAAACCCACAGGACAGTTGACTTAGCTGACGGTGCTAAATCTTCCCATCCATTTGAGATTAACCACTAGCAGCTCTGCTGTTATGGAGAACTACATTTGGAAATGAGTTGACTTGACCTTGGCATTTCACAGTTGGAAAAGGGTCCAACTGTGAAATGCCAAACTCGTCAGCAATCTGTGATGCCACTTCTGGGTACAGGCTCTACACTCCACTGCTTTAGTATACAGTGTATTTTCAGTGTCACTGGTAAGTCATCTCAGTGAGGTTAATCATAGACAGACCCCCAAGGAGCTTCTGTGTAAGAACTGATGATTGATGCATCTGAATGTGACGTCTCCTGTACCCCATTGGCATCACAACGGCCCCAGCTAATGAGGGTTACATTAATGTAAGCTGCAGTTCTGTGTGTCTCTATTTCTTTTAACTGCTGAATAAGATGTTTTTAAATAACCTGATACCTTTTCCTCTAATGATCTTTTTGCAGTCAGTGCCTTTTTGTCACCATCATTTTTATCAAGGTCAGTGCGCCTGCAAAGAGCCAGCAAATTCCCATTTAAACATATGTTGGTTATTTGGGACGGTTTCAAATATCACAGAAGGAGAGGAAAAAATATTTTTGACAACCATGTCACCAAATATCAGCTTTCGCTTGGGATGGTAAGAAAGGAGCAGCACTATTAATAATTATTTAGTATGGATTTCAAAATGGATTTTATGGAATTAAAATGTAGCCACACCACTTAGAATTATGTTGGACTAGCAAGAGCATGTTGGAATTACTCAGAATCCACGAATGCATGTTTTCATTATACCCTGAACCAGGAAAGGCCACAGAAAGACGAATGAGAGCAATAAAATCAGTCTGTGTTAATAGACATGTGAGGGCAACAGATAAGATTAGTATAATGACTAATTCTATTAGACAACACTAAATGTGTGCCTCTGTACAGAGAACATAAGCAAGTGCTGTTGTTACAAGGTAAATATGTAGAAGAAGTAAGTAATAAGTCTTGATAATAAGTAATAAGTCTCATGATAAAAGTAATAAGTCTCATACCCAGATGAGGCATGAAGCCATCTTTGAACTTTTGTGTCCGAATGAGTGATTTATTTATTTATTTATGATCAGGGTTTTTTTTTTAGCATCCAAAATAATCACATTGAAATCACACAAAAGATATATAAGTTCAATGTCCTTTAGTATCGACTATATGTATCACAAAGAGTATAAGAGTACATTTTCATTTTCATCTCAAGTTTCATTTTATTTGTCTTAACTTCATGCACAAGAGACCATAAAAAAAGTCACCATAAAATGACTAAACAACTCCTAGAAATAATCCATTGGTCAGGATCTCTAAATAATACCAAGTTCATGAGAAATACACTTGAAATGATCTACTAACATCTTTATTATATGAAGAACACAGCATTATAAATCTACTTAGAAGCACTCAAGAAAATAATACCACAAATACTTTGAAAAAACCTTAAGATAAAACATTAAGATACATTAAGAAGATTAAGATACTCGCTTGGGTTTAACTGATAAACCCTTAAATATGAATATTGCACATTTTCACTGAAAAAGGACTTTTATCACCAAAACCACTGTACAGCTTACCAACACAGATAGAGATACGTATTAATAGTTAAACAATGTATGTGACTTAAATGTGTACATTGATTTCAAATTTAATCTAATGTGTTGTAGATAAAACTGAACTGCTTAATGGGAAACCCTTTTTGTTTGTTTACATTCAGTAAAACTGACAAAGCTTATGAACACTGCCAAAGAAAAAACTTTACATTGAATTTCCCAAACAATGTCAAATTTACAGCTAGGTGACCCAAATCTGCTTAAGATCTCTACCGGCCAAAGTCAGCTGCAAATCTACATTTTTTACCCCAGCTGTATGCAATCAATTTCCTCAGTCACAGGCATGGACAGTGTCCTCGCATCTGTCTTCCTAGAGATGTAAGTGGATTTCCAGCGTAGCAGAACGATCCTCTTGAAGTACACTGCTGTGTTATTCTTCACACTGACAAAGCAGAAGGTGTTGATCATACTGTTGCTCATGGCAATGCACTCGATAATGTAAAACGCCACCAGTGAATTCTTCTCCCTGGAGATGAGCGTCGGGTAAAAGTCACGCAGGATAGGGGTAGCCGTAATAAGGAGCCCAGCAGAGGATGTATGCCGTGAGGATCCCAATGAGCACCATGACTGTCTTTCTCCGGCAACGCAAGCGCTTCCGGATCTGATCCGTCTGGAAACCGGGCATGCTTTTGAACCAAAGCTCTCTGGAGATGTGCATGTAGCACAGGGCCATGCTCAGGACTGGGCACAGGAACTCAACGGCAAAAATGAAAAGGTAGTAGGAACGGTAGTAAAACTGCTGGTCCACTGTCCAGATCTGAGCACAGAAGGTTTTACTGCGATTGTCACCATAAGGCACTTTGGTTGCAGATGTAAAGTAAGCAGAAGGTATGGATATGATGACCGGAACAATCCACACACCTGTTATCAAACAGTATGCAGTCTGATGTTTCATCCTGGGCCTTAATGGGTGAATGATTGCCATGTACCTAAAAAGACATTGTTATTAATATTATTATAGACAGTATTATTATTATTGTTATCTTTCTCTCCATTGTGCTGTTACAACACTACCTCATGGGCTATTTCAGCTGGTTATACATAGCTCATTGTGCATAATGTACTACAAAGTGCAAACAAATAATAGTAATTATACAGGACCCATATTTTAATCATGTTAAATGGTATCAAAAACATTCTGTGACTATTCTGTGCAAGGAAAATTTTTAACATTTGTTGTGCCATGTTTTATCCTAGTTTAAACGTAAATGGTCACTATGTTCAAGTTTATAAACAGCTGCACAAAGTAACATTTTCAACATAGCCTTAATTTCTGTCATAAAATTGACACCTGCCTTCTAGAAGGTGCAACATTGATTGTATTTACAAGAAAACAATGCTCCCATATACCGGAAAAACACTAAAGAGCATTTGCACCGTTAAAATCCATTTCTTATGTTTTATGAGCGCTTAGCATGCCCCAGAAATAATATATATGAACATTATCAGACTTCAAATAGCCTATTTATCTGCCATCTTATCAGCCCCTTTCTTTGAGTAGTGCAAAATGTCATCAAACTAAGGTGGAAGTAAATCTGTAAATATCACAATAGATTTCAAAAGTAAAATTAATGTAATAATGTAAATTAACCGTTAATGCAATATCATACTGTTGGTCATATTTATAAAGTTTGCTGTGTTAGAGCCTAAATAACACAACAGAAAGTGTAAAACTTTATAAAAATTTATAAATATTTGTTATACAAATAACAAGATGGATTAAGTGGTTATGAGTCACCATTTTATTATAAAGCTTAAATCCTCTTGATTTTGTTCTTTTATCATTCATTCATTATCCGAACTATCCTCGGGTCACGGGGAGCCTGTCTCAGGCGTCATTGGGCATCAAGGCAGGATACACCCTGGACGGAGTGCCAACCCATCGCAGGGCACACACACACACTCTCATTCACTCACGCAATCACACACTACGGACAATTTAGAGACGCTAAGACACCAATCACCGTGCCCTCCCCTTTGTTCTTTTATTTATGGTTTAAATGCTGTATAACTATTTATCATAAATATAACTTGAAGTACATATTACACTGAAAATGAGAAAGACATTTAGATTATGAACACATCACAATCGGGGCTGTAACATTTCCTGTTCTGGTCCTCCTGATTGGTTGGTGACGCTGAAATATGTTACTATGTGCAGCACAATGTTGTAATGCTAGAGAATTTTATAGAATTTGTATCAGTCCTCTTTGAACAGCTACTCTGGGAGAGATTTTATGACAGCAGTATTCCACTATTCAGCAACATTCTACCTTTCTGAGAAGTTATTTCTTAGGTCTAATATCCGGCATAGCTCTGCAGTAGATTTTGAATACACAGAGACTACGAAGGATTGACTTACTGTGTGTCATTTATGCATTAATGGGCACTAAGTATCCCTTTTCAGCTATTGTGAACTAGCCAAACACCTGTCCAAGAGAAATGTCAGACGTGGTTAAGTGACAGGTGGCTCTCATTTGAAATACATCGACTCACACCTCAGGGCTGTCTGTCTAAACACAATTATCCTCCACAAGGGAACAATGATATTTAATTTCACCAACCTGTCTACAGCGATGGCCAATAAGGCATTGGTGGACACGTACAGAGACACGGTTCGGAGATAGTTAACGCAGGCACAGAGCACTTTCCCGTGGTCCCAGGACAGCTGTTTCACCACATAGTAATCCACCAAGAAAGGGCAGCACACAACCGCCACAAGAAAATCAGAGATGGCCAAGTTTGCGATCAGAAGATTGGTGAGATTTCGCAGCTTCTTGTAGCGGGCCAGTGTTGCTATAAACAGGAAGTTACCAATGCCGCACACCAACATAATGCAAACAAGAACCACTCCGATAACAATGGTGGCCACAAAATAGGCCAGGCCCTGAGTGGTGTCCGGCATTTCCTCGACTGGAATCCCATAGTCCGTGTCATAGAGGTCTAGGTAAGGATCATGCTCATCTGCTGGAGCTTGGCTGTGGGGGTCCACAAATACTACTGCCACATGCGTAATGTTTGCCATGATTACGATGTGAGAGCAGTTTTCTTGATTTCTGCCTCAAATCTTCATTGCTTGGGTTAGTCAGGTTATGTTAGGTCACAGTTAGTGATCACAGAGCCAGGCAACACTGATGGGGGTTTTCTCATGGCAGAACCCACATCCTTCTAATCCAACCATCAGCCACTTTACCCCTGTAATAGTAAGTACATAAATGCATTTGAATACATTTTGAATGCAGATTTGAAAGCAAGGCATGCATTTTTTTCTGTTAGATATTTCTCATTATAGATCTCTTCGCCTCAGCAATGCTAATGTGATTTTTAATAACGGTATTTATTAGGTGAAAGAATAACAGCCAGTATTTTAGAAAGAGCTGCCCAAACAGGCTCACTATATTTCTTTAAAAGCTGTATATTAGCCTGGTTAAAGAAAATGTACATAGTCCCTATTTAAACAAACTGTTATTCAATCAATAAACAATTAATTTTCAATTAGATGACTAAGACTTTGCCATTTTTACTCATGCTTACTGAAGACACGTGCTGGATTAACGTTTCTGTTACTCCAACACTCCAAAAAGCTAATCTTAGCGAATTTAATTATCTTGAATGTATTCAAATGGTTTTTTTTAAATAAATTATAAGCTAATCTAGACATTCATTAAAATATGATGTTTAAATTTCTATTGGGGATTTCAGCATTTATTTATAGAAAGAACATTTCAAGCTTGAAATAAGTGCATCAAAAACAAGCAGAATAATCTTATAAACAGACTAATGCTTTTACTTGCTTCATGTAACTGTCATGAACAACTAGTGACACATGTAGTTAAGGACAAATGGCAGATTTTAAGCATTACCTAATCTGAATTAGCCTAAAATAAATGATCTGATTAGATCTAGGTAATCTAATCTGGCCTTTTTGCATTTAATCCCCACACCAAGCATCAGGGATAAAGAAATAAAAAAAAAAAGTTCAAAAGTCTGACATACACAATCCACTTTTGTGAAATTAGATCATCCTGTCTGAATGGCCAGGAATTTGATCTGAATCTTGAAAGGCTGAATTTAGGATGTCTCACATTTAAAACAATCATTGTAAATGAAATTTATATTGACCAAGGTTTAAAAAGACAACTGGCCTCACAGAAACTTCTGTAAGGAGACATTAGGAGCAAATTCAGTTTACATCAGCGTAGTTCCATAGGTTACAATTATGTATAATATACTTTATGCAGTATATACTAGACAGAGAAGTCACTGGGATTGTCTCATTGATACATGACATCTGGTTGGAGTATGCAAAAAGCTTGATTTGTTATTAAATTAACAAAATGAACATCACCAATAATTATAGTAAAGACAGTACTATAAGAAATATTGATAATGAATAATAACATTGATTGTTTGGAGGGAAAGTGAATTGTCTCCAAATCACATATTCTTCATTCTTCAGTGAGCATACTAAAGAGAGAATGGACAATAATGAGTTGAAATGTGGATCTAATTTACCAAGACCCATGAGTAAACTCTCACATGACCTTAGATCAGCTTTAAAGAGCTATGTTCAACCATTATGAGCACCAAACCAGGCTCTTCTTGACATTGCTCTCTGGCTAGAAAATAAGCTCTAAGTCCAAGAAGAACAGTATTTGATTTTCTGCTCATACTCAGCAAGACCCTCTAAGCCATCACAAAGAGCCACATAAAGACACAAAGAATACCATTAGAGCTATTATTGTTCTCTTTAGAAACTACCTTCAAGCCAGTACCTCAGACTTTAAGTAGACTACATAGTGTCGATGCACCTGCATGCACACACACTGAAATCACGTGAGATCTGCGTGGATGGATTTTTGCATTTGCATTAACTACAGCTTATTTTCTTTACATGAACCAATCATGTCATACTTGGACAGAATTTTGGATTGGTTTGATGCCTCTGCTGTGCTAATCGTGTGTGCAGTATTCTTTTGTTTGCAGAACCACAAGTGATAAGCATCTCCGACTGGATTTTCCTGGCTGAATCATTTTGTAAATATTGACATCCTCGACTTGTTCTAACTGGATACACTATAGAGATTAAAACAATAACGAAGTCGGTTCCAAGTAACCTTAAACCCTTTTTTTCATGAGATCTAGTTTTATTTGTTAAGCTGAGCAAATGCAAAATTTCAGACAGAAATGTCTTTTTAACACTTTTTATTTTTATTAGAAATTTGAATTTGTGGTAAATCATGCCATTACTATTAATTACTAAAGATTTTGTTAGATATTACATTTAAAACATGGGATGTTATCTTTTGTATTGATATTTGCTGTTAATAAACATTTGTATTAGCTCTTTCTGTTCTCACAGATATATACCGAAAATCTGCAAAACATCTGAACATGTCTAGGATTTTGGCTATTTTTCTCATATTTTAGAAAACTTGTGAAGGCACACTCAATCATTTGTGATGTTAAGTTGCTTCTGTGTGATAATTCTCTATGTGAATGGCTTTGTTCATACTGACAACTCAAAGCTAAATCTGTTCATTCAGAAAGCTGTCAGAAACTTGCCCAAAAGACAACATGGACAAAAATGAGCATGAACAAAACCCAGAGGAGAAGAGTACTGAGATGCCATAAAGATGTCTTCCTTCTTGGTTAAAACATCAGAATAGTGCTGTTTAAAAGAATGCCAAATCCTCATAGTCTGATTATTGCCTTTGTTAACTCTCTTGCTGATTCTGAGCTGTTGACCGTTGCCTACTGTAAGTGCTGCCTGATAACAATCGCATAAGCTCCAGCTCTGGTGTTTTTCCTGCTTCTTTGTTCCTGCTTGATCGATTCATAGGTATTTAGAGTCTTTGAGTGTAAGATCAACTGCTGCTCTGACCTCCTGTAACCTCTTTTCAACACTCTCACCTCATTCTTAAACATAACATAGCAAATTGAGTCAGTCTCTTATAGTGTTTCATGTTTTTGTCTTCCGTACCTGCCTGCTATTCATTAGAAATGTTCTAAAATCTTTCAAATCCTGAGCACATCCAATATGAACAGTAGTTTCAACAGATGTTTAGCACTAATTGATGATTTGTCTCATGGTTGCTTTGATGTGCATGATGTAATAGCCTCTATTAACCCTCCTTAAATCTCTAAAGCTTTATTTTACAAAGTTTATTTTCACTAATCAAGCGATATGGCTGAACTGATTGGAAAGTATGAAAAAATGTGTCTTTTTTTTGCATGCACACAACATATCCAGTTAAAAACTGATGCTTGTGTCATGTTTCTTAAATGATAACAAAAATCCACTCCGTATCTATCTATTTACCTACTTAAAGCAAGCGCTGAGTATCAGTGATACATGCCTGTACCTACAGAGAAGCATGCACATTTCACACTTCTGATCTAGGACCCACAGGTATGTAGCACATAAATCTTTGTAAAATGGTTTTACGGTCCCTTTAAAAGCAAATTAAACATTAGATGTCAATGCAAGGCTGATTTTGGGCTCAAATAAAGCATAACAACTATATAGCCAATACCCTAAGTGCTCCAATTTGTTTGTTTCGAAATCATGAATGACATAAAGGACATTTCGGGGGCACTTTTGTACTATGATGAGAGGGTGGCCACACTCCTGAGTCTCTCATAGTTGAACGTGATTCACAATCGAATGACACAGAACGGACATTGAAGCAAAGATGTCTGACCTTGGCTGTAGCTGTGTTATTTTAATTAAATGTTAAACTATATTCTGTTGTGTACAGAGCACAAACCTGAAAGCAACCAGAAGGCAATTTCATATTACTTTAATTGTTATAAAATATAAAATTAAGAAATTTTAGTTTAGATCTGCAATGCAAACTTCCAGGTTTATGATGAACTTTAATATTAAGAGTGATAATGAAGTTGAAGCTCTGAAATCAAATGAAACTAAACTTTTTTTTTTTTTTTTTCAAAAGAATCACTAATATGGCTTTCAGATCAGGTAGGAATTTCTTCGGAATAATACACAGTCCTCATCATCCATGCAAAACTTCTAATCATATTTTATTAATTTAGATGAGAAAATTAAGGAAAGCCCATATTAGTTCTTACAAAAAAAAAAAAAAAAAAATTCCGGAAACGCAGTTCATCCTGATCCAAATTAATCCGATTAAATTATGAACTGTTATGTACAAGTATGTTATTTCTAACGAATCGCTGCTTCAAAAAACGTGAAAAACTAGAACAAAAATCTTGGTGAAGAAAGCTAGTTCATCAATAGTATTTGAGGATATTCAACACCATCCTCCACTCCTTAGTGTTAGTTTAAATGAATGCTGGAAAATTTCCATCTCACCTTTTTTCCAAGAAGAATTCCGGAACAATTCCCATTTCGCTCCTTGTGCTGAAGGAAATACGTTGCGAAGTCAGATGCTGTGTGTGTGTGTGTGTGGGGGTGCGTGTGTGTGTGTGCGTGTGTGTGTGGAGGATGTATGTGCGTAAAAAACGGAAAGATGCGGGTGAGGCTGAAACTCTCTCTCTCTCTCTCTCTCTCTCTCTCTCTCTCTCTCTTCTCTCTCTCTCTCTCTCTCTCTCTCTCTCATTCTCTCCTAAAGTTAAAAAGCAGTGTGTTTGGCTCATGCGGTTAAATTCATCCTTTCTTTTTCTTTATTAAAAATAACTAGGATAGAAAATGGAAACACCATGTCACACCCGTTTTGTCTTTTTCTTCTTGTAAGGATATTACACCTGATATAATTATTAATGCAGCTAATTAAAACTAGGGTTACAATGAAATTTGTTTGTATTGAAAAGATCAAAACTATCATATATTTCTGACTTTATCCCATCCTTTCCTAACATAATAATAACCTCGGCCATAAAGGACGCTATGGTTCATCGAATGGCTTCACAAGTATGAAAATAATGCTGCTCAAGTGCTATGACCTTCATAGTCACTGTCTCTCAAGACAATTAAACCCCAAATGAGAGATCTCGGAGCAAGGTGTAAGACAGCAATCTCTGCCTCTGTCTTTAAAACACCAGTTGAGTTAATACTTTTTGGAAGAATGGTGTTCATCCCTACAGTACACTACAAAACCTAGCAATTTTGGAAGACTTGCATTGACATAATGGGGCAAATCTACAATCTTTTAGTCTCTTACCCGCTAACCCAGCTGAGCATAGTTAGTGAAATGAATGTGCATATAATAAAGTAGGTTGCATTTTTATTAAAACTTGAATGCCCTTTTAAGTGTTTGCTTCTATGATAACATGCATTACAATAGAACTGTCTGAAGTTCATGAGATATTCCTGTGGGTAGAGGATGATGCAAGGCATAAAGAGTTTATATCACAAACATAGAATTTTGTGAATTGAGTTCAAACGCATGCAAAATAAAGTGTGACATCCAAAATTCCACTGAAGAAAAGTGTGAGCGTATTTGCTCCGTACTACATTGCAACGTTACAGAGTTCCCTAAAGCTAACATGCTCTCATTAAAATCTCTCTACTGCATGTTGTATTCTGAAACTGCCTTCAATTTCAATAATAAGTTATCATAATGAATTGTTTTTATTTTTACACGGATATACATCACAACAAGCAACACACAACAAGGCAACTGAAAAAAAAACTTGCCTGAACAACACAATAGATTTATTCATTCAGCTTCAGTGCTTTATTTTCATCATGGTCATCGTGGATCTGAAGCCTATCACAGGAGCACTATTTACGAGGCAGGAGGAATCACCAAGATTTGATGCCAGTCCATGGCTGGGAATCTTACACAAATACATTCACACCAAGGTGCAATTTAGCATCAAAGAAAAGCAGAGAAAGCCCATGCAACAGAAACCCAAGTTTAGGATTGAAACTATGACTCTGAAGCTAGAGCATGACCCACTGTGTCATCATATTATCTAACATAACAATACAGATTATTAATATAATCTTCAGTAAGTCCTTTATTATAGTCATGGACACGGTGGATCAGGATTCTAACCTGAGTTGTATATCCTAGAGTCATTGCATACATCAGTTTGACAAATACACCCAATACATGTCATGTTTTTCCGCTTCACATTCATTGAAATATACTGCCTATTCTATACTGTTTATTAAAACAGTATGTTTTCTACTGACATCCTCCCGTGACATCTCTATCAAATCTATTCAATTTTTTATATTTTAATACACACAGTTAGTCCACTAATGCCTGCCTCTTCAAAGCTCCCCTCATCTCAGCCGTGAATAAGTACAGGATGTTCAAGCCGACTTTCATCTTTTGAGGTGGCAGAGAAGGGAACAGATTACAGTAGGTAAAAGTGATGTCAAGCACTCTTAAAATATATGTTCACTATGGTGAGAAAACATTGATCAAGTTCCCATCTCTCTTTGTAATTGAATGGCATGAAAAAAATGATTTGCATTGCACTGAATGCTGGTACTGATGCCTCAAAGGAGAAAATTAAAGTTGAGAAGTGAGTATATCTAGGAATCTGAGTGAATCACGGCAAAAAAAAAAAAAAAGCTGAAATGCAGTGGCTGATTTCTGGAAAACATTTTAAAATGGAGTTTTTCGGCCAGTAATGTACTTTGATATCTCTTACCCTTGCTTTGGCTGTCTGCCTGCAAAGATCCAGCATCGTGGGAGGACCATGAGAGCGCAGAGACCTGACACCTACCACACCTCAAACATGAGGGCAAACAGAATTGACAGCAGAAGCTTGTTTTGATGCTGTTCTGGAGTGGATGGAGCTGTAGGGGTGGGTAAAATGGTGCACAGTGTTCCTTAGTCTGGGAATGGTGACATGCAGTCCTTCGCCAGATGGATGGCTTCAGCCAAAGTGTGGGAGTGTTGGCACTGGACCATCTAAAGTAGTGGCTGGAAGACTCTTCAGCAACACTCATCATCTTAAAATGCTTTCTATTAGTCACCTAAAGTACTGATTCACACATTTCTGGCTTCTTCTTTTTTAAAAAAAAAATAAGCACTGAACATATTTTGTAAGGTTGTTTTTGGGAAATGTTTTTGAGAAACAGTGGAAAACACATTTAGCTCTTACTCTTCGTATAACCTTCAGCTAAATCATTATGTTTGGTAGAGGCAAGATGTTATCATGTTGAACAGTGCATTAGTTTTTACCCATCTATATTTTCTAAATCCTCTTCCCTGCAGGGGGGCATGGTGGCTTAGTGGCTTAGTGGTTAGCACGTTTGCCTCACACCTCCAGGGTTGGGGTTTGATTCCCGCCTCCGCCATGTGTGTGTGTGTGGAGTTTGCATGTTCTCTCCGTGCCTCGGGGGTTTCCTCCGGGTACTCCGGTTTCCTCCCCCAGTCCAAAGACATGCATGGTAGGTTGATTGGCATCTCTAAATTGTCCGTAGTGAGTGAATGAGAGTGTGTGTGTGTGTGTGTGTGCGCGCCCTGTGATGGGTTGGCACTCCGTCCAGGGTGTATCCTGCCTTGATGCCCTATGACGCCTGAGATAGGCACAGGCTCCCTGTGACCCGAGTGTAGTTCAGATAAGTGGCAGACAATGAATGAATGAATGTTCCCTGCACCATGATTTACCCACAAACACTCTGCCATTAATTATTGGCTGCTTGTGGTGAGGACAGCGGGTGTTTGGTATTTTAGCCTAATTCCCGCTGAGTGTTGTAATGTAATGCTATTAATGTGAGCACAGTAATAATGTAAAATTGTATTGTACATTTTGCCATGGATGAAACTAAGAAAAAATGAATTATCACTTTAGACAGCTTTACAAAATGTATAAAATACATAGGAAATACTCATCATGTTAGGATGTTTCAGCTGCTGGTTAGAGAGGCCACATACTGTACATATATCATTCAAGTCATACCTGCCCTGATTCAGGTTAAGCCTGCAGGTTAAACAACTGATTGTATTGTCCATCTCAGTCTCTTTAATCTCAGTGCGCCTGCATGTCACAGCCATAATCAGATACAATGGAGAAGGACTGCAGTGTTTGCATCAATGATGGAAATAGTGTCTTTTGAAGAGAGACATCAAATCTGATCCATAACATTCATACGGGGGAGATTTTGTCTTAATGGAGGCTAAAGCACACAAGTGTGCAAAAAGACTGAATTTCCAGATGAGGCTCAAATGACATTTGATTTCAAACAGCTGTCATTTGGTATGATCGAGTGTAAAATATTGTGTTCTGTTATAAGTATAATTTACATATTTCTACATTTCTGATCAATAAAACTGTTAAACCTACTGTATGAAATTACACCCCTTGTACACTTTATTAGGAACAACAGTACTCTTACACATCCATGCAATTATCCAATTATCTGGCAGCGGTGCGACACAGCCAGGTAAAGAGTGTCAGTTAATGTTCACATAAATAATTGAACCTTAAGTTTGACAGGCTACCCTTCAGGTTCCTCTTCTGTCAGCCAAGAGTGTAGGAATCTGAAGCCACAGTGTGCTCACAGAAACTGGAAACATGGGAAAAAGACCATCCATTTCAACCATCCATTGTTGATGAACCTCCAGCCACCATAATGTCAGATTCCTGGCTTTGGCTGACAAGAGTGGGTCCTCATAACTGTATTACTGATGCAGTGTGCATTCACTGTCATGTAGTTATAATGCTAGTCACATGTGACACTATTTAGAGTGCTATTTAGCACACTTAATAACAGGGACTGAAAAGTTTTCAAGATTTTATATTTAGTGCATTAACTCAGGATCTAAATGGCTCAATTTCTTTTTAAATCTGCATCTTCATGAATTATAATGAAGGTAAAATTATGGCAAGGGGGGTAAGTGGTTCATCTCTAGGCACACGCACAGATAGAGGGAGACAGAGAAAGAGATGAAGAGAGAGAGAAATAGAGAAAATATGCAGGTAAAATAAGCAAAGGCTATTTAGGTTACGATTTTCTATTGTAGGTCAATAGGAAAGTGGGTATTATTGGTGGGAGTGAATGTGATGAAATGCAGAAATAGACACTCCTGAATTACTAACAAGTGGAAATTATTGTGCATGCAGAATACAGCTTGATAATGTGTACTCATGACTTTGCTAGGCTTTTCTATATCTGAAACCACTGACCTCTAGCACACTCACCTTCTCATTATTCAAACTCTGCTAAAATATATTCACATTGTTGTATTAAAAAAAGAAGCCATCATGCAAAGAATTCCGTCCAAATCAATGAACCACAGAATTCACACGTGTCCTACATCCTTGCCTTGTTCCTCTCTGGTCAGTGGTAATTGCATTCAGTCTGAAAGAGCACAAAGAGCACAGCCTACTTAAAGCAAAGGACAAGTATGTCCGCTGCAGGTTTTAAACGAGGCATTCGAGGTATGCCGTAGCCTGATGGTGATGCGTGATGACAGAGAATAGCCGCAGACTCTCTGCTCTGGGCTCGTTGGCAGCCTCAAAGCCCTGTTTGTGATTACTCACTCATGCACTAGCTCTCACCTGAGCACAGCCAGAGGCTTCAGATCCATCTGGGTAAATAAGGCCAGTACTTACAAGGGCAAGAGCAGGAGTGTATTACCATAAATTCACAAGCTGGCACTCATTTTTGATATACGTAGACTGGATGACCTTTAGTGTGTTTGGTGTGATTTTTTTATGTGTGCAATAGATATATGATAGTACAGATATCTTTCCCACTTTATTAGTTGACATATGAAGGCAGCAAGGGACTAGCACTGAGGGAGAAATCACTTGTCTGAAGGTTTTGGTGCAGTTGGCATTCAATCATTAAATATCAATGTAAACATAGATTTGATCTGATTCCTTCATATACCTAAGGAGCTGATTTTGTGCTGTAAGCAGTGCAAAAAAGAGTCTGTTTAGCTCCATTATACACATTAGCACACACAGAAAGTCTTTCAGAATGAGCATACAAGCTTTCTGTCCATCACACACACATCAGGCGCCACCTAGAGATTTTTCTAGATCATTCTGTTTACATTGTTAAGCTTAGCGCTATGAAAGTGTCTAAGTGAAGCATAGAGCTGAGCGGAAAACAAGGCCCATTCACAATGGTTTGCTTGACACAGCAAAGTCTGTCCTCGCATTCCTGTCGCTTTTGCATGGTCAACAATGCAAGTGTCTTTGCTGGCTACTGCTACAGTTGTACCAGGATCCAACTAGAAGCCACTAAATGTTACATGGTGTGACATCAAGAGCTTGAAAACATTTTGTGTTGCTATTTCGCAGCATGGCCAGTATGGTATAAGCTGTCAGAGGGGAAGCAGCACATACGCTAGCATTGGGACACTGGGAGGAAGAGAGCATCCAGCATGTTTAAATCCAGCTACTTGCACGAAGTGCACAAGAAAAAATATGAACACTCTGATGTGTTTGAGGATCAAGGTGAAGCAGGGTCTGAAGAATCTTTCTTCAGTGACAGCATGATGCCTGGCTTGGAGAGCCTGCAGGAGCTGAACAATCGTTTTGCCTGCTACATCAACAGGGCCCGAGTGCTGGAACAGCGCAATGCGGTTTTCCGCAAGCAGCTTGAGACGCTACAGCGCATGGAAGAGGCGGCTGGGCTTGAGGAGATCTTCAGTGAGCAGATCAGCACTAACCAAGAGCGTGTCCGTGAACTTCAGGCTGAGCGTGCCAAGCTGGAGAGAGAACTCAAGGATGCTGAGCACATGCTGGAGCAATTTAGTGGCAGGTTAGTTCACACACTTCCAACACTAAGCAGCAGATTTCCAGGTTATCTCATTTGATTTTATTAGATATAAATGAGCATTATGGTGTCTATCAGATTTCTCTGTAAATGTATATTTGGCATATATGAAACATAATACCTTTAAATGGCAAGTGCATGTGAGTAAAATAAGAAATATAGATGATAAACTCTTGATAATGTGATATATTCTGGATAGATATATTTAGGAAAGTTTTAAATTCACTTCAATCAGAAGACACAAGATTAAGGTTGGGAATATTTGTATTTTTTCCTATTTATTTTATTTGGATTTTTTTTTATTTCATCTGCGTTAGAGTTCAAACACAATTTAAACAAATTTATGAATATCTGTTGTACAAGTATGCCATGTTTTGATGCTTTCTAATGCTATCTAATATTAATATATAATCTGTCTACATTTAGAAATTCATGAGGTAGGCTAAAAGCAGGGTATTAAACAACTTGGCTTGTCCACAGATACAGAAACGAATGTGAATATCAAGACCAACTACGAACGACTCTGGAGCAGCTCAATAAGGTACACAAATGCCAGAATAATTTTATTTGACATTGTACATAAACCGGCCCAATTACGGATCATTCCTACGGAAATTCGAGCTTATCTACAACACATTTAAGCGTGAAATAAAAGAAAGCATGGCTAACAGGATTTACAATTAACAATAACCCTTACAGGGTCTTGCTGATAATAGAAATGTGCTTAATTTTCCCATTTTCTAAAAGCCAAATGTCAAGCATAACTGAGGAAAAATTGAGATGTTACGTGATTCATTCAACCAGACAGAAGGTGTCCCATCTCTCTCTCTGTCTCTCTCTCTCTCTCACACACACACACACACACACACACACACACACACACACACACACACACACACATGCACCTCCAATTTTAGATGAACACTTTTTCTTCCTGAGAAATTGTGGTTTCAAGGAGCTTGTGTGATTTCTCATCGAGTCTTTTATCAAATCTATAGGAGGCAGACGCTGCACTTCTGAGGAACCTGGAGTATCAGGTCGAGACTCAGTTCCTGAAGGATAACATAAATGCCACAAAGGAGAAACATAAAAAGGTAATGAGGATGCATGCCCAGCTTGCCAACTTTACCTGTGAAGTTTTTTAGTCAGATCTCAACAGAAAGTGACACAAGATGACTAGCTCGACAGGTGCAGTCAGTCATCAACTGGTGAAGGAGAAATGTCTTCAGTATTTCAGCACACAGTGAATGGATTTATGTAAGGCCTGAAACTGCAAGGGGTTTGCACAGTAATTCTAAACCTGTCAAATATCACAGTTTTACTACACAAAAGACAGCTTAGAGATTTTAGTCTACTGCTGATTCTGATCTATTGCTTGATGTCCAATGCACTACATCACTAATGAATTATGGGAAAGCTGACCCTGGATCAGTCGTTGTACATAACTTATTTGTGAGCTTAGTGAAATAAACACAGCCGACAGCAATACATGGCCAATCCTGACAATGCTGCTCAAAATCTTTTAATCTTTAGCATTGATTTGATGAGCATTTGATGGATTCTTCGATACTAATAGATGTCTAATAACTTATTGAAAGAAAGTTTTGAGAAAACTGAACTGCCACTTAGGCATAGCTAACTTTCTGCTGTACCAAACCAAAACATAAAAACATAAGCCTAAGCTACGTATCACAATCTCAGAAATATCTTAGAATTAATTTTTCGCTCCCGCACAGCAGAAATGAACTCTTTTATGTTAACAGTGCATTTATTTTCTAATCATGTCCTATTGTTAAAGAGTGTCAGGTCAAGTGAGGGTTACAATAACGGTATTGTTTCTTCCGAAGTGAAGAAGGTCACTGAGATGTCTTTTCTAGTGTAAAAAAAAAAAAAATACAATTAACAATAGCACAACCGACCAACAAGATCCATAGTGGTATATTATTTGAAAGTGTAATTATGTATAATTAACACAGAAGTAAATGAGAGATTTTGTGTGAATAAACGATCTGAATTCTCTCCTAACTGACCGAGCATTAAATGCCGAAATGGACTCTGCAACTCTAAGAAAGCATCCAAGCCTACCAATTTAGAGTAACAGCGGCACCTCATTTTGTAAACGTTATGTGAAATGAAACCAAAAAATCTATGAAACTGTGACAACTGAAGCATTTGGAAGCATACGGACATAGTGATGACTCATTTCATTTGACCAGCACACACACAAACACAACCAGCAACCCCCAACACCACACACACACCATCTGTAAATCATCCCAATTGCCAATGAAATCAACTTCTCACCACCCTTCCAAAAAACATATTTTCCCAATTTTTTTCCCTCCACAGAATCTTGCTGAGATACAGACATACTTGAACATCCTTCACCAGATCAACCAGACTGTTGTTTTAATGCCCAGTGTGTCAGTGGGGCTCTCAGAGGTAAGGTGACTTCGTGGTGTGATAGTGAGAGAGAGAGAGAGAGAGAGAGAGAGAGAGAGAGAGAGAGAGAGAGAGAGAGAGAGAGAGAGAGAGAGAGAGAGAGAGAGAGAGAGAGAGAGAGAGAGAGAGAGAGAGAGAGAGAAAAAAAAAATGCATTTTTTTCTTACGGAAAGACTCAGAAATTTGATGCAGACTCTCAATTCATGTCACACCTAATCCATAATGATTCAGATATTAGATGTAATTATGAAGTGGTTAATTAGTTAGTGTGTGTATCTCTGTTATATTTAATGAGATATTCTAAGGCCAGCATGACATGCTGATTCTCCAGTTTCCCAGTGTTCCTAGGAAGGGATAGACAATAGGACATCCTTCAGTCCCACTGTAGGAGTCAGTCCTGTTTTTGACTAACAGAAGTGGAACCTGATGTGTTAACGTTTTGTGTGTTCTGAGATGCTTTTCTGCTCATCAAGTTGTAAAGAGTGATTATTTCAGTTATTGTAACTGTAACTGCTCAAATGAGACTTTCTGCCACATGACTGGTTTAATACTCACATGATTGCCTGAATGCACAGATGTGAAAATGTTCCTAATGAAGTGGACAATGTGCATATACTACAATAATTATCTTGGTATGAATACTTTCTCTTTCTCTTCTCTCACTCTCTGGCAGGAGCAGGAGAAGCTGATAAGTCAGAGGAGAGTTCCTGCTTTGATCACTCAGTTAGAGGAGTATAAGAGTGCTCTCTGTCAGCTGAAAGCGCAAAAGCACAAGCTGCATTCTGAGGTAGGTCACCATAGAGACGGTGAAGCGGGGTGACATTTGGTCACTCACGTTAGTCATGCTGCTATTTATCTAAACTAAATTTGAAACGGTAGACCAGTCAGCCAGTCCGGAGAATTTAAGGGATAAGATGTCACTTCCATAAAAAAAGGTTTGTAGACAGGTTACTGGGGTAAGTTACATGCTGGTAAAGCAGGTAACACTGTCACCTCACAGCTCCCAGGTCCAGAATTTGATCATGAGATTTTGTTGCTCTCTGTCTGGAGTGTCTGTGCATGTTCTCCCCCAAGCCCATGTGAGTTTCTTCCTGCTTCCTCAGTTTCCTATTACTTCCCAAAAACATGCCAGTATGTACATTGGCAAAGATAAATTGCCCTTAACTGTGACAGTGTCTTTGCATAGTGCCTTGTACTGGATTGGCAACCTTTCCAGGGCATGCTCCCAGCTTGGGTCCCGCGTTCCTGGGATCCACTGTGATCTTACTGTCACTAAAAGTACCTGAGACAAACCAGTGGCCAGTTACTTGACATCTATATCTAATAGTGATATACAACTGCATCTATCATTCGCAATTATAAATTCAACGAAGCATTCCCAGCAAAATGAACACAATTCCTTTTTTTTTTTTTGTCGTGACAAATTAATTTAAAATGATTAAACATTATTTAAATATATTAAATATTTAAATATTTAAATAATATTTACAAATATTAAAATGACATATATTTCTAGAAAACTACCTTCATTGTTCTATGATTAATTGTTCTATGTTTTATAAAATACCATTAATTGTCATGCCTAATGGCTATTAATATTTCAAGGTTTGAAGGTTCACTAGAACAAAAAATTACTTTTGCAATAAAATCCATAAACACAACCGCAGGGTGGCAGTAGAAAGATTTACATATTTTTTAGGGGAAAAAAATCTAAATTAAGCAAACCACCCCCAATTTAAGGTGCACATGCAAACATGGCTCGGAATCACCAAACATCATGCATGCAGAGTCCTACAGGAATCTCTCACCCACATAATCTACTATCACTCATAATTAATGTCTGTGGTCTGTGTGAACTGCCAGCACATAACCATTTTACAATAACCATATCTCATTTAGGCATTTGATGACACAATGTAACAGCATAACATCTACTGCATCTTTCCATCTCCCAGACATCATCGCTGGAGCAGGCCATCAAGACCACACAGGAGAGCTATGATGAAGAGATCCAGCTGTACAATGAGCAAATCGAATCCCTCAGGAAGGGGATTGATGAGGCAGAGCGCTTGCTGGAGAAATACACCAATGAATGCAGACAGCTGGCCGTATACCAGACCTCACTGGAGAACGAGCTGGAGAGATACAAGAGGATCATTGAGAATGAAGACAGCAGGTTACTGAAGTGTGGATAGCTTGGAAGAAAACTTTATTGGATGCTTGATATATGTTGCATGATCGATGTAGCCACAAGGCGGCGGTATAGTCTAAGGAACACAACTAAACTGTTTTTTTTATATAATAGATAGATAGATAGATAGATAGATAGATAGATAGATAGATAGATAGATAGATAGATAGATAGATAGATAGATAGATAGATTGTACTACTCTAGTATTTTATATATACTTTATATGAGTATATATTAGATTTTTTTCTTTAGTGTGAATTATATTTTTATATTATTGTTATTATTATTATTTTTAATATCCATGATTGCATTGTGTTTCACACTAAAAGACATTTTGAGGTATCCCTGTTTCTTAGCTGTGTTGTGATCACACTTGTCTCACTCTATTTCACAGATTGAATTCAGCTATAATTGGAAGCCCCATTAGTCTGTTCACCACCAATTACAGATCACACACTCACAGCCCCACCATGACCAGCCGAGGGAAAGGTGATGGAAGAGGAGAGTGATGCGGAAGGAGGAAGGGAGGGGTGCTGAGACCCGTGTGTCGGGTCTATTTGGGCGATTTTTAATCTCATTAGCCTGGAACAAATGGCTTCGTAGACATAAAATGCATGTATATGTAAATTCATAGGGTTTGGCAAAGAGTTATAGAGCAGGCTGGTTTATAGTCAATTGGGCTAAGATTTTAATCCAGAACTGAGTTATCCATTTTGACAACACTGCAACCGGCTCCTGGTGAGCCTACCAGATCATTTGTTCTATTAAATCATCTCTAAACTAATCCTAAAATACAAGTTAGTAAATCTGTCTGACAAGTCAACCAATCAAAGTGCATTATGGGATGTTTTGGTAGATATGACTGGATCATAGGCTGGAATAATCAAGGTATAAAAATTTCTGCATCTTTTTAGTATTACAATAATTCACAGCAAATACACAAAATGAGCGATTCAGGTGGTGCACTGCTTTACAGAAATATACCAGAGAAACATGATGTGTTGTAGGATATGTTATGTGATGAAAGGTGAGAATGGCAGATTTTTTTTTTTTGACCGTTTTTGTGCAATTTATTTTGACAATGTTAGACAAACCCAAAACCTCTTTAATGTAGGCTTGTATGCTAGTAACCTCGACTGTTCAGCAGTATCCTTCCACAGTTGTAGGTACTTGTACAGTTGCCGAATGCAATGTAAATATAATTACGGTACTGTAATTGTTTTTACAGTAAATGCACAGTATATTTTAGGGAAGAACCATGCTTTGCTGCCGGTAAATGATTTTAAAAGAGGAGCACATACAGTATAAATACCTACACACACATGTGCAGAGGCTGACTGATCCACTTGTCTGTAAGAGGGGAGATAAACCTCCGATAGTCCTCTTTTAATTCCTACAGATGGAATTTTCAGTCAGGCAATATTTTTTCATTTATTAGCCTAATAACGCAGAAACCTCAAAGCAAGGATTTCATATAAATAGGCATATCGAAGGCCCTTCTTTGTATCGTGGCACTGGTTTCTATCACTGCTCCCCCCTTTCCTGACATCCTAGACTATCGATTAGTCGATTCCCACACTCTTCTTTTTCATTTCTGTCTGTCTAAGGTGCTTTGGGAGAAATCTGGATCATTGCTCGGCATCTGCTAGCAATGATGCATGATGCTGACCTTTCCAACAAACTCCTCTGGCACAACACTGTGCAAGTGTGAATCGTTTGACTAATTGCTGTGTGCTCAAAACAACACTCGAATGATTCATTTAACGCAATTGTGTGTTTTAAGTGGAGAAAAAGGTTTTAGGTGTGATTAGTCTTTGAGTGTGCGTGTGTAGGGCTGCTCTGGTGATCACATACTGGTTATTATCTTGATTTTGGCCTCAGCAATTAGCTTGCTTATCATTAAATAATTAAGGCCTTTTTTGTGCACTGCACCGATGTTCAGTAAATGAGTGCTGTAATAAAGCAGATAAGTGAAACGCGAGCATGTTGGTAGACGAAATGTGCAGTTAGAGGTCTGACAAATCACTAAAAGTTTCTTTTTTTCAAGTTGTCACACATGGCAAATAGATGTTCTGTAATCAGAGTTCACAGAAAATGCAAGTCTGTTAATTATAATCAATATTCACAAACAAAGTGTCAGCCAAATTAATCAACTACAATTCTACTTTCTCATAATGTGGCTCATTGCCTATGAGTGTGTTTTCTAATTTCTAAACTAGTTTTGTTATTCTTGTAGTTATAGATCTTGCACTTTTTATTTAAATAATGTACGCCACACTGCTTCATTTTTTATTTTTTTTTGCTTCTTGCAATGTCTGTGTCAATGTTATCAAGATCAATTCCTTATAAGTGACAATAATTCTGATTAACCACATTTTCAGATATCACTCAAGCCTTCCAGGACATTGCCAGTGTCAAGCCCCGTCAGAAGAACCAGGCCAAGAAGGTGGTCAAAAAGAAGGAGCTCTCCTCTAAAGACATGACAGAGGATGTGCAAGAGGAAATAGAGAAAGAAGCAGTTAACCCTGTTGAGGTTGAAGGAGAAGTGAAACAGTCTGCTCTGTTTAAGCCTGCAGCTTGGAACGATGTGCCTGACGGTGCCCAGATCAGCAAGGCTTTCGACACGCTCTGCAACATTGTGCGCAATCGCATGCGAAGGTACAGGCAGCCTGAACCCATCACTGATTTCTATACTAAAGGCCGCTATGTCCTGGTGACAGGTGAATCCAGCTACCTGGACCCCTGCTTCTACTCCACAACACCCTCTGCTGGCCACATCTTTGTCACCATTTGTGACGATGGCATGTCTCCGTTTGAGCCCTCTGAGCGTAAAACTCCTTCTCCTCCACCAAGTCCCCTGCCTGCTCCCACCATTAACCCAGTAATTCCTCCAAGTCCCCCCGATGACAACCACACTCAAAAGAGAGGCGACTCGGCAAGTGGGCAGGAAGATGGTGATGACACAGGAAAAAGCCCGACTCCACAGGGTGGCAAGGAAAAAAGCAAAAAGGACAAAGGTTGGCACCGTGGACATCCACCCCTGACCTCAAGCTCCGACATTACTCCAGATTCCATGAGCTATGAGAAGGTTGAAGTGATGGAGTCAGTGGAGAAGTTTTCACCTGACCTTAAACTGAAGGGGTATGAGGAAACATCTATGGTGGTGGAGACCATGGTTGAAAAGACAACCAAAAAGAGGCATGGGGACCGGGCAACATGAGAAGACAAGAGTTTTTGGTGCTGCTTTTCATCCCTAAACATCCCCCTATGCTTTATGCTTTTGATCTACAGCCAAAATCCAAAAGAGTCCCTGAATTCAAAAGATGCTCCGATGTGTGAATTTGAAAAATTAATAATTGCCAGTTGCACAGTTTTGCAGTGAATATGTTAATGAATAAATAATCAACCTGCTTAAATATAATGTTCTGTGTTGTTTGCATCCTAAATGTATGGAGTTCAGGTCATGACCATTGCAGCATTTAAGTGTAATATTTTTTACAGAAAGGAATCTAGCCATGGGGGTCACAATCCAGTGACTTCTGTGCCGGTCCCAAGCCCAGATAAATAGAGAGGGTTGTGTCAGGAAGGGCATTCGGCGTAAAACATTGCCAAATTTCATCATCCGAGTCTTCAGTACGAATTTCATACCGGATCGGTCGAGGCCCGGGGTAACAACGACTGCCATCGGCGCCGTTGACCTACAGGGCAGGTGGAAATTGGGCTACTGTTGGTCAAAGAAGTATAGGAGGGAAGAGAGTGTGTAGACAGAGAGAGAAGAGGAAAGGTAAGAGTGTAGGACTGGGAATAGGAACTCTGAATGTTGGTACTATGACAGGGAAAGGTAAAGAGCTGGCTGATATGATGGAGACAAGGAAGGTGGATATACTGTGTGTACAGGAGACCAGGTGGAAGGGTAGCAAGGCTCATAGTATAGGAGCAGGATTCACACTGTTTTAGTATGGTGTGGATAGTAAGAGAAATGGGGTAGGTGTGGTCCTGAAGGAGGAGTTTGTGAGGAACATAGGTGATGAGGAGGTGATGGGCAAGTTTGGAGTTAAGGAAAAGAACCTTGAAGGACAGATGGTAGTGGACTTTGCTAAGAGGATGGACATGGCTGTGGTTAACACTTATTTTCAGAAGAGGGAGGAGCATAGGGTGACTTACAAGAGTGGAGGTAGGAGAACACAGGTAGACTACATCCTATGTAGAAGAGGCAATCTGAAAGAGATTAGTGACTGTAAAGTGGTAGTGGGAGAGAGTGTAGCCAGACAGCATAGGATGGTGGTGTGTAGGATGACTTTGATGGTCTGTAAGAAGAAGAGGTCAAAGATAGAGATAGAGAAGAAAACCAAGTGGTGGAAGCTGAAAAAGGAGGAATGTTGTGAGGAATTTAGACAGAAGTTGAGGCAGGCTCTGGGTGGTCAGGTAGTGCTGCCAGATGACTGGAAAACTACAGCAGAAGTGATCAGAGAGACAGGGGGAAAGGGGCTGGGTGTGTCATCTGGAAGGAGGAAAGAAGATAAGGAGACTTGGTGGTGGAATGAGGAAGTTCAGGATAGTATCCAGAGGAAGAGGTTAGCCAAGAAGAAGTGGGACATGGACAGGACTGAAGAGAATAGACAGGAATATAAGGAGTCACAATGCAGAGAGAAGAGGGAGGTGTCTAAGGCCAAGCAGAAGGCATATGACGAGTTGTACACTAGGTTAGACACTAGAGAAGGAGAGAATGACTTGTACAGGTTAGCTAGGCAGAGGGATCGAGATGGGAAGGATGTGCAGCAAGTAAGACTTATTAAGGATAGAGATGGAAGGGTGCTCACAAGTGAGGAGAGTGTACAGAGGAAATGGAAGGAGTACTTCCAGCTGATGAATGAGGAAAATGAGAGGGAAAAAAGAGTAGAAGGGGTGAACTCTGTGGAACAGAAAGTAGATAAGATTAGAAAGGATGAAGTCAGGAAGGCTTTGAAGAGGATGAAAAGTGGAAAGGCAGTTGGTCCTGACGACATCCCGGTGGAGGTCTGGAAGTGTCTAGGAGAGGCAGCAGTGGAATTTTTAACTGGTTTGTTTAACAGGGTTTTAGAGAGTGAGAGGATGCCTGAGGAATGGAGAAGTGTGTTAGTGCCGATCTTTAAGAATAAGGGTGACGTGCAGAGTTGCAGCAACTATAGGGGGATAAAGTTGATGAGCCATACAATGAAGCAATGGGAAAGAGTAGTGGAAGCTAGGTTAAGGAAGGTAGTGGAAATTTGAGAGCAGCAGTATGGCTTCATGCCCAGAAACAGCACAACAGATGCAATTTTTGCTCTGAGGATTTTGATGGAGAAGTATAGGGATGGTCAGAGGGAGTTGCACTGTGTGTTTGTAGACTTGGAGAAAGCGTATGACAGGGTGCCAAGAGAAGAGCTGTGGTACGGTATGAGGAAGTCAGGAGTAGCAGAGAAGTATGTCAGAATGGTGCAGGACATGTATGAGAGGAGCAGGACAGTGGTGAGGTGTGCTGTAGGTCAGACAGAGGAGTTTAAAGTGTAATAAGACTGAGTACATGTGTGTGAATGAAAGGGAGGGAAGTGGAACAGTAAGGTTACAGGGTGAAGAGGTGAAGAAGGTACAGGAGTTTAAGTACATGGGGTCAACAGCCCAGAGCAATGGAGAGTGTTGGAAAGAGGTAAAGAAGCGAGTGCAGGCAGGTTGGAATGGGTGGAGAAAGGTGTCAGGAGTTCTGTGTGATAGGAAAATATCAGCGAGAATCAAGGGGAAGGTGTACAGGACAGTGGTGAGACCGGCCATGCTGTATGGTTTAGAGACAGCGTCACTGAGGAAGAGACAGGAGTCAGAACTAGAGGTAGCAGAGCTGAAGACGTTGAGGTTCTCTTTGGGAGTGACAAGGTTGGACAGGATTAGGAACGAGTACATCAGAGGGACAGCTCATGTTGGACGTTTGGGGGACAAAGTTAGGGAGGCCAGATTAAGATGGTTTGGACATGTTCAGAGGAGGGAGAGTGAGTATATTGGTAGGAGAATGTTAGACGAAGGCCAAGGAGGAGGTATATGGATATAATTAATGAGGATATGAAGCTAGTGGGTGCAAGTGTTGAGGATGCGGAAGATAGGGAGGATAGGTGGAGAGAGATGATTCGCTTTGGCGACCCCTGAAGGGAAAATCCGAAAGAAGAAGAAGATTCTTTATAGAAAGGAAAAGCCTGATGAAGCTAGTTCACAGTTTCACAGGGTTATCACTAAAGCATGGATTCACACTGTGTGAAGTCTCTCTCTCTCTCTCTCTCTCTCTCTCTCTCTCTCTCTCTGAAGTAAATGTGTTTGTCTAAGTGAGCCAGCTGGAGATGACGCTCATCCATTTTACATGAAGGTGGCCCAGTAGAGTACAGATGTGACCTCTGCATAATCTACTCTTACTCTCTGGAGCGAGAGATATCTCAAATCTGTTCGAGTCTGTGCTCATTCTCTCTATTAAAACAGACCAATATGTATAACATTTAATTATATAGGAATAATTAGATATTAGGTTACAATATAACCCATGTTTATACTGTATATGGACATAAACATAAAAATTACAGTGTTTCTTTTATTCTGTAGCACATGGTTTGGGTCTACCTGTGTCCTTAGATTCAAGTCATCTGACTGATCACCGTTTTTGGTTCTCTCCTAACGAAACCGACAAGATAACCTTGTCCCAATTCACAGGGCATGAGTTCTCACTGAAAGTTTTGATGAGATGAAAATTATTTGGAGATTTCGGAGAGATGTATTAGATAGTGCTCACCACCCCTATCATCATACCAGCAGTTAAAGAAATAGATTTTAAAAACATGGTGTTTTTTTCACTCCAGTATAGTTTCAGCAACTTTTATAATCCATGCCATGGTGCACTGAAGTTTTTCTAGTGGCTTGTGGTGCTTTTATCTTTATTTTGCTTTCAAACTGAATATAAACATAAGGAAATGCCAGTTCTGAAAAAGAGAGGAATGACTGAGATGCTGAGACACTGTACATCATTTAGTTAGGACAAAGTAAATCAGACTATTAATGGATGCAATCGGTTTCTGTTTATTACTGAAAATCTGTTTCTGTAATTAATCCTGAAAAGCCTATTGTTCATATGTTGTTAAACATCCTCAGCATCACTTGAATGCTTTAACAAACAGCAGAACAGGTTTATTTTGAGATATACTGAAGGTTATGAAATAGGTTTTCTCGTTGGCCACAAGCTGTGATCACACATTACATCTCCATGTTTAGATATAAATAGGTCTTGTTTAAAAAAAATAAAAATAAAATAAATCAATGTCACTGCTCTTTTAGCAAGGTACTAGTCTTTAGGTAGAATAACACAGAGAATCATTTACAGTCACAAACTGTACAGTAGTCTTTGAAGAGGTGAGGAGACAGCAAGGGCAGCAATAAATTAATATACTATGTATATATAGGTATATATTGTCTATATACATTTTCTAGAAATTATAAAAAAGAGAAGAGAATACAAGAGGTAATATCTTGTAGAATAGGTAAATTTTTAGAATATACTTTTTTATTTATGCGGCCTACATGAAACAATCATTCAACAGGGAACTTGTGACCACAGAAAAAAATATAGGAGCAAGAAAGAGAAATAGAGAGAGAAAGAGCTGAGATACACTGAGAGGTAAAGTGAGATGAAGAAAGGGAGAGAAAGGTAGAGAAGGCAAGCATCATGCAGTTCAGACTGAGGCTAGTTGCTTTTGCTCATCATCCTCTCAAGGCTCCTTTCGACAGCTTCATCCAGCTCCTCCTCCAGCTCCTCCTTTTTGGACATGGCTAATTTGGACTGGTAGTCCCTGACCACTTGCTCTATGTAGGGTGCACTCTGTGTGCCATGCAGCATGAGGGTCCACTCGTGTAGATAGCCGCTCTGTGGAGATTCTCCGCTGAAGCCGACTTCGAGCTTCCAGGTGCCACGAGGGTCCTCGCCCCATGTGTGCGTGCTCATGAAAGGCCATTTGTCAAACCCTACAGTGGAGTCTGAGTCACGTGGCCGCCGGCTCAGCAGGATGGACTTGGTGCCCATGGGTGAAGTCAGGTTGAGCATGAGCTCACCTCGCCGGCTGGCATTAACTGTCACCACCGCCTGCACATGCTCCAGATATCGCACAAAGTTCTCTCGGCCATGACATGCGTCTGTAGTGATGGTGAGTGCTAGCTTGGCACCTGATTGGATCTTGCTGCAGAAAAAGACAAACAGAGACAAATATGATGTGAGATAGACTGTATTAATTAGTGATTATTGCAAATTATACAATAGTTTGTTTCACAACCTTGACTAAATGAAAATAGATGAATTCTGTATGAATGCGCTATGTTTTAAACCAGTAAAACTATTACACATAAGCCACTTACTGTTTATAAGACTTCATTGTGTGGTGGAGGAACTGCTTATTGTGGATATCATTAATAATAAATGTAATTATTTATTGATTTATATTTATATGATCATTTTGCTTTTGTTGCTGTTTTATAAAAGCCATAAGCCTCCTGAGAGTGAGCATTACAGTCATTTTATCACTAGTAAGCAGGTTTTAAGCGCTTAGCTCAAGACCACACTTACTCATGGCTTATTGATTTGATAGTAGTCGGTGTTTCTGTCACCCTACCACACTAAACTGCAACGGTTTGCATTCAAGGATGAACATGTGCATATAACTAGCAAGAGAAAAAGAAAAAACAATCAATTTCTCATCTAGAAAGGATGAATCTGGGATGGAACTCTTTTTCTTCTCTGAAATAATAGCTCCGTAAGGGCAGGCTGTAAAGAGCAGACAACAGAAACTCTATTATGTCCCCTCTTTTCAATAATGCACCACCCTAGTGCTAGACAAATTGTTCCGGAGAGATGAAGGGATCTCGTCCATGCCATAAGAGGAGGATGGCTTTGTTGTCGCACTTGCACAAAGGCGTAGTGCTGCTGACAGCCTGTTTTGTGGCAGCAGGATGATAACGGCAGAGGGCTGGAGCGAGCGGCCATAAAGTGGACGTAATGGCATTATCAGAGACAGGTCTCCCATCCTGCTCCATTACTGCACTCAGATTACGTATGTGGGTCTGCGTGAGACTACTGGTACGCAAGTGGGGCGTGTTTCCTGGGAGACTAATTCAGAAAAACAGAAGTAAGAAGAAAGTCAAGTGTTGGTTGCCTCCGGTTGGTGGGTTGTTAGGAAAATTGCAATCTGGAAATAAACCCGCAGGGGGTGTCTCATGAATATGCATTGTTTAAAAGCGCTGCTTGTAACATGTGAAATGAAAATCGATGGTTTCTAAAAATACATTCTATAAATACACCACTTATGCAATAGCGAAACAGAAATGTTCTGGAAGACAATCAGTGTGGAGCAACTCAACAATACTGACTACATTTAACTGCAAACGTGCTAATTGGATTAGCATAATTGGAACAAGTGCATTGTTGTGGCTATAAAAAGAGCTTTAGAGCTTTGTGTGAGCGATAGAAAATCAAACATGAGCACAGTCATTAAACTCTTTGCTCCCAGGAACACCTAGGAACAAGAAGCATATCAAGAAGCAGAGTGTTAAATTCTCTAACGCTTGCCTTATTAGTGTATTTGTATTTTTGAGCTACGCCTAAACATAAAATGTGACTTATAAGACATCTGGTAAGAAGTCTCTGGTTATGGATAGTTTACCAAATACGAATATGTTCTTCAGATTCAACAGATATGTATTCGAAACTGACACAAAGATAAGAATAGAGGGTGAACAATATACAGAAATTAGCCAGGCTTGTTTGAATAAAACCTAGCTTGCATTGTGGAACACCCCTCTGGCCAGGTACATAGAAAAAAAGAACTGTGTGTGAAGGATTAAACAAAAAAGCCCTGCACATATCACTGGTTGAAATCAATTATGAACTTGAGTGATGTAGCTGAGTTTGAGGAACTGTCAGAGCCACACACTATGCTGACAGTACTGCCATTTCTAACTCTAACTTTAAAATCTGAATATACATTAGAAAATGTAAAGCACTAAACAGACACAGATAGTGGCATTGTATTATGCCTCTAACGTTGATGCAGCTCATAGTGCTGTGCTGTTGCAGGAAAAGTCAAATCTTCACAACTATAAAGACTATAACACAGAACAGTGAGCACTTTTTCTGTCGTGTGTTTGTTATTGAAGCCCAAGATGGATTATTAATAGAGCGGCCGTTGTCGGAGTGTCCTTCTGCTGTTCTGATTGTAATTACTGCTCTAGAACAAAAGGTGCTGCACTGTGAGACTGGAAACACCTCTCTGTCTGATCGCTTCTGACTGCAGTGTAGGAAAAAGGAATAGAAGATAGCTTATATATGGGTTTGAGATATATTTTGATTGACAGGTACAGTGTTCTATGGACACTCTCTCACCAAATGAAAAATAAATGTAAGGTCTTCACTGAATCCCACAAAAATGCTCCTTAATCCTCTTGCTGTTTTTAAAAGGCACATAGTCTTTCTTTGTTTCCTATTATTTTCCTTTTGCACTTAATCCCTGTTTTGGGAACGTCTTTCTAAAACAATTAAAGCCTTATTTTTCAGAATTGTTCAGTGCTTGTTTGGTGTCTGAGGGATTCATTAGTCATGGCTGATAGGGGGCCTTATCACATGGTGGCTGCCCTGCATGTCCGTGCACATTTGAATTCAGCCGCATCTTTCGTTTCTCTTCTGCTTTTTTAATTGCTATTCTCACCCACTGCCTCGGATAGAACCCCCGCCATCTCTCTGCTAGGTATGACATGAGAGATGGCACTTTTGTCTATGGGGGATTTCACAAGGACACACAGGCACAGAAATATAAACACACTCAGTTTTTGCTTGAACACGCACACACACTTTCTCCCTGGCACTCAAGCCCAGTCTAATTGAGGCTGTTGCCATAGGATGCTGTGCCCGGCACTGAGTAGGAGAGGAATAATTATAGCAGACATGAGAATAAGGAGCACAGGTGCTTAGGGAAAGAAGAGGGACTCCCAGTATCTGTGTGGGAAGAGAGAGGAACATTTGACACATGCAAAATGCAATCATGTGGAGCACAGGGACTGTCATACTGCCCCCATTCTTCCATACTACATTTACATGCAGTTTATTGTCAAATAAGGAGGATAAATATAAAAAATATTCGATATTTGATCCAGATCACAATATTCGTGTACACAAGATGACCTATACAGCCTGGAGGCAGTACTTACTGTGTCTCCTGCACTGATCCAGCCACACAGTGAAAACGCTCAGGCACAGTCTTCCAGTCACGCGCCAGGCTGACCATGGCACCGGCATCCAGCACGCCATAGCCGAACAGATGGTTGAACTCCAAGCCCACACCGTTTCTTCTCCACTGGTGTACCTCATCATGGAGTTTATTCCTCTTCGAAGTGAGCACTGTGAGGTGCTGCATGTCTCTCCAGGTAAGATTTGGACTGCACACACACACACACACACGCACACACACACACACACACGCACACACACACACACGCACCAAGGAAAAGAAGCTTCAGGCAATGGCTGGATTCATTAAAACAGCTATGGTCAAAACATGGCTGAGGGATATCTGGACTTCTGCTGTATAGTTAAATAATTAAATCATTCATTCTGCATAATTAATTCTGTTTGGCCCTTTCCTCTACACAATGATATTTCTCTTTATGAAATCGCTTGCCTGCACAACATCCATTCAAGGTCAGGAGCCTCTCTATTGATGCATATCATCTGATTTTCATATGTCATATTGCATAATTGCATATTGCTCTTTAGTTTTAAACCACAAACAGTTACCTGCTGCAGATATTCCGCTGCAGAATCTCCTGATATCACTTGTTATTCAATAGTTCCTCCATGACTGCAGTAATCATGGTCCGAAAGTAGCTTTTTTTTTTTAAAGAATAGCATTTTCTATTAAAGTAACCTCTTATGAACTATTGTTATCATTTTGTCTCCTGGTAGCTTACACTTAATTGTGAAATCTGTTATATACACTCACCAGCCACTTAAATAGCAACACACCTGTACACCTGTACCTGCAATTACCCAATCAGCTAAACATATAGCAGCACAATGCATACAATCATGCAAATACATTTCAAGGGCTTCTGAATGGAGAAAAATGTGATCCCAATCATTCTGTCTGCGATGTGGCTGATGGTGCCAGATAGTTTGAGCATTTTAGAGACTCAAAAAGATCTCAAAACTGGGCAAAGTGCAGATTAGAAAAATGTCATCTTGTGTCTGATCTTTAACTGTCCAGCTAAGACAAAAAGCATTTGTTCACTAAAGATATTACAGTGTATAATATTACATATTGTTTATTAAATGTTGTCTTACATAGGTTAAATATTAGGGGGCATCATGCACAACTGCTTTCTGAAACATACTATATTACAGATTACAAAAAGAGCACTGGCAATATTCTTTGAAAAGGATTTTAGTAAAAGATGAAATACAAATATTTTTTAGAACTCTGGTCCAGATTTAGACTCTTCAATGTCTGATGAATGTCTTTCAAAAGAGTCCATTCTCGGCTCCTCAGCATGCTACAGGTATCACTACAGTGCGGTAAGTATGTTTGGGCAACTGACAAAACACACATGCACTCACAGCCTGCAATATTCACCGTTGGCTGGAGTGAGTGACCTGCACCACCATCAACTACAACATTATTCAATGCCGAGCAAACACTGAGGCTTTGCAGAGGTAAGGTCATGTCAACATTCATTAACACCAGTCACAGCAACACTAAAGACTGTGTCAAGCAGCACAAGTGAGGTGAAAATGGCATGCTGAAGATAGTTTCAACACTCAGTGGGCTAAATGAATAATATAACACGTAGTTCTTTGGTATTCTGTGTAGCGGTATTGTCTTTGATATGATGCAGCAAGAAGATGGAACAGAAACCTGAGACATTTTGTTCTTTTCCTGCTTTTCCTCGATGTTTACTGTCCTGATTCTCATGGTCAGTGTTCGATAGAGGTCTCTATCTCTAACAAAATGGGACAATGTACATTTATTGTATAGATTCATTGCATTGTCATACAGCAAGGATATGATGGAGAGTTCACACTACCTTTTTATTTTATTCAATATAATGTATTCTGTGTATTCAGTGTATACTGTGTTTCAGTAGGATATGCTGTATTTAAAAAATGTCCACTTTGAAATTTTTAAGCACCTGCCCCTCTAAAGGTCTCTTTGCTTTCAATTAAGTAAATTATAGAGAGTTTTGAGCCAGTGCAGTTATGTAGTGTATGTGCTCCATGCCCATTTAATTAGTTTTAAGGACCATCTGAAGGCCAGTGTTTTTTTGTTCGCTGGCATTCATACAGTGATTTGCTCAATGTTGGCTTCAAGCACGAGAGGAAGGCATCGGATATATACAAACAGCAGGGGCTTAAAACACTATCATGGTAGGACTGGTATGCAGAGCAAAATACTCACTGAATGTAATCTAAAGCCAAGAGTGCAGTACACTCTCTGCTACAAGCTCTGCTGCATGTTTCATAAATCTTTAATCATGCTGTGTAGCTGAAACGTGTGCTAAGAAGCAGAAGTGTACGTACTTGGCTTCCAATGCCAAGGCAAACACACCAGCAGCCTCGGGAGCAGCGGCTGATGTGCCTGAATGACGCAACGTACAATTTCCATACAGATCTGTGGTGGCCTGCAGAGAGTGAGAGAGAGAGAGAAAGAGAGAGAGAGAGAGAGAGAGAGAGAGAGAGAGAGAGAGAGAGAGAGAGAGAGAGAGAGAAAGAGAAAGAGAAAGAGAGAGAGTGTCAAAACAAGAGCTCCTGGATCTGTGCACACTAAGGCAAAATTAGCATTGCACGTTACTGTGTGTTAAGAGAGCTGCCACCTCAGAAAATAATGGAAATGAACCAAAACCCTCTGCTTCACATTTACTTTACAGCACTACACAAAGTGCTTTATTACTATGCTAGTACATTTTAAACAGAAAGTTATGAACTCAAAACAAAATGTGAAAGCGAGAGGGCAATTTGTGACATAACATGTCCAAGAAAAATCTATAACAGGTACTATTTTTAGTTTTATTACTAAGGAAATACACCTACACAACAATACTGAAAAACCTACAAAAACTCTTTGCCAGTCTGGGACAACATGAGTCCATCTCAGTCTCTGATTCCTTGCCCAGTGGACATGCAAAAAGTACTCCATCTCAACCGATATCTTTAAATTGTGTTAGAGCCAGTACATTAGGTTCAATGCTGAATGCATGCCCCTGCAACTTCAATTTCACAGGTAAGATATCACCCACAGAAAGGACAAGGCAATTAGCTCTCTATCATATGTCATCATTCTGTGTTGTAGAATGCTTCCAATTGTATTGGGTTTCATATATATTTACTCCAGGCATGTTGCAATTGGCCTCTGTGTACTGCTGTTCTACAAAGAGTGTAGATAACTGATACCAAACAGTCAGACAGTCAATATCTTAATTGATTGAATTAAGATATTGATTGAATTAAAAAATATAGCCAATCAATATCTTGACCTTTGGCATAATAATTGATCTTTTTTTCTTTTATGTCTATGCAGTAGAGGTAGCTAGTGTGGAGCTATCCTCCACAAACCAGTGAGCTGACTTTCTAGGCCATGAATTGATCAAACACAGAACTGTTCTAATAAACGACTCTTGCTGGAATTATCTCTCCTGGCAAAGACATGTTCAATAGTGTAGAGTCTGGTAATGTTTCTCATCAAAGTCCAGCTAGTGTCACAGGCTCTATCATGGTTTAAGGACTATTGATTAGAGATTGTTGGGGCTGGGACGATTGCTAATCTGTTGTTGAACACCAATTCCAGGGCAATCAATTCTGATTATAATTATGTACATTAACATTTTCTTATCCAAGATCTTAACCAGTCTGGCTGCTAAGTCAAACACTCCACAAAACAGGTCTTTGAGAAGCTTTGTGTCACTCAATCAGCCAAAATATCATTGGTCATCAACCTCCTGTCAGAAGTCTTCGAGAAGTTCAAGCATCTCCTGTACATCCTGAACAACCTTGTAATTAAAAGCACAGCATGGAGGTGGTTTGATTCATACGGGAAGGTCATATTAGGTGACATGGAGGGAACCCATCTGCTCCATGAAGAATCTCTGTGTGCGTCCCACAAGACTCAGTGCTTAGCCCCCTTCTACTATTCCTTGATACTTGCTCTCTTAGCGAGGTCCTATCCTCACATGGTTTTTCATACCACTGCTGTACTAATGATAGTCAGCTCATCCACTCCTTTTCTCCTGCAGACACTTATGTTCATGCAACTAATGGTTTTGCAAGACTGAGCTGTTATATATCCCTGAAGATGCATTTTTCTTGGAATAGTTCTTGACAACTGACTATCCCTCTCAATTAGGTATTTGTTCAATCTTATCAATTCAAGACTGGAATACTGCAACTTCTGGCAGGTCTTCCTCTCTGATCACCATTGCAACTTGTTCACAATGCAGCAGCACAACATGCCTTAAATTTCCCCAAGTTCTGCAACACCACCCCACTGAATACAGTCCCTCCATTGGCTCCCTATATCAGTGCGCATTCCCATCAAAATGGACTCCCACTTACCTCAAGAAACTTAGCACACTGCACTACGTTTTTTGGGCCTCCTGTGTAGCTCGACTGGACCCACCATCTCCTCAATGTATAAGGAAGCCATGCATCAAGATTCTTCTCTGTCCTGACACCCAGGTGGTAAAATGAACTAGATATTTTAGTGAGCAGCATTTAATGGATCAACCTTTTCTCCAAACTGGCAACACTGATGCTTGTTATGCTTTCAAGTCTTGACCTGATACCCTATAGCAAATTATTTTGATACACTTAATTTTATATAGAACTCTACTAAAAGTCATAATAAATAACATGGTCTGACACTGACTGAAAAGCAAAATTACCTGAGACAACAAGGCATAGAAATACACATAAACACACACATGAACTCCCACACACACCCACACAACAACTGCCTACTCACCACTCCTGCTTCGGGGTTCCTCTTGCGGCCGTTGCTGAATGTCGAGGCGAGTGTGGAGGAGCAGCTCTCGTCGTACAAAGCTGTGCGTCCATCATTAATGGCCGAGTTAATAGAGATGGTCCACATGCTGGAGGCATAGCCATCGCAGTTGCAGTCATCATAGCCACCACCATCCCCTGAAGCCCACACATATATGCTGCCTTTCCCTCCTCGGCCCTGTACACACACACACACTCACAATTAACCTTTATATAAGTGGTCAATGTTTTTAATAAGCTCATTAATAACATATTATAAAAGCTATCATTCCTGTAGAACAGAATAAAATGCATAGGCTTTTAAATCAACGCTAGAAGAACACACTCATCAGTGTCAAACACATTGCACATTTATTCAGTTTCATACCATTAGCTTTCATATTGCCACTTGTTCCCTGATTATCATCTTTATATGTAGCAATCAACTATGCTTGGTTAAGTGGATTACTTGGATTTACAGTGGAATGTTCATAAAACTGAAGACAGACTCAAGATGCTTAAAGAATTGCCTGTGGTTTTGTTTTCGTAAACACATCTTTCTTTCTTTTACTCTATGAATTTAATTCCTCCATCCAGCACCCCCCCTCTCTTCTCCGCAAACAACACCAGCATCCACCTCCAGCCCACATTATTTTTGTTTATTCTCTCTTGCGCTGTTCCCTCAGTCTGAATGGAGACCCATCAGCTCAGCTTGGCTGCAATTAGCTAAAAGAAATGATTGCACTTTAAACGCTGCTGCTTTTGTAACAAGCTCTATTCACACCGAGAGCTCATAAGAGGGAATCTTCGAGGTGTGGGAGGACCAGAATCTTTCTAAGCGATACTTTCAGAGAGAGGAGCTGCAAGGATTTTCATGCATCTCCCTGCAGAAGAAAATGTCTATGCTATAAGATTACTTGTTCCACTTTTGCCAAAAAGGCTATATGGGCTTATTGAACATTGTGCATTATGTCATTCAGTTTGTTTCTGGAAGAAAATTGCCTAAAATGATACGTAATTTACTAGTAATACAATGACAGAATTCCACAGAATTCAACACTGCCCATGACTAGAAACCTCTAGACTCCTTAAGAGAAGGCGGGAGTTTGATTCCTAGCATTTACAATTCTGTCATTTTCATTTATCACATTTTTTATTTTTTATATAGCTGTAACAGATTTCTTGATTTTTTTTTTCCCATTTTCATTTTATTCCATTAGCTGTGGCAATGTGAACCGATTAAAGCCAGTCCTGAGGGGAAGTGATTGGACTTTGCAAGTGGTATGTAACTCCCCAAGAGAATTTCTAGACAATTAGAGTGCACGAAAAAGTCTTCCATAAGCCACCAATACCACAGAGAGATTGAGTGGGATATGAATTGATTAGGGTGGTTTGTTCTGCCCTGGTCTAGAGGGAGGAATTATGAGGGTAGCGATAATCGCTCCAGAACACGAGGACGTCACTTCATAGTGCTGTGATTAATTCAACAAGCTAATCAGAGGCCATGACCATAAGGCCTTGCTAGTCATGCCACTAAAATATTGAGGGACATCTTGGTACTTTACACGAGTGCGTCTGTGGATACTGTACAACATCTACTTCAGAATAACTTACACCCTTCAAAGGTCCATCTTGATATTATATGTTGAACAAAAATAGTAATATATGCAAGTAAATAAAAATAATAATTCTCTATAGCACAGGTTCACAACCAGGGTGTTATGACCGCATGAAGATGGGGCCACAACCATTAAAGCAGTTCTATGGATTAGATTTATGTAATATTTTAGTAATTAGATTAGATTAGATTTATGTATTATTTTTAAATTATTAAAAATTATTATTAGAAACATTACCCTTCCGTTGTCGATCGTGCTCTCACATTAATCAAAGTGGGCAGGTTAATTAAAGTTATTCCTGCCATACTAATGGTTTTTAGCTTCAAAAGCTTCATAAGAAAAAAAAAAAAATTATTGAATGTAGAGCATAGACATGGAAACCTGAAAATCTCACTGGATTCACAAATACATATTTATAATAAAACAGCATATTTCACATGAGTACCTTGTTGACGCCATCTGCCATGGCCTGAAGGGTTAGTTCACGAGGCCCATCCACTGTCTTGCCGTCATCAGTGGGACCCCAGCTAGCGCTGTAGATGTCAATAACCTGCGGCATGTGACTGATGGAGGAGGCTTCAATAATGTCCGTCATGAATGGCTGGTCCAGCATCCGGATCCCTAGACCAGGGGAAGATCCATGTCTTCTTTTTTTTTTTTTACTGTTATTCATATCTTTCAGCTGTATCTTCTCCTTTATTTGCTGTGGTTCTGCTAAAACTTTAAGTCTGAGATGGGGAGCTTTGGGAAATAATATACATGCCTAGTCCTGTACTGTTCTGGAGGCATGTTCTTTAGAGCTGCTCTTAAAATAACTGATAGAGGAGTTAGTTTAGTGGAACTAGAGAGAATATGGACCATGTGATAATTGCTTTCGCTCCTCAGAACACTCTTCTGATATGTCCTTACACCTTCTGTACCACCAGCAGGTTAATGAATGGTTAAGTTTTATACCTATTCCCACTTTTTCTTCAATTAGTGAGCCATTTTCGGTTTTTTCCTCTCGAGTGTATGTATTTTTTTACGTGACATATATTTTTAAATTTATTTCACTTCAACTCAAACTGATAAAATCATAACCTCAAGCGAAGGTCATGATCTTTTATAACCCACAGATGCCAACAGTTCATGACACAATCATTCAGCATGTTATTTTCAAATCTGACTGAGCACTGAGTCATGATGAAAGAGAAAAATTATGTCTTGAAAAAATAAGAAAGAATGAAAATAATAGAACGATCATCACCGTTTGAACCGAGTACCAAAATTGGCTTGATTACTCAGCAGGGAATTTCCTTTCTATTTATGAAAAACAGGTCAGCATGTTGGATGGAATTTGCTATTTTCACAAATGAAACTGATCGAGCTGTTTTCACTATACAATAGGATGAAAAGGTTCCATTAGTAAAATAAATATTTGGTTTAGGGTCTGAACTTATGAGGTCTGAACTTATTCTGAAAAAAAAGAAGCCTTTCATGAATATTAGGATCAAAATAAGACTGTCTAATAGTATGAGACATACCCGCCACTTTGGAATTGTAGGCCACTCCTACGCCACAGATGTTGTTGTTAGCCACTGCAGACACCTCTCCGGCACATCTGGTCCCATGGCTTAACGTTTGCAATCAGAAAATATAAACATGTTAGTATGAAATGAAGATAGGTATTCCAAATATTAATGTTCTTAGCAAGAAATATTGCTAACACAATATACTGGCAGATTGAGCAAGCAAATGTAAAAGAATCCCCAGTGATAAAATGTGAGCTAAACTATGAGCTTGTTCGTGGGGTGTGTGTGTGTGTCTGTGTGTGTGTGTGTGTTTCAAGGTTTTTGGAGCTTCAGTTTTATTCTATAGCCTAAATATATTCAAGGCTTTAATATTCCTCTAAATCAAGATCACTGCCTGTTGTTGCTCCCGTTACCGCCTGATGTTCTGCACATAAATATTTCTGCTTACCGCACATTCATAAGACTCACAAATGAATCTTACATAATCCAAAACCAATGGAAACCCCTCTGTCTACTGACATGTTAGAAATGGAAATCTATTTGTGACAAGTAGGATAGAAGAGGATTTCTATGGACAGCTTCTTCCTTCTAAAAATATCCTCAGCCATTAGGAAAATGCATAGTGTTCTCAAAGCAGCACAAAGGAGAAACATGAAGCCTGGAAGAAAGCCAGTGAGTAAAAAGGAAATACAGAGCTTCTCAGAAATACAGCTTTTGTGATAATAAATAACTGTCTGATTAACTGGCAAGTCTGTGACACTAATGATATTACTGCTGCCATCACACACACACGTACACACACACACACACACACACACACACACACACACACACACACACATGCATAAAGGGACAGAAAGAAGCCATGCTTCTGCTCTTCTTTATTAAAAAGGATGGCCTCAAGCTCTTTTTGGGTGTCATAATGTGCCAGGATTTATTAACACTGAGATTTTGAGTGTAGCAGTAATAAAGAGGGAGTCATGCTGATCTGCACTGCCTCTGACCCTGCTGAGCACCTTCTGGGTGCCATCTACCACTACACACACACACACACACACACACACACACACACACACACACACACACACACACACACACACACACACACACACACACACACACACACACACACACACACACACACCCCTCACTCTAAGACATCACTCTTATTCCATTAACAAATGATCTGCACACTGCACTACTGCATCTGATCCATATATAAGAAATACACACGCTTTCCTTCAGTAAATACAAAGGATTTTAAATCATTTAAGATGGTACATTTAAATAGTGTTTAGTCCTTCTGTATTCCTTGTTTTCTGTGGTCACACCTCCACAGACCTTGACAAGTGAGACACAGCAAGCTCAGTGAGCTGCGAGGCGTCAGCGTGGGCCATGTGCTCCATATTAATGCAGCCGAGCTGAGAGCCCAGAGAGAAGATGACTTAATAGGGCTATGTATGAGAAAAATCAATAAGAAAAAGCAAGCAGCCCTTCAGCCAACCACTGCCAGGAAACTCACTCTTGGGTCACCACACTCATCCTCCTTTCTCCGCCCGCCCACCTTGGTGTCTTGAGTCACAAAGTCTACAGACTGACGGACTGCTGATTACCTGTTAAACCAATCATCCGTGTAGCGAGGGTATGGGTACGGGTCATTGCTGCTGAAGTCATAGCTGGCCTCTGCATTCTGAAATAAGAAAATATTGGCTATGGAAATAGAACTGAAAGTACATGATGGCTCTAATATAGACTTCAAGAGGTCAGAAAGAACAGTTTCATACTGAGTATACAAGTTAGACGAGGGTGACAAATATACTTGCGATGCTCTCTCTCTCTCTCTCATATATATATATATATATATATATATATATATATATATATATATATATATATATATAGATAGATAGATAGATAGATAGATAGATAGATAGATAGATAGATAGATAAGGTAAGGTAAGGTAAGGTAAGTAAGGTAAGGGGTTTAATGTAATGAGACTGCATCTGTATTTGTTTCATTTGTTTTATGCTCTAAATTGCTGTTTCAGTATCTATATTCATTTAAAGCAGATGTGGGTGTGGCCTAAACCAGAATTGGGAAATTATTTTTCATTCTAATATGGAGAAAAAGAAAAATAGAATAATATGCCTCCTATTTGTAGGACACATCATCTGCTAATTCTGAATAATGGATTCGGGTCATATTCGTGTTCAGTTACATCCTTAATACATAGACTGGCTAATCAAGTTCCAGCAAAATGAAGTGCTGCATTGAAAAAACTATTTAAAAAAAGGACGACCGAATGTAATTGCATGGTTATTTAACATATGCACGAGTGATTTGACATAAAATGTAATTATTATTATAAGAAAAAAAAAACGTTGGTTAATAAAACACTGAAGAAATACCCACAGCACTGAAAAAATGTACGGTCACATCATTTATCACTTTATACAGATTCTTTTATTATATGGTTCACACGGCTCATTAAGCGGTATTAGACCCTCACAAAATGTTTCCGGATATTCCTGATGACCTTAGGCTTAGTTCTGATGCTGCAATCTATTCAGAAAAAGCACTGTTTCATTTTTGATCTTACTAAAAATGTCCTCTTCTTCCACATAAAATACCAGCCTGATAAGATCTGTAATGCCAGCTGCTGGGGTGCTGAGTGACCTACATACTGTAGAATGAAGAAGGACTATACATGTCTGCACAAGACCTACTTTCTACATTTGATCATTCTGCTGACTTGTTTAGATAGATAGATAGATAGATAGATAGATAGATAGATAGATAGATAGATAGATAGATAGATAGATAGATAGATAGATAGATAGATAGATAGATAGATAGATAGATAGATAGATAGATATCACTTCAGCTAGCCATTGAGAGCTTTATGCAGCAGCACAATAAAAAGTCTTAGGGGAGTTTACAGGCTTTGAGAATGTGACTAGAGAGAAAACACAGGAGATAAACAAAACTCAAATACTAACACATGAAGAAACAATCTCTAAAATCACAATAAACATTGGTGTTATTGCCTTTGTACCCTGCCCCTTGGGTTAAAACTCAGTTCCTTCAAATATCTATCAATCCAGCAAATTGCTATGCTTTAGACAGTACTGGCACTATTCCCATAGCCATGAGGCATTTAGCAAACACAGACACCTTTCAGTGTTGAAGGTGCCAGCTATACCTGCTTCTCATGGCAAAACAGAAGGGAAAACAGATGGGTCGAAGTCTCTTCACGTTGTACACAACCCATTACCCTGACTTCCTCAGTAGCTAATGTCAAGGAGAGGACAACATGCAAGCTAAATGTCCTCTGGGTCCAACTTTGCATACAAGAATCATAAATGATGGTCAGTTTCTATTTTTCTTGTATTGTAATCCAATTAATATTGTACTTATGCTTTGTTATGCATTCTAAACATTCAATGAAACATTCTAATTGAAAGGCAAATCCTTTCAATCCTCTAGGTAATGAACATCAGAATAACCTAGTACACATTTTACAGGAACCTTGGAATAAGCATTTCATGGTGATAAGTCTAGTTTTCTCTCCTCGCTCTGATATGACATGCAGTGAGGCAAAGCAGGCTGCAGGTGCATAAATTTAGCGTGAGTTTATTTCAGGTAATACATAAATCGTTGTCAGAAATCCTAGCAGGATTCAGATGACAGGCAGGCAAGAGCAGCGTGATAATCCATAATTATAAACAGGAAAACAGACAAGGGTCAAAACCAGGATTTATAAAGATCTGCAAGCTCATATACAGGGCTTGCACGTAATGAGTGCACACTCAAATCCCAACATTGCCAAAGTGCCATTGTTGGGCCCTTGAGCAAAACCCCTAATCCTTAACCACTCCACTGTATCCTGTCTCATTTGTAAGTCATTTTGGATAAACACATCAGCTCAGATGTTTGTTCAGTGATGCCAGAGTTCTCACATCTTCCCTCCCCCTCTGTTTATTTTTTCTAATTACTCAAACACTAATTAGGGTAGCCTCAGTAGCCCTGAAGGTCTTTTTATGGACTGGAGAATGACAATTGCAATTCACTTTATTGCGTTATTGGGAGACGGCAAGTCCAGAACACAGTTTTCAAAAGTGTTCAAAACTGGAGCTGTTATCTGGGAGGTAAAGATGTCCCTCTCTCTCAGCAGGACAATAGCCCTGATGAATAGATCTGATGCATACTGAAGAGGGTGTTTAAATCTCTCCTCAATGTCTTTAGCTGCCTTAAGCAGCAGTTCAAAAGGATGTGGTGGCTTGGATATACTCAGTCATATTCATTGTCGGTAAGTATTAATTCAGTTTGAATATGTGACATATCACGTGAAATGAATCAAATGAACAGCTTGGCTACAAAATCTTTGAAATTTATAATCCAATAAATGCAAGCTTAGTCATTCAATGAGTGAAGCAAATGACATTTGTGTTTTCCTCTTGCTAATGATTTGCTAACAATTTAATTAAAAGTCACTCCTTCCTCAGAGGCAATGTTCTGGCACATCTGGAAACCAAAATGGCTACTTGCACCCAAATTATGTGTGGAATCTTGTTTCATTTTCTAAAGAAGCAGTTGGGATAAAATGTCAGGTGGGAAAAACAGCCTGCTGAAACAGATGTAGCAGAGTAAACATAGCTTGGGCTGCACCTACATCGTAATATCTTGAACAGATTCCATTTTATATTTAAATTGATTTTAGTTTTTACATATACAAAACACCTGGGCTAGGCTGAAAATAGCAACCTTTTAATCAGTAGCATCACTGTGGCTGAACATGACCCCCACTACAGAAGAGATCATTTTCATAGTGCTTGTGTGAAATATGTGAAGGAAACATCAAAGTGTCATGCAAGTTAAATGATGAGGCAAAGGAGGAGAGTAAAATACTCCTTACTGCTGCTCTGGCCAGCAACACATTACTTCTGTTGACCTCTGTTTGATGAAAAATGTGATTGAGGCCAAGATGGTGTAATGGAGTCAACACTTTTGACTTTTGGAGAATGGATGCAAACTTTTTATAATGTTTTGCATTTTGAATAGGAAACAAATACTGAAAGGTTTGTGTGGCTGTCCAAATACACGACTTTCCCATCACATGCATCTTTTTGGCAATATATCAGTCCATATGAATAATTTATTCATCACAGAACAATGACAATCAATTCAAAATTATCGAAAATAGATGAATGGATCAGCCTTCATATTTCGAACTTCATTGGAATGTATTGTACAGAAAAGAGATGTTTACACATTTGCAACAATATACGAGCTGTGTCAGAAGTCAGCTTGAGCATCTTGTTAAGCACCACGACTCTCGGTTTCTGCTCCTACACTGATACACTGAGTGGGTCTGCTAGTGCTACTTCTTTCAACACTATTTTCTGTGCTTTGCACACACACACATAATCTAAAACCCCTATTTCCCAGACAGCAGTGAGAGACTGGAATTCATTAGGCTGTGGTTGAAAATATCATACATAGAAACCATTGATGGCTCCAGGGATAAGTATTCTGGCTGGCTTTTGCCAGGATGAGTCAGTAAGAGACAAAGGGCAGCCTCTCATCTCCGTGCTCTGTGCAGTGTAATGACATGCTTGGAGCAGGTATCTTGGTGTATGTGGCTGATGGCTGAGGGGTATTGACACTACCAGGCTGCATCAGATCACTGTAGTGGTTTAAGGTGGGCAGAAATTGCTGACATCAATACCATAGAGAGAAGCTGAGTAGAATCTTTTAACACATTTCCAAATGTCACAGATGTCCTTGCACACAGTGATTTTCACAGAAATCTCCACTAGGCTTGAATTTGATCCTCAGACCATTTCTACTGTGATGCATCATCTTCCAGGCAGAAAGCAGTAAGTTATTCAATTACATATTCAATGAACACCTCATTTGAAGCAGCATAATTTTCCATATGATTAAAAAAAAAAGTCAGTTGAAATTATACATAGCTCATTACAGACCATCTGTCCCCATCTACATATTATTGAATTCTCCCACAATGCAGTGTTAAAAAACTGTGCACTCTAGCTGTACCATAAATAACAGATTTATAGTAATGCCTATGTTCTAATGCATCGTTTCTATGGTAACAGCTAAGTCACATGGGCTCGGATAGTTGACGCTACACATTATCAAAGCTTAATATTAAAATTATATTTAAAAAGCGTTTTTAATTATTGCTCATTGTTGTTACGTTAATATTCATGATAGGAGTCTCGGTTGTTTGCTTTTTATAGCACACTTACACATGAGAGAGTCTTCAGGGCTTTGCACTTTCCTGGTTTCCTGCTAAACTCTAAGTAGCTTCTTTTATCTTATTAACTCTATTAAAATAATAAAATGCCAGGTTGGTGGAATACATTAGCATCAATCAGTGTTATTTCTTGCTTGTGATTTGAAATGGTTATCAGATGCATTGGTAACTGTAGTAATTATTCCCATCAGGTAGATTCCAATGGTATGACATATATGATATTATCAGCAATCTCACTCACATATACAGGTAATAATGGAATCATTAAGATAAAGATGGTGTTAAATGTATAATTAGACATTTAGATGTCATGCAAACACTTTTTAATTCTCTTGAAATAGACCACCAGCTGAAACAATAACAGACTGAATGTCCAAAAAGCTCAAGTTGATTACTGGAGATCAGAAATAATGGGTTACTAGCTGCACCATTACCTTTATATCAGGGAAAAGACATCATGATCATTACTGAAAAAAACAAATAGTACTTTCTTTGAACAATTTACAGGCCACCAGGTTGTAACTACCTTTACCTAAAGAGGCAGAAAAAACATGCTCCAGAGACGATCAGGATTTCCTTGCCTGTGCTCAGAAGGAGGATGAAGTCTACATAGTTTTAATAACATGCAGTGTCTGAATGCACGTTGTCAAGATGTTCCCTCCTCCTCGCCTCTTTTCAACTCCTATGTTCTGTTTGCCTACCCATCTAATTTAGAAAGGAGTGGTTCGTGACAACACATTTTGGTAGGGCAGGACAACATTAATGATGACATAATTAATTCGAAAGGCTATCACGCTTGACTTGTGCTACAGGCTACTATCTACTGAATTTTTAGAGTAACCTAAAAGGCAGTTGCGATCTGACAAGAATAGAATAAGCACCAAAATTGTACACCAAAAAAAAGAACAGAAAACCAGTGACCACAGCACAAAAGATGTTCATTAACCAACCATCTTGGACACAAGACTGCTTCCTCACTGTTTAATTTTTTTTTTTTTTTTTTTTTTTCATTGCGGCTTTATTTCTGCAATTGTGGTTTCTGATTTTCTAGACACGGCATTCTAAAGACACGCTAACAACACAGGTAGTTACATAGCTAGCTAGAAAACTGAGCAGATTAAACCTCATAGTTACCGCCTATCAAATCAGGGATAGAAATGATCTTCTTTCTGAATCCTGGATGTTTTAAAAAAGAAATTGGACTGTGTTATAGGTGTGATTCCTATCACCATTTTCACAGTATGGACACAGAAGTAATATCATCAACGGTCCTGTCCACAGCTCCACCCCTATTCATAAATAAAACGTTTATAGAGAGAGCATAAGGCAGAGTGATACATGACCTAGTGGGCCTCTATTAGCAATTGTAGTAGTTTTTGGCATCAAAGGGAACATCAACTTATAGCTATCAAATGTCAGTATTTTTTAGTCATTTGTATCAAGCACCTAAAAGCAGATTCCACGATACTGACAAGAATACTGCAATCAGCTGGCATGATGGTAATATACAGAAACATCTGCAAGGAAGCATCCAATAAATTCAAGAGGATCTTCTACAGTTATGTTTTATTTTAAATTATGATATTCAGGAAAGTCACACAGAACAGACACAGGAAGAACATGTGCTAGACTGTATATACATCATTTCTATGTTACATAAATAACATGGAAAAAGATGAGTATGGGATATTCTATGTGTATAAATGATATCAAGTTATTGCCATGGCAACTTCATGGAAAAAATATACATAAAGCTGCTCAGAGTTGAGAACTGGCAGCTTGTGCTTGTTATCTGTTATGTCTGGCAGAAAGACAGAGAAACAAAGAGAGAGAGAGAGAGAGAGAGAGAGAGAGAGAGAGAGAGAGAGAGAGAGAGAGAGAGAGAGAGAGAGAGAGAGAGAAGAGCTCTGGCAAACCTCCATTTGGCTGCCACCTAAAAATGCAGTCAAGTGCAGTCAAAAAATCTACATACAGCTTCAGCCAAGCAAATTTATTAAGATTTCTTTTCTTAGTACGCTACAAATGATCTTCCTCCACTAAAAATAGAGACAAATAAAGCAGTGGGTCTTGGTCCTCAGGCACTGTAGAGCTGGTATATTGTGTATGCTGCAGTAAAGATGCCTGCATGTGTTCTGATAATTCAGAGGGAACGGAGAGCTGAAGCTCTGGGTGGAATTGGTGCTAAATAAAACAGTAGCAGCAAGGAGGGGAGGGAAGAGAGGGGAAAGGAAAGGAGAGGGGGGAGGAGGCAGTAAATGACTGTTTCAGCCTGGCTCGGCAGGAGACATCGGCCCAGCGGAGCGTGAGCTGGCATCACCCAGCGCCACAGATAAGCAAAGGTTATTTTTGGGTTAAGGCTCCTCCGTGTTCAAAGGCATGGTGAGACTCACAGCCCACACACTATACTCGCAACCCTGAATCAGGACTTCATGTAAGCTGAACACAGCACATGTACCTGATAAATTTCATGCTTCCTTTGAGAGTGCACATTCACTGGAGAAAAAGAAAGACGTATAAAGAATGATATTTAAGATATTTATTTTATCTCCTGTAGTCAGCACTGAAATCTGATTATTAGCTTCGGCCTGTATTTTGATTATTTTGGTGTTTGGCGGTGCTATAAAAGAGCTGCAGCTGTCTAGATCCCACACAAGATGTGTTTGCATTTCGAAAAGCCTGGTCAATGTACAAATCAGCAAATATGGCTCAGGTTTTGCTTTGTTGTTGGCAAACATTAGCCATAGAAATCGATAAATAAATGACTTATTGATCAATGATAAAAAATAAAAAAAAAAGGGTAACGCTCATTTTCTGAAAGGCTTTAGCTCTTCTCTCAAATCCGTACATTCACTTTATTTCTCACAGTACAGCATTAAGGCCGCATTGATAACACTGCAAGATTTATTATTACATTTAAAAACAATGAATCAGTGTATTCCCCTCTCAGCCTGGAGACAGAGGCAGGTTACAAAACACTCATTTAAAAAGACATCATGCAAAAGGCTTTTCCCTTCATTGAGAATGCATTTAGCTGTTCCACCTCGCTGGCTCCTGAGTCCTACAATTATGTTGGCTATTGTTAATAAACCGTTCTATAAATTCATTGCTCTGAAACGTCTTGCTATTATAGAAGTTAAGCATGTTGCTCCTCTTCTTCCTGCATCACTTTAGATTCATACTGGACACGTCGCAACTAATGAATATTTATGAACATCAAAGGTCTGCTCATGAATATTAATGAATAGTAGATGTTTTCAATTAAAGCTAGTTATTAGTAGGAAAAGCAGAGAAAGGCTTTCCAGGAGAAATGATTTAAATGACTTTAATAATTGGAGTAAAATTATTGTGATGTGTTTCACAGACATTCAGGAATATTGCATAAATCCCTGAAAATAATCAAACATAGAACATTTACTTTAAATTGGATTCTTGTTTTTATCCCTAAAACAAACACGGATTGCGATCAACAAATTATCTACATAGATAAGAGATAAGCATCACGCTATAATTAATTAGTTTTTAACGGTAATACTGTGGCATCTGTGCTATCAACAAATTCTATACTAAACAACACTACAACAAATCAGGAGATCATTAAAATTAAAAACACAGGAACACAACCTGTATGATTTATAGTCAGTTATACAGATTTGCGGATTTGACCTAAATATTAGACACTTATTCATCCATAGGAGAAAATAAAATAACTACACTAGAGGTGTAACACAGTGATACTGTCTGTATAGTGTGTGGATTAAACTGGAAGGATATATTGATTTACTTTAAATGTAAACCATCATAACTCTGACCAGGCGATTACTAAGGATGACTGAATGTTGTGAATGCATCACTCATTAATAAACATGGTCTTTCCTTGATTATGACAATTCACTCATGCTCGCATGAAAGCAAAAACCTGTTACATCCCGTGGCATCCCAGTCCCAGTGTATATCTTTAGTCTCCACCAGAAACCTCGAGAATCTTTTTCACAAAATCTAGATTATCTGATAAAAAAAAAAGTCTTGCAGGACTGTCCGTAAAAAACAACAACAACAATACATTCATGGCTCAGTCCAAATGCTCCATCGGTGCAAGAGTGGCAATCACTATAGATACATAGCCATTATAGAGAGATCTGTAGCAGTGATAAATAAGACCCAGGGTGGCACTATAGAGGTTTGGGAAGCTCTTACTGCATCGTTCACTAATCCACCAGCTCCTGGAACTGTGACTGACTGACTGTGTTTCTGCGTGTACTATGATTGAATGTTAGCTAAAATGTCATAATTAGGTGCTTGTGGGTTTGTCTTTTCTCTTCTTGTCCTTTATTGTAATCACAGTTTATTCTATTTGAACTCAGCAAGTCTGTGGAAGTTTGTTTCTAATTTGAGTTCATTTTTCTTTATTTTTTTTCTTTAGGACTTTCAGAAGATATCTTTTAAATGTCATAAAAAGACATTGATGTCTGCATTTGTATCAGTTTAGAAATAACGTTTTTATGTTCGGTTACATTCCTCTAGCATAAAAATCAGGGTTATGTATACTTACATAATTGGAAGCAAGGTCTGGGTGTAAATAGTCAATACCTGTCAAAATAACAAAATATATGCTTTATCAGTGGTAATAAATAGCACATTCACATTAGCAACAAAAAACATTCAAATCTAGTGTCATAGAAAACAGTAGATTAACTAAGTCAGATGCATTTAAAGCTCATATACCATCATCCATGATGGCGATGGTCACTCCTTTTCCAGTGTAGCCCATCTTCCAGGCCTCAGCCACGTTGAGGTCCAGCCCTGGAGTGCCGTCTGCTTGTCCTGTATTTATCTAATCAACAACACAGTATGGACCCGTTCGTATGAGCTGAACACTCCAGGTGTGTTTGGACATTATAAAATTAGTCACAACCACAACAATGTTACAAGGCAAAATAAAGGTCACTGATAATAGAGCGGTGCTGAGAAACATTTAAAAATGACAAGCTCAATAAAGGTGACATTCTGTTTTCATAAAGCAGACATAGTTCGCAGAGATGATAAAGTCATGGAGGAATAGAGAAGGCGTGATAAAGGCGCTGGCTCGAGGATTACGGCTGACACTGATTGCCGATGAGAAAAATGATTTAAATAAAGAGAATCAGCCATTCTGATTAATTTGCCATGAACAGCTATGGCACTGAAGGTCAAACATAAAGACATGAAGACAATGCATGCTATAATCACTTACAAGGTACCACTGCTTGGAAAAAAGTGGATCGTTCAAACTGATGTCAAAGTCATTGATGTCTCGATAGCCTCTCTTCTGACGTTCAAATCCCTCCTGTACAACCACTTTTTTTACCTGAGAAAATAAACACCGTTAACAATGACATTTTCTGAAGTCATTCACCTTGAACATTTTCAAAAAACAAATAATTCATTTTATGCAAATACAATTAAAAGATTTTAAGTCCTTTTGGGTGAATGAAACATTTATCACTCCATTAAATCTCCTGTGCTGTACTCCGTATCACAACAGAAGTTGAAGCCTACAGAGACCAGATGCAGATCCAGCAGACAGTATGTGGCGTGATAAGGCCTTCGTAGCAAAGAATGCTCTCTGATTTGCATGTTCCCTCGCTTTCATCAAACCGACATTGTGCAGATTAAAGGAAGGCTTGGGCTAATTTAAGAAGAGCTTTGAAATCTCTTTGATAGCGATCAGAACTATCACATACACAATATTCTATATTATATAAGGCAACAGAATAAACATAATCCTCACAATTTAGGTTCAATATATGGCATTTATGTTTATAAATCCTTTACCAATTATTGCTTTAGATTTAAGGTTAGCCCTTGAAATACAGAATGAATGAACAAGTCTTAAATTAAAGATTTTCTTGACAGGACAGGATGAGGTTAGTGAAAATGCAATGACATGGTGCTGTCAACGTGTTCAATAGCTGAGTGTGCTGAAATGATATCCTTCTTTAAATATAGTTATATCTTTACACAGAACCATGATGAAAAATCCTGGGAAGCTAATTCACCAAGGATTAAACACATGCTGCCATAAGAGCATAGGATAGAAGAAGAAGGACTGCAGTTTATGAGTGAATATGTATATGAATACATGTATATGTATGTATATGTAGGTGAGAATAGGAATATGAGTCTACAGTGAGAACAGGCTCACCAAAAAATTTTTTTTCCAGTATTCAGTTGTCCAGTTTCAATGGAGACTCATATTCCTGTTCTCAACTGACAGGAGTTGAACTGGATATGGACATGGATATGGTCTTCTGCTGCTGTAGCCCATTTGCCTCAATTCCCAATATGTTCTGAGATGCTTTTCTGCTCACCACAGCTGAGAAGAGTGGCTCATTGAGTTACTGTAGCCTTGATGTGAAGAAGCACTTAGCATACCGCAGTTTAATCCGAAATACGATGATCTCATCTTCGAATGAAGAAATAAAGCTTATCGTTGTAGACAGGGTTTTATTTCTTAATAAAAACGTGTCATAGATGAAGGATAAACATAGCCTTGCACATTTTTGACAGTATATGTAGAGTATAAAACCCTATGCCTGCCTGTCATGGATTTATGGGTAGCCTATTAATTAAGCTGTCAAGAAGAGTCCTGAAGAACACGTAGTTTAATATACTAAATTAATACTGCTTGGTGCTTTAGCACCATCATATATTGAATATTTCAACATGATATTCCCAATAGATTTCATTTGCTCGTCCTCTGTAAATAGCAGTCAGATATGCAGATCAGTGAATATCACCAGCTGTCGTGTGGCATAAATAAGATTCGACAGGAGTTTCTGAGCAGGTAGCTCATTAAATACTGTTTTAATTAAATTCCTGTCAAGGCTTCAAGAGAACTAAACTCAGAACTAAAGAGGATGAAATAAAAGGACAAAGAGGGTTCTACAGTATTGACTATTTATGCTCAATTAGAATTCCCAGCAGTGCACGAATTATACACATTAAAAAATGCATCTCGTGGAGTTAAATGTCAGTGTGCAGCCCCTGAAAACTACTGTAAAATGGTTCACCTTCATTCAAATCAGGGAAGCCTGTGCTTATGCTAATGCTGACAAATTGAGGAACATGAAAAGGTTCTGTTTGGAACAAATGCTGAGTTTAACAGTCAAAAATTTTCACACGCGTGCTTGTTAGGATTCACATGAATTTTGTGTTTGTGGGCTTTGACTTTTAGTCTTGATAAACAGTACAAATATTTCACCCATTTGGAACTAGCTGGTAATATTTTATAAAGAACTGAAAGAAAAGGTTGACTCACTGGCAGCTGTCTGTAGATGTTCCACATCACTGTTATGCCATCTGTTTTGATGTTTTGAAATTAATTTGGTGTAAAATTGCACATGGCACACCAGGTGCTTCAGAACCTCTGAAAACTCATGACATCAAAAACTTTAGTGTGTCATCTCCATATTCTCTCTGCTTATGAGGAGAATTTGGAGCAAGAGCGACAATGTTGCTAAAGTATTGATTCCACATGTGTAGTTTGATATTTCCTACTCAACAGGACATGCTGTTATGAAAAATAATTCACGACAGTATGGATTATTTTCCTATCGAGCAGAAACAGTCGTGTTTTATTCCTTTTACTCCACAACGATGTGCCTTCAATTACATGTTTTTAATTTAATATCATGGAGCTTCCATGGGACAAGTTAGTTCTTGGTTTAGTTAATCAACAACTAATGACCAGTCAGACTTGAGAATTGTGACATAAGATCAAATGAGGAACAAATGAAAAAAGACAAACACTATAGGCAAAAATTAAGCGAACTCTGCTCTCCTAAAACATCAATTTTATGTCCTGTGCAAAATTCATATTTTCCCCTCAGCTACATAATTTCTCCAGCCTTACAGGATAAAAAGTAATAACATGGCAGCACATAATACCATAGTGCAAAGATTACTAGAGCACTTTAGCATGTATAAAATGTAAAAAATGGGTAGAATTGGAATTTGGCAAGGGCAGGAAGGTTTCCGATTTATTTCCATAATAGTCTATGCACTGGGTATCTGACTGACCGCAGGCTTGTTTAAATGAATAGAAAATCTTGTTTCCTGAAATGCAAATTCAAAGCAACAAAAGGTTCACCCTAGGAGTTTCCCAAGATTTCATTATAGCTCTGCAATCATTCTAAATACATCAACAGGTGGTTTGTATGCAGCTGCTGACTGAGTTATCAGCATAACCTAAGCAAAAAATAGCAGTGTTAAAAGAATGCACGCTGCATATATTAGGATGGTTACAGCTTAAAACCAAGTCTGAAAAAATATATACATAGCAGAAGGAATATTGTAGCATAATTGATGAGGCCAAAATTTTGATGATTTCTTAGAAAATCTAAGTAAGGAGTAAATCCTGTACCTAAAAAAAAAATCCAGGAGGTTGGATAAGCTATGTATCATCACAACACAAGGAAAATATAATCATCCTCAATGATCCATGGCTCTTCCTCTCTTATCAGGCCCAGCACTTCTGCTCCTGTGGTGCAAGCTATAGGACATTATTGACAATAGCCTGTCTGATCTCAGGCAGTCACTGCTGCTCTTCAAAATGGTACCCAAGACCTTCTTAACAAGTGTTTGAAATCAAGCCTTTGTCACATGTAAAAAAGTAATGAATCAAACGAATAAAACATTACATCAAAAGTCCTTCTTTCTACATACTTTGAGGCGTGCTAGGTAAAAGGTCATGCGGAACATATAATGAGGCAGTTACTCAGCGGCTTAAAAGGACAGAAGAGGAACAGATAAAGAAGATGGAGAGCATAGCAAACACTAGGATTGTCTCAGAGTAAACAGCCAACAGCTTGGGCATTGAGCATGGACTGAGCCGAAACAGGAAAACGGGAGTACGTGATCAATATGAGGCACTCTATAACAACACTTGAATGCAGTTTAAGACTTGAAAAAGCTCAGCTATGTTCTTGCATTGATTCTTGAAAGGCAAACCAGCACAAGTCTGAATAGTCCTTTGCTTAACATTCACTGATGCCTGACATAGTAATTGTTAAGAAGCTAATAAACCTAATGATCATTTTAGATTTCAAATGCCGCTGTTAAAAGCATTGCTAGTTCCACTTTAAATACTAATGGTGCAAAGTACTAAGGTCACTTTAAAACACTGCAGTTGGTTTAGTGATTGTGTTTATTTTAACACCATTGCATAAGACATACAAAGTCTGTTTGCTCCTGCATCACCTCTACTGTTCATATCACTTTAAAATTAAATAATGTTTAGCTGTACTTATTTATTCACAATGTTTTGCACAGAACAAATACCCTCACTGCTCTCGTTAACACTTGTGTAAACACTCAATTCATGCAATTATCCAATCAACCAATCATATGGTAGCAACATCATGCAGATGCAGATCAAGTGCTTCAGTTAATATTCACATAGAGTACAAATACAATCCCAGTGACAGTGGCGTGTTTGTTGGTGCCAGACGAGTTGGGTTTGAATATTTCGGACGCTGCTGAAAATCTCCAGGGATCTGTGTAGAGTTTACACAGAACAGTGTGAAAAACATTGTTTATGTGAGAATTGATAAGAGAGGTCAGATGACAATGGCGAGACTGGTTTGTGTTAACATGAAGGCTAGTTAAGTAACTGAAATAAACACTCTTTACAGCCGTGGTGAGCAGAAAAGCATCACAACATGTTGAACACTGAGGCAGATGGTCTACAATAGTAGAAGACAGCATTTTGTTCCACTTTCATCATAAAGAACAGGAATCTGAGGCTCACCGAAACCCGATGATTGGAAAAAGACCAGGTGACATTTTTTTCCAAGCTTCAACTGCCCAGTTTCAGTGAGCTTCTGACACTTGGTTGGATAATTGGATAATTGCATGACAGTGCAGGGGTACAGGTTTTCCTATGAGTGTGACATATGGCGCAGCTTTTAATTAATGTGTTTTAATTCATGGGTGGCCTTTAGTGCTTATACAAATCAGTAAACATATAATACACTGATTAAAAAGTAAGCATGTATTTCATTTCAAAAGTGGGTAACCAACAGCTCATACAGCTGAGCTGCTCATAGACTTAATCATGCTACAACATTTATCTTCTAGTTAAGCCTTCAAGGTATATCAGTTACAAAATGCTGGGGATATGCAAAAAAAAAATGCTTAGAAAACGTGTTTGGAAATTGTGCCCTTTCAAGCCTATCCCGTCTTGTGTGCAAATTTGCCGATAAATGCATCGCCTTCTGCCGGATTTCTCATCGAATAGCTGCATAAACACTACATTCATTCTTTTTCACATGTGTATGATGATGAGCCTCGGTCTATCCTAAAGGCCATGTGTGCATCTAACACAGCAATTTGCATAAATCTACACTCATGAATTACTATATACAGTAGAGGCGGAAGCAGCAGAATTTGTCATTTCCATGGTGTCAGAGGAAAAATGGAAAGTAAATAAGAATTATTTCAGAAAAACTAGTTGCATAAAGCATGCATAAGGATGCAAAGAGGTGACTGTGTATAATCACAGTTAACTGTATATCTCCTGATGGCTGCCTTATATGGCAGAAACATCCGTTTTTTATTTCTGCTTTCACCAAAAGTCAAAAAGCCATCTATTTCAGCTGAGTAATGCTGCCTGCCTTAATTGGTACTTAGTTTATGAGTTTCCACAGCATATATCTTTCTCTTTTTTTTATTTCGCTATATAACAACATTTCAAGATGATTTGACTGTTGAGTGCAAACTGTACCATGCTTTTATTATCAAACACAGTGCCCTCTGAGAAGTTGCTAACAATGAGTTACTGACACATTTGTTCATTTTGACTGAAATACATTATTTACTTTTTCACATTTCAGAAAGGTGCAGTCTGTACTAACTGGATGCCTTAGTACAACCTCTGACCAAAACAATGAACAAAGCTAAGCAGCACAAAGCTTTCTTAATAACATTACACTGCACATGAACATAATTATTTTTATATATAGCGTTGCTAACTTTTTCATCAAATAAGTTAATTCATTAAATTAAATAATGATATTTAAACTCCTCCATGATGGCATTAGCCTTCGGGTTGGCCCTGATGATAAGTATTGATAAACCTCACAGACATTCATATAGATCTATTTATGTATAAATAAACAGAAAAAATACTGTTGAACAGGCTATGGTGTTCTCTCATCCCCTTTAATACTATTATGTACAGTACGTTGAGATAAATATTATTATTAAGACATTTGAAAACATTGTGATCTAATTTTTAGGTTGCATCACCCTCCCTATTAACTATTGTTTTCCAGGGACTGGAACTGGGCCGGTTTCTATGGGAACTAAACACTGAGCTTGTAGTCTTACCCGTCGGTCCTTATCCAGATGCTGGTGGCGACGAAGGCTGCGTTTCCTCTTCGCTTTAGGAGTGTCCCGAGGGTAGAAATGAAAAAGTCTCTCGCCAAAGGGAAGCTTGAGGAAAAGACAAACATCTTGATGAGGTTCTATCAAAATATCTAAGGTGTACATGGTTGTGCATTAGTAGCCAGAAACTGAACAAATATAGTATGTTCATAATTCTTGATTAAAGATTTATTCAACTTCACTGGTACTGGCCATGATAAATGACCTTTCTTTTATCCATATCAATTCTTATTCAAGGTTTTCGACTATGTGTAATAGTGTAAAAAAAGATAAATACTGATAGTATTCACATACTAACAACCAGACCAAATGTCAAACAATGCACAAGACTTATATATATATTTGATTATATAAGAGTGCTAAACCTAATTGCCAATTCAAGATGTCCAGTTTACAGATTTAAATAGGTACGGGAGTGAGACAAAGTACTAAGGGCACGATTACAAAGTGGGATCGCTGAATAATTTCTGTGATACGGTATGTGAGATCTTCTGAATAGGAACGCTGAGATGCAATCAGAGGAAATTTTAAATGCCTGACCAGACAAGTCTTGCGCTCCACATCATTAGATGTTGTAACAGTCCACTGCACACACATATACGCTCATATTTTTGACATTTGGCAAAACCAATCATAACATTAATAATATCCTCTGTTCACTAATAAATTCGCTTTATGAGAACTGAATAAAAAGTGGCATGACACATGAGGTCAGTATGCTTCCGAATGGATGACTAGCAATGGATTTACTTTAATGTTTCATGAATGGCTAGAAATATTTTCTATTATCTGTAAGAAATCTCTGTTTCCTATTCAAAACAAATGACAACAGACACTTGTTCTGTATATCTCAAATCCTGCACATCCATCCATGTGACTGGGCTTTTACTGATGTTATCATATACTGTTTGGTTCTAAAGTTTAGCTATATTTTAAGGGTGGCTAAATATTACAGTGAGACGGATGTTACAGCATGTCCTTAAAGATATAATGGTGATTTATCCACAGGTTCTGGACTGCTGTACATGCATATACAGTAAATGATTATGAAGCCACCGACCATTTTAAAAGGATAGTATGGCATATATGTAAAAAAAAAAAAAAAAAAAAAAACATCTTATCAAGCTGTACCTGGAAAGGATCTGGAAACAAGTCTTGATTTTGCAGTCAAACACAAGTTTGGCAATCTGATACAACTTTAATCAGTAGATATGGTTAAAAACACACACACGTGACTGATATGAACGTACATGTAAGTATGTATAATTTAGTGTGCTATAAGTTATATATATATATATATATATATATATATATATATATATATATGTGTGTGTGTGTGTGTGTCTGTGTGTGTGTGTGTGTGTGTGTGTGTGTGTGTGTGTGTGTGTGTGTCTGTGTGTGTGTTATTTTATTTCCACTGAGATATATTCTTAGTTTCATACACTCAGTATTAATTAAGTGTTAGTATTAAGGTGTTATTCTGTGTGTGCTATTAACATTCTTGTTAGAGAAAAGACAACTAATTAGATCATGGTTCGTAAACTTTAACTGACCATAACAAAAAGCCTCATTTCACCTGAGAAGGAGGAAAAGCAAAGTGCCGGCCAATTGTTTATCGTCTCTGTAAACTTTGTGCTTTTAACTGAACAAATTACTCTTAAATTGTTTGCAGGCTTTTAAGAAAATTTTCTTTATTGGCATTGCCATATGTTGGTCAAATAAACAACTATGCTGTTTTGTTACTAGTCTTTGTAAGTTGTGACCATTTCCAAAGCAAGCAATCTTGACCATAGATAATAAGCTGTCTGAGTGTGATTTAATTATCATATCTTACCTGTCTGGCACTCCCAAAGCCATACTCAAGTGCAAGTTGGTGAGCCTCTTCATTCCCTCCCTCGTGTAATTGCACTAAAAGATGGTTTGTAAAAATTCCCTCCTCGGTGGCTCCGGTGAAGAGGAGCAATGCAGTAAACAACAGGAGAACGTCTGCTGTCCCATATTTCACGGCTCCGAGCATCGCGCCTCTTCTGTGTCTCCGTGTTGTTTTAAGTGATTTAATGTTGGGATTTTGCTTTGTTTGTTTTAAATAAAAACGAGTTGCCTACGAAGACTTTTCTCAGGGTTTTCCAGGATGCATGTCCTCGTCCTGTGGACTGTTGAGGCTGGAAAGAGTCGGAGGTGGGACCCAATCTACATTTCTCAGCTCCAGCGCTTTCATCTATAATTCAGCGACCTGAACGTGAGGGTCTCATTCACGTGACGTTCAGCGACGCGGTTGGCCAATTGCGATACAGTGGGCGTGGCCACAAAACGATCGTCTCTCCGCCCATGTCCTCTCTCCGGGCTGTAAGAAGCTTCTTTCAGCACCCTGGAGAATTCCCCAATCAGGTTTAATTAAGAATGAAGCGCAAGAAAACTCCGAGTCGTTTAAAACCAACAGAATTTCTTCTTTTAATGAATCTATTAATTGGTGCTAATTGATAGATTTTTTTTATTTTATTCATTCAGTCTGGTGAACTATTAATTCATTCACAGCCTATTCACCTGATGTTTTATTCATTATTTTATGCATTATTAGAGCTGTCATTATGCACACTCTACACCAGTGTTGCCTGTCATACAGAATACAGAACAGTAGACACTCATAACACCCAAGGTCTGCTAGGACGAGGTGATAAGACTTCATTCATTACACACCAGTCCCTGTATGTTTCACTGTTATAACAGTACTGTTGTATTAATTATGTTGTGCTCATTGTGCACACAGTAACCTCGGGTAAGATGCTTTTGCGCTCAACGTGGTTGTAAAGAGTGGTTATTTGAGATAGCGTAGCCTTTCTGTCAGCTTAAACCAGTCTGGCCATTCTAGTCTGACCTCTCATATCAGCAAGCAGTTCTGTCTACAGACCTGGATGTGTTTTGTGATGCTCTTTGCTGTATGTAGACTATTGTATGTTCCACACTGTTACAATGTTTATGTTATATTCATAATGCTGTCTCCATTGTACAGAGTCTACTTTTGATTGTCTTGTACTTTGTTGTTCATTTGCACTGCAACTTTCCTAATTTACACTACATGTCTGATGATTCAGTGCTGTCAGTTTTAATATATTGCACAAAGGCTTTGGAAAACACTGTTCTACTGTATACTTGTACATATGGCTACATGACAATAAAGCTCTCAACCCTCTCTACTCACTGTTTATCTATTAAAGCAATAAGCCACTCGAGCTATTGCATTCCAGTGATTTTATCACAGGGAAGGGTGTTAGGCACAATGTGAAGCAGAGTGCCTAAAAGCCCCTTACACTGATAAAATCACTGAAATGCACATTCTCAAGTGGCTTATTTCTTTGAAATGGCAATAAAAGCATATAATTAAATCCATTGTTCAATAAACAATTTAATATTAATAATACTTGCTATAAACAGTTATTCCATCACTCAATGTTGGCTTCAAACATCTTTGGTTTCTAAGCAACATAATAGGAAAAGATTGACAGCTCAATAGCTTAAGTGTAACTGTTTCATTGGCTTACAACCTGACACATGAACACAGAATTCAATAATACATTCACAGATTTGCATATACCATTCATTCATTGTCTGCCGCTTATCCGAACTACACTCAGGTCACAGGGAGCCTGTGCCTATCTCAGGCGTCATAGGGAATCAAGGCAGGATACACCCTGGACGGAGTGCCAACCCATCGCAGGGCACACACACACTCTCATTCACTCACGCAATCACACACACTACAGACAATTTAGAGATGCCAATCAACCTACCATGCATGTCTTTGGACTGGGGGAGGAAACCAGAGCACCCGGAGGAAACCCCCGAGGCACGGGGAGAACATGCAAACTCCACACACACGGCGGAGGCGGGAATCGAACCCCCAACCCTGGAGGTGTGAGGCAAACGTGCTAACCACTAAGCCACCGTGCATATACCAAGGATTTTTAATTTTTTTTAATGGCATAATGTATAGTTTAGTCAATTACAAGTCTTTTTGGAGCAGTGTGTCCTCTGGATTTTTTGCTCCAAGAGATTTATTGTCTCTAGAGTAATATGCCTTCTGGGTATATGTACACCATGTGTTCCATGTGGGCAAAAAAAGGAAAAAGAACAATCTTTAGGATTAATCCCAGATGGCTCATTGCTGCTTATATAAGTGCTCTACATTCAATTCAATTATACTCAGTTTTATTCAATTCTGTAAAATCTGTTTCAATTCATTCTTTGGTTGTGTTTAATGAAATTACATTAGTATTACAAATACTGGTTTCCACAGAGTATCTAATGCACACAATAGTCTGGTTGCTATGCACATATTTATGAAATCTTGTACATTTGAAAACATTAAGTAACAATTGGGTGACTATTTTGTATATGCTTCCAATAGAGCTCATTTTGAAACACAGAATATCTAATAAAAGGTATAATCTCACAACATTACAGCAAATATCACTACGGCTGTAATAGACATACATTCAAGGTGTCTATTGTAGATTGTAGATTGCATATGATGAGCTGATGGAAATACACAACATTTTGTATTCACCACGGTCGATGCATTTGGGACTTAGCCTTAATCAAAGGCTTCAGCCTTAAATCAGAGGACCAACAGCATATTTGGAAAGTGGCCTTAATGTTTTGGCTTATCACTGTATATTAAGCAACGCAAGATTGATAAGGGATATAGTGCTAATGTGAATAAATTAGTGGTTTCAAAAAATGAGTGTAAATCGCATGAACACATATACACTACATGAGCGATGCCAGCTACTGTGCAAAAACATGACAGGAAACTCCAATATTCACTCTTGACAGAGAAGACAAGGTAATACTGTTGTGTTTCTTTTCAAATTTAAGTCTCATTCAGTTGATAATATTCTGTCAGAGCAAAATGTGACAGTGAGTAAAACTCAATAAAGACTCAGATCTTCAAAACAAATGCTTGTATGTCGTCTACATACCAGTGAGTTGAGAATATAGAAAAGAAGAATAGAAAAAGAATTTATTCTTTGCTTGATGAATTAACGATTTTACAATTCAACCTTTCAGTCTCGGTCTGCAAATAATTACTTGGTTTTAGTGTTTCTGCTACAATTGCATTCATCTTTTTTAGCCTTACCAAACTTGTAAAAGAAAGAGTGAATATGTTCCATTATAAGAACCAGATATTTGTGTAAGTCTTTTTCAGATTCTTGTTCTTGTGTGTCCGGAGTGGGACCGTGGTGTTCACCAAGGTTTCTAATAGTGGCTATTTGAATATACTTTACCATAGCCTTTCGATCCCTTTGAACCAGTTTGGCCTCTGACTTCTCTCCTTCGACCTCTCTTATCAACAAGATGCAAAACTGCTGCTCACTTAATGTTTTTTTGTTCTTCATAGCATGCTCTGTACACTCTAGAGACTGTAGTGTGTGAAAATCCCAAGTGATCAGCAGTTTCTAAAATATGGCACCCCATATGACACCAACAGTCAAATGATTGGCTGATTGAGTAATTGCATGAGTGAACTAGTTAAAGGGTTTAATAGCTTCTATAAAAGAAATATTTAACAATCAACAAAGACAACAGGTCAAAACTTTAAACTAGGTACTCTGCATCTAGGCACTCATAGCTCTATACTCATTTTATTTCTGTAGTTTATATCTCCCTGAAATGTTCACGTGTGATTTAATAAGCCAGGAATTTGCACCTAGATGGCTCAGAAATGTTCTAATGGCCCCTAAAGGTAATTTGCTGATAAGCTAAGTGTAAAACTATGACTGTGTTTCGAGTCAATGTGATCAGCTTCAAACACCAACAAAGCCTGATTGACAGTATTAATGTGTGCCTGACTTAAGTCCTTCTTTCTGTCTTTCTCTCTGTTTCAGTTTGTTAGCCTTCCTGCAAACTCTTGCAGTCTCACTGATGAATTAAAAACAATTCATTTGAACAGGTCTTTCTTCATTAATCTATGAACCTCCTTTTTACACCTTAGCTTTTGCCACAAGTCATCTGCTAACATTTCTGTTTGCAGTTTAAAGTTCTTGAACTTGTAGGAGCTGGATCATTATCATATTGAATAATATCATTGCTGTATTGTGTGCCATTGTGGAAAAACAATGTTGCTAACAGGTAATATATAACAGCTGTTGAATTCTCAAATATGATTGGTCTGAAGGTGTTGATTCATGTTCCATGCCATCATGACTATACCAGCATTTCTGGATGTCGTTCAAATCACAGGTTTATAATAATTCTCATGCACCAATGCATCATTGTTTCTATTCATTCACGGTGACTTATAGGGCAGATTATTTATATAAGTCTAATAATAAACATATTAAAAAGATATGGTTATTTATCAAAGAAAATGTGTAATCAGGGTTTTCTGTATGAAATGTTCATTTAGCTGTTATAATAATAATGTAAGTGATAACAGGAACTAATTTGTCTCATGAGTGTTTCATAATATTAAACTTAAGCAAAGAAGCGTGGCGTGTCATCCATTAATAATTTTTTTTTTTAAAGCAAATTGCTGTGGTATAAGAGAAACATCTTGAGTCATGCTCTAATCAGAACTTAATGAACAGCACATCCTTACATATGTCACTGACAATATCTTAACACTGTCAAGTCTAGGCTGTGAGGCCTGGTGCTGCTTTTCTGATGGAGGCTACCTGCCTAATTGTATGAAAACCCCTGCTAATGGCGCGCCGTTCTTCTGAATGAGGTGCACAGATGAATCAATTTGCTTACACCGATACCATTACGTTCCTTTTCACTGAAGCTGAAAAGGAAATCATTTTCATTCTCTGCTGCCTTATATGACGGTGGCTTAGAAACTGTGCCGCTGATAAGAATTATAGGAGTCATAGTTTAGCAGTGATTGATATTTTCTCTCTTAGCCTCCAGACAGGTAAAGAAACCTCGCCTGGAGTTCGTGATGATGCATGCTGATACTGAGCTGATCAAGTAACCGGAGCCTTTCTTCCTCATATGCTCACATAAATTCTGATCTTGTGAAGTATCATTCTCTGTCCAGCAGACATTCAGTGCTGATGAAATCCTTCATGCACTCACACCCAGACATTTTCTTTTCACAGGAAGAAAAAATTATTTGCTTTGCCAGTCTGTAGTGTTTGTGTAAAGTAGGGCTTTTTTCTTCCTTGTGCACTTTCACCAACAGTCCTTTATCTTATTAATAGCTTTGTAGCCTGTTACTCATCTATATGAATCTGAGTCACTGAAATTGATAACAGTGATTATATTCTCTCCACATGTTAGCAGTCCTGCCAATTACTTGAATAAATTTCATGGTGTACTGCTGGATTAAAAATAACCCTATTTAGGTCAATTTGGAAACCCACCACTGAGTCCACTATGGATTAACGCAGCATGGGTTGTTTTAAACCATTGAGATTGGGTTAGGATGCTGGCCAAGCGTGCAGGGTTTATTTCTTTGTTTATTTATGTAATCAGTTTGTGGTTAGAGGTTTTTTTGTCAGCACGCTAACACTGATTATCAAGATAAAATTTCTAGCCTGCCTAATGACTACAAAAATATGCATTTTCAAGGTTGAACTAAATTCTAAATTAATTCATTGTGAATGAAATCTTGCATTTCTTGCAGTTGCTACTGATTTCTGTTAGACAGAAAATGAATGTTGATGTAACATGATACAATTTGGGTCACCCAATTACCTGACCCAACAACCTACCAGCAACTGATTTATAAAAAGAGTGTAATGTAAGCTACTCTTACATTCAAACATCTGTTAAATACTTCTAAGTTGTACAAACTATCTTTTATGAGATAAGTTATTGGCTTTGTTTATATTTTATTATTGAAAGTTGTTGTGAATATTATTGTGATGCTTGGCCATATTCAAACATGTCTTATTTCTTAGCTGAACAAACTTGTTTGTTCTGTTTTGAAAGAACTTGATGTGACTTCTGTATATATGCACTGACCCATGACAATACTTCTCAATGTAGCAGTGTGTCTGACTCTTAGACAGAAAAGCCTTGCTCTGACCTTGCTATCCATCAGAGATATTCAGCTTGGGAATACTGACTTTTTGAAAGTAGGAACAAAAGAAACTGCTTGTCATTTTCTTTATCCAGTAACCCAAGCTTTAGTATCGTTGCGTTTGAATTTTTTTTGTAAATGCTTCCATTAGAGCTCATTTGAAGACCTTGTACACGTAATAAAAGGTCTAGTTTCACATCAGTACAGCACTATCAGTATACAGTAATAGCACCATACAGACACAACAAAAGTCTTGATACCAGAATTACACTGTTGCCCAGGAAACAAGTAGAACATGTTACTGCAGATTTCAGAAGGTGGGGTTTTCTCATCTGCTGAGTCAAACAAATAAACTGGGTGTGAGTATTTAGTATAGTAGATACGGTAAGCAATCATGATTTTCAATCACACAGACTAATAATTGGATCCAGTACATCTGGATTGACTGCAATCCTAGGTCTCCAAATGATCTCCACCTGTCATTATTACTGTTGATGCATTCAATAGCATTATGGTAGAAAGGACAAACCCAAAGAAATAACTCAGATCCTCCCAGGAGGTTTCTGTTAGAACAAGAATCCACATAATGATTTTATAGACATCCTTGTGTCCTCGGGCGCTCTACTTTTACGTGATTACACAGCCAACACACTGAGAACATCCAGCTTGGTGACATCATCAGTTTTGCTTTATGTATTGCTTCTATAAAGAGCAAATGGGCAGCAGAAATCTCTCGTCTATGCCGTGCCCACGGTAGCAGAAGGCGACTGACAATTTGTCATGTTGCAAAGCCCTGGCCAATGCACATTAAATTGCATCCATCAGTCTCGCGCTCCTCTCACCGGAAACTAAATTGTCCTACCACTGTGTCACTGCTATTTATATTTCCACTGCCCAGTTTGTAATCAAATGACATACGAGCCCCATGCCTTGGCAGCCCTGTGATTTGCTGTGGGTTTTTCCATATCTGCTCACTTACCAATGCATCAGGTGTTTTTCCAGAAAAGGGAATATTCTTTATAGAAATATAGGGAATATATAATATTCTACTGCACTATATATATTTATTAATAATAATAATAATAATAATAATAATAATAATAATAATAATAATAATAATAATAATAATAATAATAATAATAATGTCTATATTTGCTATCATTACTAAGTTTTTTGAACCCAAGCTTTTTTCGCCACACCGCTTTTCGCCACACCCACCTTTTATGGCCACGCCCAGTCTCATGTTCAAGTTTCAATTAGAATCATTTACAATTCCTCTCGCATAGCATATATAAGTATTCATTATTAAAAGTCAATCACAGCTGTACATTGAGCAGACAGACAAGACAGCAGATTACAAAGGAAACATATAAAATATTTATTAGACTCTGTTTAGTCTAAATGTCTCCTACTGAGATATTTTGTATTATATGCATGTGATAGAAGTTTGGGGTTTGTTTGTTTGTTTGTTTGAGGATTATAGATCTCTGTAAGATTAGATAAGGGAAGTTACACATTATATATATAATATGGGAAGAGAGAGAAAGCTAGTTTTAAAAAATTCTTACATTGTTATTCTTTACACATTTACCAAGTGTGTTTTGATAAAGAAAGCATAAGTGAAAAGGGGGGCAGATGAATAATCAGACTAATTCCTTCCTCACACTTTATAGCTCATTCCAAACTGAGCACTTAGTATGGCTTAATGAATGAGCCATCAATGTAAATCAACAGCTGAAAGTGAAGAAAGAGCACAATTTGCCGTCGGCTGAAGTTGTTTCAGAAAACAAATAGAATGGGAAGAATGAATGGCAATCCAAATCAGAGAGAATTACCTTGATAAAGTTACAAATGCATGTGTACACACCAGCCAACTGGATTTGAGCCCTTGAAATGAGTCTGCTCCAAGGTTTATGGTGCCAGGCTAGTGGAAATAAACAACCAGTGTGTAAAACATTGAGGGCTAAGCCCCATAATATGGGTAAATATCAGGCCATTCTATAACATGACATTAAATATTAGTCATTACATTTTATAAATACAGCCATTACTGCCTCTATAACATGTACTGTACTTAGGCAATTCTTTTCTTTTTGAGTTCAGAATAAAACACCAGGAGGCAAAAATGCAGCAAAGCATCATAAATAGACATTCGGCCTGCAATTTATAGTGCTACCATTACAATATAATAAATACAAACCCACATTGCAAAAACCCCACTGACTAAATAGCACTGCAACAAGACAATATTTTCCAATACTTAAGAGCTTGAGTTAACCAGAACCCTAAAATGAAAATTTATTATAATATATTATAATATTTATTAAAATGAATAAATAAAGTCTCAATAAAATTGATTTCAATCCTGTAGCCTGAGGATGGACAGAGTTTGTGCACAGATGATCACACAGGACAAAATCTTTGACCCAAGTGTACCAAAAAGCTAGATATCAGTGTCCTGCTGTTGTAAATCAAAGCCATTCTTGCCGATTCTTAACAAAAATGCAACAGCTTTGTTACTCAATTATACTTTTGTCTGATTATTGCATTAATTACTGTATTTCCTCCCCGTGTGTGTAAACAGAACAGCCAAGGAAACAGTACTGCAGCATCTAATCTAGACATCCGCACAGCAGCAATATGACACTCAGGAGCTGGCAAACTATATTAAAAGACTCACAGAGCAATTGGTGATTGTGTAAAAAAGCTGATGCTCTGGAGTTGCGATACACTGCTTGCCCTCTTCTCATAAATAGCACCCTGAGGATTATGATGAGGTCCAACAAATTGGCAAAAATGAGGGGTTGGAGAAAGATGACTGGGAATGTATTATTGTAGGATTGATGCCTCACCCAACACAGACCTACCACCACCACCACCACCACCACCACCCAGTCTAATGAGTAAAACAAAAAATCTACTTTAAGCTTCCATCCATGTATGCCAATTAATGAATTATAAGCATAAATTAGATGAGATTTTCATGTGGTTGTGATTGTCTACAGCAACCTATGCAGCCAAGTTCTATGAAGTCTTGATAAATATAGAAAGGGCCAACAGAGTGTGGTCTAATTCCAAAATACTCTGAATTATATTTCTTTCACTTTTACTGCCAACTACTGGAGTGCTATAGATATATATACTCTAGTGCGATAGATATAGTCATGCTACTGGCCGACACTCACACCCTCTGCACTTTTTGGGGAAAAAATATACCATTTAAGATACCATTTAAAACCAAATTATATTTAATACCATTTAATACCAGATACACTATGTTGCCAAATGTTTTGGGACACCTTAATGCCCTAAAAGGAACTCTTAATGCTTCAACATACCAAGACATTTTGAACAATTTCACGCTCCCAACTTTGTGGGAATAGTTTGGGGATGACCCTTTCCTGTACCAACATGACTGCCCACTAGTGCACAAAGCAAGGTCCATAAAGACATGAATGACCGAGTTTGGTGTGGAGGAATTTGACTGGCCTCCACACCAAACCCCACACCTAGTCCTGACCTCAACCGATAGAACACTTTTGGGATGAATTAGAGCGGAGACTGCGAGCCAGACTTTCTCGTCCAGATAAGACAGTGTCTTAATCTGAAACATTTAAAGATATTGTCATTTGTTTATATAAAATTTGGAATAACATTATGTTCTACACAGCTATGACAGTTCAAACTTGATTTTAGTATTATATATCTGAAGTATATCTGAAGTATTTCAGAAACTGCTCATCTCTAAAAGGTAAAGTAACTCAAATAGCGAATCTCTTTCAACTGTAGTGAGCAGAAAAGTATCTCATAATGCACTCATCAACTCTTGAGATTGATAAGTGATACACTATTTTGGCATAGCTTTTGTAAAAGTTTAACATCAGATGCACTGTACAACGCCGTTGCTTCACAACAGCAGAAATCCTTTGAATAAATCGTACGCTATGTACAGAAAGTGATTGGCATCGACCTTTTTCTGCTTGTTAAAATAGATTTCATGAAGGCTTCTACAAGCTGTCGGTATTGTTAGCAATCCTCTAGGCTACCTGGATTTTGGCGTTTTCATTTTGTTGCTGTCAGGCAAACATATCCATTCTATTAAATGCTCAATGAGCCGCTGGATGGAGTTTCTTTCCAACTGCCATACACCTCTAAAATAACAGCACTAGTATTTTGCATGTTCGTATCTCATAAACACAACTGCCGTATTTATCTCAATGGGTTACTTTACGTCTTTTATGCATCAGTTTTATTTATGACAAACATTATCACTGTGTGATTACACATTACGTTCCTATGTATTAGTGTTTTAGACACTATTAGACACAATATTAGAAACAGAAATGTTCTGCTTTCTTTTCCATTTCAGTGCTGACATTTTAGCCATCAGTTCCTTATGCTTTATCATTATTTGTATGCATGTTTTGTGCTGTATTCAACACTGGATTTCACATTTGCACAAAATATAGTGGGTTGTAGAATGGAAATTGGATTTTATTTTAACCTTGCTATAGTCTTCAAGGTAATCAATCAATGGTCAATGATTGAAGCCATAAAAATGTGTGGTGGGGTTCGTTGTACTGATTATTCCACAGACATTATTTATTCCCTCTAACACAGGTCAAACAAAGGTGGCAGCTTTAACTGACTTCTTGGAACTACAGTAGTAATAACATGCTAAGTATGGCTTGAATGTAAGTGATAAGTTTACACATTAATGTTACTTATAGAGCATGTTATGGATGGAATTAATGAGGATATGAAGCTAGTGGGTGCAAGTGTTGAGGATGCAGAAGATAGGGATAGGTGGAGAGAGATGATTCGCTGTGGCGACCCCTGAAGGGAAAAGCCGAAAGAAGAAGAAGAAGAAGAAGAAGTTACTTATAGAGCATGTAAGACACATTATGTAGAAATCAATTGTCACAGCTGCCATTGTACATGATACTATTATAGGAATAGACAGTAGGGATGTAACACAATGTTTATTTTACTTAGTGCAGTTATTATTTTTGCCTAAACAAATTTACTTGGTTCTAGTTGGTACATAGCTGACTCTTATATTCAGAATTCTTGTAATGTGACATTTAACCAGGCTGATGACAACATATTTCCACTAGAACCTTTCAACAATGTAAGATAACCAGGTCACAAAACCAAGGAGAATTAAAGTAACCTTTACTTGAGTACAAACACATGGGTCATGATTGACGACAGTCTCACGCAAATCCTGCAAATTAGCTGGCTGGAGGCTTTTTCCATCTCAAAATTGCATTAGTGCTAATGTTAATGATACAACTGTGTACTCTGTGCTTATACACTGTACACAGAGCTTTACAAAAGCAACACCTAACCAAGGAGAACACACTCCATTAGAAAAGCAAACAGATTTTTTAGTCACTCTGCAATAGTGAAGTGTGTAATGCTGGTTGTTTGATCAGTTCTTACCAACATGTCCAGAAGGAAAATGGGGAAATGGATTAATACAAATGTCTTATATCAATAACTTTTAAAAAAATATATATATATTTTTGACTCTTCAAAAGTGCTCAATTGATTAACAGAAAGAATTTTACAAACTACAGCATATATGATTGAGAGCTGTGTTTATGAATTTTGTTTTCATATCAATTTTAAACTGGGTGATGGAACTAAAATTCATATTTTCAATTCATATGCTTTTAATGATGTTAAATTTTAAGATATATCAAATAATGGTGACATTCATATATTAAATGACAGTCTGTGTGCCGCTTTCTAAAATGGCAGACAGTGTATACCTCTGACTTTTGGAAACAACAGTTATTCTAAAGCCATCTGACACAAAAAGTCTTAACAGGGAGGTGTGAAACTTCCAGGAGGATCTCTGACAGATTAATGGTCTCTTGCCTGCACAACAAACTGCCTTTACATGCTGGCTCTGACTTTATATAATGAAATTGTCCGAAAAATAGCTGCCTTCATCTAGTTCTTTCAACAAGAAAGTTTAGTTCATTGTACGCAGGAGAGAATAGCAGGCTCTTGATATATAACTAACTATTGCAATTATAATAGTTGCTTATAGTTGCTGATAATTTTAACAACATTTTAACAACATAGCAGGTGACATAGCAACAGTACCTAGATAACAGCTTAGATGAAACTTGCTAAATAATTCAAGCACATTGGTGTAGATCCCATTTTCTAGCACTAGGTATAATGCATCAATATACTACAATGCAATAATAATTAAATAGGACAGGAATGCTGGCACATGATAGCACAAAATCTAGAAAGGCAGCCAAATCACTGGCTTAATAAAAACATTTTTATAAACTGTTTTTTCTTTCTAAGAACTTATTAACAGAATGTAAACCATATGTAGCTGTTGTTGTTGTTGTTGTTCTTTTGGCTGCTCCTGGTTCAGGATCACCAAAGCGTATCATCTGGTGCGTATATTTGATTTGGCACAGGTTTTATGCCGGATGCCCTTCCTGATACAAGAAGAAGAAGAAGAAGAAGTTGCTTTCGGCTGCTCCCTGTTCGGGGTCGCCACAGCGGACCAACTGGTCCGCACAACAACTTGGCAAATGTTTTACGCCAGATGCCCTTCCTGACGCAACCCTCCCATTTTTCCAGGCTTGGGACCGGCACTGCATCCAGTGGCTGGGGTTGAGGCATTGGCTGGGAATCGAACCCGGGCCTTCCGCATGATAGGCGAGAAACCTACCACTCTTCCTGATACAACCCTCCCGTTTTATCCTGGCTTGGGACTGGCACTGAGAATTAATGCTTCAGTGGCTGGGTTAGCTTACTGCCGGGAATCAGACCTGGGCTACGGCAATGAGAGTACAGGATCCTGCTGCTGGACCACCAGGAGGCGTAAAATGTATGCAATTGTAACGACTTAATTAATTAAAGAACCAACTGAACATTTATTGAAAAGCTGATATATATGGTTGATCTCTGCCTCATGTGGCCCTATGGAATGGGGCCTTATATGGGGCTGCTGCTTTATATTATCATTAAACGTATACTACTAGGGGGAAAAAGCAATAAAACATGATGAATTAACAGTCCCTAAAATACCCCTGGCTACTTAACTGCAGCCATAAGCAAGTTCTTTTCTTTATTGTTTTTTCCATAAAAATTTCATAGACTGATTATAAGTAATGTAAGTAATTTTTTTTTTTTTTTTTTGCAAAAAGAAAAACTATTTGCCATGCTTTTGGGGAGATATCTTCCACTCTTAGTGAGAGAGGTATTAAAATGAGAAAGGAGAGTGATGAAGGATGAGGAGCTGAAAATCTAATTTCAACTGATTCAAACTCTGTTTGCTCCCTCCAGGGGTCGATAATAAGAGAGCATGGTTCAATAATCTCCTTAGACCATTTCCTTAATCAAACAAGCCTCCAATAAACAATAGCCCCAAAGGTTTTCATTTCAGTCAAAAATAAGCAGGGTTAGTCACAGCCAGGGCTATAAAAAATAAATGACAAAAAGTGCCTGGATTTCTGATTCAAAACTCCTCTCTTCTACAAGAGGGTATGTGCAAAAGGTCAATCAATAAACATGCTATTAAGCTTAACAAACCTGACTAATCCATAAACTGCATGCTGACTTTGTAAATAAAAAAACAGAGCGTTGGGAAGACTGTTTACTTATCTATCTGATTGTCATTCTGTGTGTGTGTGTGTGTGTGTGTGTGTGTGAGACTAAATGTTACATTTCAGCTCTAAAAAGTAAATCACAGATTCATTGCATATAACCTTTTACCATGTATCTGAAGCCATGTTTACAGTGCTTTGCTAAACTTTTTTTTTTTTAGTATCCCTGTACTAACCCTATGTACCTTTCACTGTGATGGGAATACATCACACTGCGACAGGTGTGTGAGTTTGCTTATTCATCACTCAATATTTCCAGTGGGTCTTTTCTTTGCTCTAATTGCTTCTCTCCAAGTAAGCGCAAAATCAGAAATTAAATATCGCTCACACCCATGAAGACACCAGTTCTGTCAAGTCTCTTGATTGCTTCACTTACCCTTGTTTCTCTTGCTATGGGTAATTGGTTGTCATGGCAAACATACATTCAGCAAAGACTGAGCAAAATCAGCAAATCCACCATGGCAAAAGGGGGATTTAGAGGACAGCGGTGGAGCAACCACCCTCTCATCACATCCCCGTACTGTTCTTCTGCCATGAAATGTGATGTAGTTTCATATATAGGAGCTTCACCTTTTGACTGAATGAACAGTGAGCTGAGCTGAGCTGAGCTCTGGAGCTATAATTTGATGGAAATGAAAATCATAGAGTGCCATAATTGTGATAATGATAATGTTGATGTAATACAGGTTTGCACTGCTTCATAGAGACATTATTTGATTTCAGAACAGTAAAATGCAGTGCTTCAGGCAACACGATTGTTAACTGCTGTGTATGGGTTTGACATCTTGATATCATTTTGATGCCTAGCTGACAGTCAAAGAGCAAAGAGACTGTAACTGTAGTTAGTTAAATTGAGGCCTTAACTCAGAAACAGATTGATCACAGCCTATTAAACATCAAACTAAACTGAATGATATCGATGCAATCTTCCATAATTATCCATCCATCCTACACAGGGTCTTGGGGAACCTGGAGTCTGGATCTCAGGGGACTCGGGGCACAAGGCAAGGAGACAGGATGCCAACTCGTCCATATTTCTGTGTCATAAATGTCTATTAAATACAAATTACCTTTAAAGACTCCATTAGTAAAGCAAGCTGTTTTTTTTTTCATTGAAGACAAACCTTGTTCTAATAAACTAATATGGCAAATGGACCATAATGTGAAGACACTGGAAGGTATTTTGTAAGCATTTTGTGTGCTGGTGTTTAGAGGCCTGCTAGCCTGCAGGAAATTCTTCAGTGTGCTGAAATAGTAGTTCACTTTGTGTTTTTAATGTCCCTAACATCTTTCTTGTCTCATGCCTCATTTCACTCTTTGAGAGCACAAGGCTTTTCTTCAGAGCATAAACGGAATAAACCTAAATATACTGGAATTTAATTAATATCCATTAACCTGGGATTTATCATTAAAAATGAGGGAACAGCAGGTAAAAAAGATAGAAAACTGAAATCATTTGTTACTCCTCATTTGTGTATATCTCAGCAAGTACTCAGCAATGCAGTAGTGATTTTATAATAATTTCACCCTCTCTCCTTACACAAAAAGGTCATCCATAAACAGAATGAATAGTGGCAGGATTTGTGCATACAAAGATTATTGTTGATAAATGGTGCATGGTGGATCTTCATTTTGCTTACATTTATTATCTCACACCTCATTTGTTGTAGCTTAGACATATAAGATTAGCTGCAATATTTAATCTTCCCAATGAAAGTGAGTTGTATGCAGTTATAGGTTAATTAATAGATAATGCTGAGCTAAAGGCTCTGACACTAGAGACTGAGGCAGTGAGACATAAACCTTCTTTAACGGCCCATGTAGCCTGTCTGGCAGAAAGCACCCCACTGTTGAACACTCTGGTGAAAAAGGCTGCGTGACCTTGCTCAACACGACCATGTCATCATTAGCGCAGCGGACAGCGGTTTTCAGAGCAGCCATTACAAGGCTAGAGTGCTGTTCAGAACCTCTACCTCAACATCCTGCCGGAGCTGGAGGACGGCTCAGACTGAATTACGAACTAGACACTAATATGGTTCAACATCAATTTGTCGTTTGCACTAATATGAATTCACTTATTTTTTTATTATCACCGAAAAAATGGGCTGCTTACTTTACAAACTGTAGTTTATGATGGGAGCTGCATGGGTTCAATATAATCTTAGTTATAGTACACTCACCATGACTCACCAGCAACATCCATTAGTTTTAAGAGACGTTAGGTCATACAATGTGATCTCAGTGGAATGTGGACAAATTATTATCAAGCAATCATATTTGTGCAAAAATACTCCTGTTTTCAGAATCAAGCAATTCCATGAAGTAGGGTGACTCACTTGAATGTTTTCTGCTTGAACTTCCTACCAGTAAATGACCAGAACATGCGCTACATAAACCTCTTATAGATGTATGGAATATTTCTGTAAGCCACAAAGAACATTAAATGCCTGTCCATAGATGTACATGATAGGGGGCAGTGGTGGCTCAAGTGGTTAAGGCTCTGGGTCGTTGATCGGAGGATCGGGGTTCAAGCCCCAGCCCCAGCACCACCAAGCTCCACTGTTGGGCAATTGAGCAAGGCCCTTAACCCTCTCTGCTCCAGGAGCGCTGTATCATAGCTGCCCCTGCGCTCTGACCCCAACTTCCTCAGTTGGGATATGCGAAGAAAAGAATTCCACTGTGCTGTAATGTATGTGTGGCGATAATAATAAAGGCTTCATGATGCACATGATGTACATGACCATGTTTAATCATCCAATCCTGAGACAAAAATCTTTAATTAATGTAAATGTAATTCTGCTATAGTGACTTTAATTAAACTGGTCTAACTTTTACACTGCTCAGCTGTTGGTGCTTCAGGTTCGATCCATAATAGAGAAAGTTTACCTGATGCCTCTAGGGGATTTGAGTATCCTTAATTATTCACATATGACGAACAACATGAGACTGAAACAGGTTTAGCAATTTTCCATAACAAAGATTGGGTTGCTTCATGGATCTCAGAGTGTTTCATCAGGAGGAGAAAAAAAAACATTGTTAATATAAGGAGGGTATGTGGACTATATCAGCTGACTAACTTTTACTAAGCAATGGTTGCTGCTGATGAAAGATACCTTTCCTGTTGTCCTAAACATAGCTATAACATAGCCACATATCTAATGCACTGGAGTGGATTCACTGCATTGTTGTTTGTTGGAGATGTACTGTATACACTCTAATGAAGTCATTTAACACTATAAATGGAAATAAATCTTGTCACTAAGTGCACACAGTATATCACCGCTGCAGTCAGTCTCCTAGTTGATTTTTAAAATGGCAGGTTTTATACTGTGTTATGAAACACAAGGTAGGCACTTCTTATATCCCAGGTTGGTGCACACAACAGACTAAATCCGACACATCAGACTAAATAACTAAAATCTAACTGGACAGGTCAGCAGAGTCCTTTGATCAAATTGCATTGGTGGAGCTGGTCAATGGTACACTGCCATGGTTTACACAGCCTACACAGTCTAGAATGTTCTTTCAACATTGAAAAGGATCCATAGCTTTGAAACCTCAGAAAGTAGTGAGAATTAAGCAGTAAGTTCTGTCTGTCCAGGAGAGTAGATTGAGACAGACGCAAGTGCGGTTTGATTTTATTGGAAGACTGGCAGACATTTACCAATCGTTAGGCAATGTCGGAAAACAGAGAACTGCCTGTGGTCCGGTGATCAGAACAGATATAGACTAAACAAATACAAAATAGAAAAAAGAAGGAAACAATCCGGATCACTGTCAAAATAACAATAGCTTGGTGAGCCGCCTGCGATTTGTACACATTATTTCACCGTGTAAGACAAGATTTCTGTCAATTTTGCCTGTTCAGTTGTTTTCACCTTTAGCAAATATCAATGGAAAATGTAAAGCCGACTATTCAACAAGTTAATAACAGCATGAGTTCGCTGAAAGCATAAAAGCCATTTATAATCTACCAAATAAAGATTGTTAAAAAACCAGGACAACACTCTTCCAGGTAAGGCACTGTGTTCTCTCAACTCTCACAGCACCACACACATTCACACCTACACACTCACAATGTCTCCTTCTGGCTCGCCTTCATTTGGCTGTGGTATTCTCAAAATCCACATAGTGTCAGGGGAGACTGGTTTTCTGCTGTTACTATGATAAAGTCCACGCTTAGAAGTGCTTGTGAAAACTAACAACCTTCCCTTGACAACAGCTGTGTTTTGTATTGCATGTGTGGGTAGTGTGGGTCCTCCATTACCTGTTTCTGCCCCATTTCACAGAAGAGAGAAAAGCAAAGGTTGTGCTGTATTTAGGTCCTGAAGCCCAGCTCCTGTAATATGAAAATGATAAATACAAACTCTCTCTTTCTACTATAGTTCAGTACTATTAGTGGATATTGCTAATTCAATTCACAGTCACCAGTAATCTAATCTCTAACTCAGTGGTTCGTGATTTTTGTTGTAAAAATCACAACCCACCGTTACAAAAGCTATTAAATTGATTATTTATTATTGATTAGTCACTTGAATTGAATGGATTTAATCCAAACGTCAATGAAACAAAAGCAGCAAGACCTATAAATAAGATAGATGGCTTCACTGAATAGCTAGAATATTATTGTACACTTACAGGTAATTATTTGTACACTATAATAAGAGGCATATTTAAATAATTGGGTGATGTTCATACAATAAATCTCTGGGAAATAGTTTTACAGATAAAGAGGTCCCTGGCTGCATTAAATTTAAGAATCTTTCCTCTAACCCCGACATATTCAAGCACACTCACATCTGGAACATCATTTGATATGACACTGAAGCATGAAACTAAATCACTGCCCCTGCTGTGGTTCTTTCTTCTTCTTCATATGCATCATTCACGGTATACTAAACTTCAAACTGACAAGTAACCAAATATGTGCAAATTTCCTCACCTAAAAAGTTAATTTAAAAAAAAAAAAAAAAAAAAAAAAAGCCATTGTATGTAAATATTGGACTTTACGCATCAACTCTGAATACGTCCCATAATGTTGTTTTTTTTTAACTTTAACTTCTTAACAAAAAGACCCAAGGACTAATTTATTTTATGAACCAGCTTAACAGAAAGTGGAAAGCTTGGTTTCCCTTTTGAGTTCCTTTCAAGGTTTCATCCCTAAGCTGTCTCACGGACGTTTCTTTAACTCTGCTTCCTTTGAACTGCTCAATAGTCGCCTAAACTTTGATTTCTGTAAAGCAGCTTTAGGAGACCGTCTTTTGTTGTTAAAAGCTCTATAAAATATAATTGGACTGAACTGAATTGACATCATGGGCAATGACACTTTCATGCAGAATTGTTTAAATGCTAACCGCAGTTTCATATCTCACACTTTAGCACATTAAATTGTGTACACTTGCTCCAGACCTTTTAATACGCCTCAGTGCAATGCACATTGCAAATTCAATTGTATTTAAGGCTTGGATGCTACTTGATTCTGTTCACTTAGGCAAGAAATGATGTAATAAAATGTAGGAAAGGTGAGGTAAGGAATCATGTAATCACTTCTTTGGTATTTGGGAGGTACAGAAAACTGTGTGTGTGTGTGTGTGTGTGTGTGTGTGTGTGTGTGTGTGTGTGCGTATGTGTGTGTGAGTGTAGCTAAACAATAGGAAATCCAATATGAGGCAAGCCTCTATCTATTGATCTGATGGCTGGGGCATTAGGCTGACCATTTTCGCTGTGGACAGAGCTGGAATAAAGAATAGTGCCTTTTCTGACCACTGTGATAGAACTCATCACACGATTCCAGATAATGATCACGCTTGTGAACAAGGTCACCACAATGGGACCAGATACTCTATTCACAGTGTTTCATTGAACTGTTGTCTTTATTTTCAGTGTTTTTTTTTTACCTGGAGTGATTGTGAAGTTCCATGGATTCAATATGAGGCTATTTTTAGCACTGTAACTAAGAATAGCTATTTATAAATAGTAAGTGTTTCCTTTCATGATGATAATAAATTTAATTCTGGTGCATAAACAGTGCACATAAATGAGTGGATGTGGACATGATGAAATATATTTGCATATTTGGTTTTCTAAATTTATAATATAGGGACAATGGAAGTAAAAATGTTTTAGTAATGGTAGGAAATCTAAATTACAGAGTGAAGAAGATAAGACTACAGTACAAACATTGCCGGAGTTCTGGTTTTGATCCACGCAGGTCGATAGCCAATTAAGACTGGAATTTTATTGTAATAGCCATGCACATGGCCCTAAGTAAAAAGTGGTTGAGACACTAACTTAAAGGCCGAGTCGCTTCTTGTTCTGGTGAACCTTTCCAGTACTCAGGGCCTGTTTTCAGTATGTTATCTTTCTGCGTTTTACCTGTATTTGCAGTACTGTAGCAACGTATGATACAAGATGATTTCTTTGCGGTGTTGAACTCCTAAGTCTAACACATTGGTCAATGATGATCAGCCAAAGAGTGATGGATACTTTCTGATTAGGCCACAATTGATTTTATTTGTGTTCCTCTCAGTTGGGAACTCCAAAGGCCAGAGGGCCACAGCTGTGCTCTGTCTCTACACGCACACAAACACACACACACACACACACACACACACACACACACACATACACACACTGCAGTCTAGCCCTCTCCCTCAGTCACTCTGCTGCACACAACAGACCCTTCAGTATCCATAGCAACGGTCCAATGCTGATGCTGTCTAAGTGATGATCGACTTCATGTCCAGGGAGTCGAAGCGTGCTGTGAAGGGATATTGGAGAAATAAAGTATGATACACACACACATCAGAGAGCTCAGAGACAGCTAGTTCCAGCTCTTGTGTCCAAAGGAAAGGTTATTTAAAATGCATAGCAAAAAATGATTGGTCATTTAAAAAAAAAGCTTAATGTTCACTAACTTAAAGTATTATTTTGATAACTGGTAAAGAGAAGAGGCATAACTGCATGCGTATGAAAATGACATGCAATTCAATCTCCATGAATTTATTATATAAAATGTCGGCTTTATGTCAGATCTCCACTACAAACTAAACCCACTACCTCCCTCCAGAGGCCACTGCACACCGCACTGCACATCTTAACTGGTCCACAATACAGTAGGGTTGAATGTACCCTTATTCACCAATTTTGGTAAACTAAATTTTGGCAATTAAAGTGTTCAAAAACAAGAGTGAGAACATTAGAAGAGAATAATAGACATACTAGGATTGCTATAGTCATAGTAGGATGCAGTAGAATCCGCATTAATCAGAAACGTTCACCAGAAGTGGATTAGTAAGTCCTGGGATGAAACCTAAGTACAGCCTCTACCTCAATATGCATGAATCAATGCATAGACCCAGTGGTGGGCAAAGTACACATCTCCTGTACTTAAGTGAAAGTAGGTAAAAAGTTACTCCAGCAAAGGTAGAAGTCGCACAACATTTATGTTGCACACATGCCTTTTAATACAAGGTTTGAGAAATGATCGTGATTCAGATGTCAATTAACATTATTCTAAGCCAAGGAGCGCAAGGGAAACATGGGGGCTGTAAAATAGCAGGACCTGAGATCGTACAGGTTTTCCTGCTAAGATTTATATTATACTTAAGATAGTAACAAATTAAAACCTGATAAAACACTTTACCATGTAGATGTTGAAATGACACATTTGTGTGTGTGTGTGTGTGTGTGTGTGTGTGTGTGTGTGTCAGTGTTTACATGGCACTACACAAGAAAAATGACCTTTACATAAAGACAGGGTCTGTAGAAAATATTAAGTACAATAGCAGGACAGTCTCACTTGGTAACTCTTACAGAATAACTACAGTGTGCTGGACACTCCTGTGTCCTGGGAATCAGTTTTAAATAAACGACAAGCAAGGATTTAAGCAGATTCACTTTAATAGAAACTTGCTGCTCTACAGATTCAGAAGAAAAAAAGTTCAAATTCAGCTAATATTTTAGTATTTTGTTAACTAATGTTTTGGTGTGATGATGGGCAATTGCAGTATTTGTGCACTAATAGCCTATTGAAACCCACAGGAGATGACAAAAGACAAGCCTTATGATGATATTTTTTATTTAAAACACCCCCCTATACACAAAATGGCATAACAGTGTTATGACACAGTGCTTGTACTGTGTGTGTGTAAGCGTGTATGTATGATGTACGTGTGTGTGTGTGATTAATAAATGAACTTATTAATTTACAATGTTTACAGACTTTTAGACAATAAAGGCAATTCCTCAGTCCAAAGAAATACACTTCTTCTATCAATGACCACATCTAATTATGACTGACTTGTCTGTGGCTTGGATTCCACTAGGAAATACAAATCTTCATAACTAGAAAAATTAACTAAGAAATATTAAAATCTGCTAGTCTGAGTATTGCGTGTTTATGGTCACCTTCGTTGTGTAAGGACCACCCACTGGCCCAGCGATGGAATCCAGCGGCGTGGGTGAAGGGATCTCGTGTTCTACCTTTCCTTTGCGCTCCTACACAATAATAGTGTGGGAAGTTCTGAATCCAGATGCTTCCCTGAGTCTTTTGCCAATGCACCCTATATACCCAAGAGAGACGAAGGGTCGTAAAATCTATGGGTCAACTAAAGACCTGGTTTTGAATGGGTCATAAATTCCCGCCTCCATGACGTCGTCTAAATGCGCTGACTCTAGCATGTAGATGGTCAACCTCTTCTGCGGTGGTGGAAATTTGGGTACATCCTGGGAACACAGGATAAGTACAGGTATTATTATTATTATTATTATTATTATTATTATTATTATTATTATTATTATATTATATTATTATAATTATTAGAATGTCTCAGCAGCTTCCACAGAGTCCTCTGGGGCAGCTGTTTCAACAGCTTCCACAATGTCTTCTGCCACAGTTGTCTTGGCAATTTGGACGTTTTTTGAGGCAGCAGTGGCGACAGTTTGGTCAATGTCCTCTGAGGCAGATGCCTCAACAGTTTGGACAGTGTCCTCTGAGCGAGGTGGCTCAACAGCTGGGGTTCTCGTGTCGAAGCAGGGAGGTGGCACTGGTTGGCGCGGTTTTGGTGGGGCCTTGCGTGCCTCCGCCTTGCGTACCTCAGCCTTGCGCTCCTCCCAAGACCTAAAGTACTCGATGGTGCTGTAACACAACAGAGAAGCTGCACTTACTTTAGAGTCTAAACCCTGCTATTAGAAGTTATGTCTTCGGCAGCAAAATTACCACGTGATGTTAACTGAAATGCCCTCATAAGACCAAACATAACCTCTGTTTCAACAATATAAAGAGTCCAATAAATCTTAAATGCAATTAGTTAAAGTGGAATGTAAGAAAAAACTCTGACATTTGAACCCTGGCTGATAAAAAGACACTAATTTACATGTGGCTTACACTTGGCGGTTGTTCAGGAGTTTTCCATTAAACCGCTCAATGGCCAGTGCCGCTGCATTCGCTGACTTGTACTGAATGTACCCAAAGCCTTTTGATTCCACAACCTTCAAGAGAAACACAGTGGGTCAACACACGACAACACACTAATCATGCAACACAGATATTCAGATCAGCTCAAAGCTCAAACCTTGCATGACATGATCTTCCAGAATGTAGAGAAAATGTTAAACAGGGAGGTGCTGTTCATGGACCGATCTAGGTTCCTGATGAAAATTTTGCCCCCTTGATGGTCTTGTCTTTGGGTTCGCAGTTAGACCACATGACGTGCATGGGTCTCCCCAGGAGCAGTTCAAAATTGAACATGTTTATAGCTCTCTGAGCTAAGGGAGCAGGAATAAGTCATGAATTACAATTATTTTTTTTAAAATCTGTCTATTAAAGTCTATATATAACTCAGAAAAATATCTTTTTTGTACCATTTTCATATCTTTTTTGTACCATTTAAAACATGATCATATCCCTATAATAAAACTATAAAGTACTACATAAGTTACACATGTAGCTTTAAGTGAGCTCATGAGTCATTTGTAACATTTGGAAGTTGACATATGCGTGTGTGTGTGTGTGTGTGTGTGTGTGTGTGTGTTTAAAATATTAAGCCCGTATTGTTATCCATCAGGGGGGAACATGGTGGAACATGGTGGAACATGGTGGCACGGTGGCTTAGTGGTTAGCATGTTTGCCTCATACCTCCAGGGTTGGGGGTTCGATTCGTGTGTGTGTGTGTGTGTGTGTGTGTGTGCATATTCTCCCTGTGCCTCGTGGGTTTCCTCCAGGTACTCCGGTTTCCTCCCCCAGTCCAAGGACATGCATTGTAATTTTATTGGCATCTCTAAATTGTCTGTAGTGTGTGTGCCCTCCCTGGCACTCTGTCCAGGGTGTATCCTTGATGCCTGATGACACCTGAGACACAGGCTCCCTGTGACCTGAGAATAGATCGGGTAAGCGGTAGACAATGAATGAATGTTATCCATCACTATAATATACTAACCTCAGGGATGTCCAGAGATTCAGTTGCATCTTTCTGCTTGTGTCTCCTCTCACCAAAAAATATATATAAATAAATAAAACTATGCATACATTATTACATTGCACTTCCATTATAATTATTACCTTAGGTAGCTGGCTTCTTTGTTTTCCCCCTCGGTAACTCATCCACCAAATCGTCAAAGTCAAGCTTTTTAACAAGCTCTGATTCAAGTGTGACAGCATGTTGGCCCATTTTAGTTTATTTTAAATCCTATCCATTAGGGAAAATTAACATGCAGTTCAGAGTTGACAACGTACAGTTGTCTTGTTTTGACGTACATTAGTTTTAGAAGTATGTTTATTTAACTGTCTTTGATACAGCCAGGTTCTGGCAAAATTTACAGGCCAAATAATTCTCAAAAAGGCCAGCCATTGGAATAGGGAGAATTTTTTTCTTTTTCTCAGCCTTTTCACAAGGTCACATGAAACAAGGAGACTAGGTCAATGTGGTGCAGACACATTTCTGATGTATGGATATAATCCACTCTAAAATCCCACTTTGCCTCTAAAATCATTATAGTATATCTGTTTACATATATTACATATTACAGATACACTGATCAGGCATAACATTATGAGCAGTGACAGGTGAAGTGAATAACACTGATTATCTCCTCATCATGGCACCTGTTAGTGGGTGGGATATATTAGGCAGCAAGTGAACATTTTGTCCTCAAAGTTGATGTGTTAGAAGCAGGAAAATTGGGCAAGTGTAAGGATTTGAGCGAGTATGACAAAGGGCCAAATGGTGATGGCTAGACCACTGGATCAGAGCATCTCCAAAACTGCAGCTCTTGTGGGGTGTTCCCGGTCTGCAGTGGTCAGTATCTATCAAAAGTGGTCCAAGGAAGGAACAGTGGTGAACAGGCGACAGGGTCATGGGCACCCAAGGCTCAGTGATGCATATGGGAATGGGCCAGAGCTGTTTTGGCAGCAAAAGGGGGACCGACACAATATTAGGCAGGTGGTCATAATGCTATGCCTGATGGGTGTAACCTGTATGCACAAACAGGTATTTCTGTAAACAAACCCAGTTTGGCAACCCTGACATCTTCCTCCACTTCAAACCTATGCTTGTCAGCTGCCACATTGTGATCCGCAGGTCCTTGCCTTTCCACACACACGTGTAAATGTCTTACATTGTTCTATTATAAATTGTCTCTGTACATAATAGTATAGCTGTATGAAGATGTTCCTGTAGCATTCATACAGAATCTCACTGTTTTCATATGCTCTGCATTCTGAATACATATCACAATAATACTGACTTTACTTGACAAGTAGCAGATTGTTGTCAGGGAAGCTACTGTAGCTTGACTTTTTCATATATATCACATTCATACATTTTTATCATTGCCGCTGATCTGGGATATAAAAAGAAGTTTTAATATCTTGAAGGGCATAAATGAATATCTCTAAAACGGAACTAAGATATGATCAGCCCCATCGCTGTTCTAATGACGGAGTACTGGATATTGGAAATCTTTCATTCATAAACACGGAGGCAGAAGAAATTCTGCTTAAATGAAATAGGAAATGCTTAACCCTTTAAACTCCTAGGCTTTTTCAGAGGAACCAGACATTCATTAGTTTCAGTAACTACACAGCTTTTATTACTGTGTCATCACAGTTGTTATTGAATAATAGGCTTTAAAACAAATAACTGAACAATAAGTTGAGACTTTAAAAAGGCAAACAGTATTTGTGTGTGAGAAAGAAAGATCTATCATGTAATAATAATAATAATAATAATAATGTACTATAAAGATTATTATACCACAGGAACTGTGCTCAGATCTGAAGGTACTGTTTGAATATAGGTTCATTTGAATGTGCTAGCTCTAATACGTCTAATGTTTCTATAGTAACGTCTCACACACTAGGCCTTGTGTGGTGGATGTTTGACATAAACTAAGGCTAATAATAAACCAATTATTAAATGTGATGTAGCTAAGAGAAGCATACTGAAGTTTTCTCCTAGGAGACATTTATATATAACATTAATGGAAGGAGTCTCCAGTGTCAGTCCTTTGAAAAAATTAGAAAGTTTGCCAGTCTGGGAAAGACATGGGAATTTGTGCTTTCTTCAAATATCTGTGTGTGTGTGTGTGTGTGTGTGTGTGTGTGTGTGTGTGTGTGTGTGTGTGTGTGTTTAATGAAATGTTTGATTTATTACCTGACTTCAGAGTTAAGGCCCTTAATCCAGTGGGATTTGTTCACATCTATTTTTATGACACACAGCCTGACTCTATCCACTGTGACATATTTACACACTCTTGTTTCCCTCTGTATGCTCTTCCTTTTTTATTTTAATCTGCTAGAATTGGAAATAGAAACAGAGTTAACCTACCTACTCCTGTGTAACTGTGTAGCATCAAAACTGGCATATTTCCTAAAGCAACATTTTCTAGCTTTACTAGCCCTCTGTCAAATGTCTTCTGCAACTTCCCTCTGTCTGTGATTTTCCTAAGTAATTTGTATTCCTTCAAGGTCAGCCCTTGGTGCCAGATGGAGCATTAACACACTTCCCTGCAGCTCCCCTACCTCACGATATGGGACATGATCTCTGGCCAGACCTGCCCCCATCCACTTTCAGCCAAGTGTTTCATAAGCTGTCCTTTACCCCGTGTACAGTGCTGCTTTTAATTTGATCAAATTCTCAGTTAGAAATTCATTTCTGTTGGCTTTCAATTTACAGCCAATATTAGAACAAATTATACAAAAAATGTCAAATGTTTTAATGTTAAGTATTTCATCGCACCCACTTACACTGCCTGCCACTTTTCATCGTTTTAAAAGGGCAATTTTAGTAGACTTCAAGGTTATAATAAAACTGCACCAGAATACTAAGATCAGTCTGTGCGATGTACCATAAGCATTACGGATGTAACAAAATAGGAATGAACAGGAGGTGGTTAGATATGAAGCTTGCGGGTAAGAGCAAGTCCTGAAACATGAAGCTCATGAGACAAAGAAAACTTTGTTAATTAGCATGCGGTGCAAAATGCATTCAACCCATGAATGAACTGGAGTGATGTAGCAGAAGTTGAGGAAATGTCAGATCCAGAACTCACACACCATGTTGACAAAGCTGTCATTTCTACCTCTGTGTGTTTCTCAGTGTTTTTAATTGTTACCTCAGGGCATAGCTTATTTTAAACCTCCAAGTTTAAGGCCATTTTTACAAACATTTGATGCATTATAAATAAAGATACATATATTGTCATTGTCTTACACGCCTCATAATGTTAACTACGATATATCTACAAAGTTAAAATCACTTCACGTGTTTCTTTTGTGTCTAGCTATATTCATAAACACTCCTTGTGCTACATTAACATTAAGGTTTTTGCTTTGTACAAGATAATATTTCGAGTATTTTATACTCTGCTCCATTGGCATCCAATCAGTGCTGGTGACATTTCATGCTCTCCAAACATATAAAGATTTCAAAATAAGGTTAGGCTTTACTCCATGGTAATAAGTAATTAACAGCTTGACACGATAAAACAAAAGCTCTATTCCTGATGGCAAACTGAATTCAGTAATATGCACTAATAGTCCTATAGAAGTGACAGAGAGAGAGAGAGAGAGAGAGAGAGAGAGAGAGAGAGAGAGAGAGAGAGAGAGAGAGCTATCCAGCTCCATCAAATAACCACAGCACAAAAACATCCCCTGAGAAATGAATCAGCATTGCACAACAGCCCAATAGAAATAGTAATAAATGTTAGCAGTGCAAACTTCATCTCCAGGAGAATCCTTTACCTGGCAATTTCACAGACAGATGGCCTAGATCATTTTTGTCAATTTTAATCACAGACCATCAACCATACTGTCTTTTTGTTTACTGAATTAGTCTACAATATGTGTTAATATTGCATGAACTCTATGTCATAATGGTTGGTTGAGATATTAAAACTGTCAGGCTGAGTCTTTTCAGCACAAGGTCTCATTGTATACAGACAGAGAATATTGAACACACACACACACACACTTACTGAAAGAGAAATGAGCAGCGCCATTCGTGCTTTCTAAATTTTTATAGAGTTTCTTAGTGTATAATACTGCAGGTAATACTTAACCAACTTTTGATTACATTTTGTATGACGCATGCAAGAATAGTATATAGGACAAAAAATCAGGATCCAGGATCCAGCATTTCATCGAACGTAGTCTCTCCTTTTCAAACGCAGAAGAAGTCCATCTTCTACATGAACACATGAATACAATGAGAAGGTCATTACGACCTGACCAAATTGCACTTCTCTTATTTCTATAGTAGAGAAACAGCATACTCACTGTTGTATCCATTTCAATGGTTTTCTTCATGAAAATCTGAGTTTCATTAACATGGTTACTAGGGAAGTAGCCAATGATACCCATCTGGTCCACATAGCGCTCACCATAAACCTGCAAAACAGAAGTGTTATGATTAAAAATAATATTCTTTAAGTGATATTAAAATGCAAACGAAATTGTGTTCTTTATTGTTCACAAGTGAAAAGCAAATACAGCATGTGCAACATGTCTCCTTCTCAACTGCAAGAGATACCTGTAGATTCAGCTCCTCTAAGAGCATCTGATTAGCGATACTGCAATATCCATAACATTTCTTCTGTACACACTCATCACCCCCTTTATTAAGAACACCTGTGCACATGCATATTCATGCAATTATCCAGTCAGTCAATCATGTGGCAAGAGGCAAATGCACTTGTTTCCGTCATGGCCATGGGTCTCTCCAAATATGGTCTTTGGTTATTAGAAGAAAATCTTACTTTTCACATGTTTAAAAATTAAAGAAGAAGTCTTATTCAGGTGTTCTCTTTCACCATGCTGTTCCCTGTTCCTGAAAAATAGTGCAATCATGTCTTCACACACTGCCTTATTCATGACTCCAGAGAACCAACATATGCTCCTACCTTCATTTTTAGCACCTTCCTCTGTATTTCACTGCTGTGTTGTAGCCTTATCAGTTTTTATCAAAGCTATCTTGCTCTTGTCTCTGGCCGATTGTTAAACCTTTTCGTGCTTGTATTGCTGTCTGTAATAATCTGTAATAGTTTTATGTGTAGAGTTTTCCAGTTCAATTGTGAGTCAATTGGAATTAACGTATTTGCAAGATGTAAGGGAAAATGATCTTTTAGGGAAGTATAGATATATCAAAACAGATCCTAAAGTGGAGCCTGATACCTGGAGAGAAATTATTCAGAAACAACAGCTGAGATGTTACAATTGCAGAGATACTCACACTCCCAGACCAGAAGACTCCAGCACCATCTACTGGCTTTAGTTTAGAATAGACGTATATCATTTGGCCTTTCTTCAGGTTGATGAATCGACAGTCAGAAGCAATGTAGTCTTCAAGAGCTTGGGCTGCTGAGATGACGTCTAGACAGGAATATTATATTTCATCACTCACATATAGATGGTTTTCACAAAGGCTAATCGTCAAATGAGGACATATCATTGCATAAGACATTCCACTTACATGAGCAGTACTTGTCTGCACATATTTTTCGATCAGCCAGTTTCTCCATAAAGACAGCATTTGCAGTGTGAAACAGAAATCCAAAGGAAATAACAAGCAAAAGGAGGCAGTGTGATTTCTCCATTTTCATATCAGGTCCAGTTAGAAATGACTTCTCACTGCAGTTTATCCCTTCATACAGAGACAGCAGAACAAACTTCCACGGCTCAGCCAACAGACTGGGAGATTTGGAATTTTTGGAAGAGGGGGTGGCAATGCTCTGTTTGCTGAGCTAATATTTTTCTCATCTCTGTGAAAAACTCTCTTGTTCATTTTTTAGAATGGTCTTTTTAAAAAGGTCTTTCAAGGTGCTATCTTGAACTGTGAAAACTGTGACATGAATATTGTGATTGTTTGTGTAATATAGGTGTCTCTCACTTTTATTTTTATATACAAAGATATGTATTTTCCCAAGGGAATTGAGATGTTAATCTGTGTAGCGTATGCCATTTTTACATGGTCCTGCAATTTAAATAAGTGCTGAAGTCTGGATATTTTGCCAATCTAGATAAAGATGACAAAAATGCGATAATTAATGATGTAATAATTGCTAATATTGAAACGTTTTTTGAGAAAACAGTTGGATTTTATTTTTTATGTAGATTCTTTCAAATGCAAACTGAACAAAATACACCAAATTTATAGACGTTATAATCATTTCGGGGGGGGGCACGGTGGCTTAGTGGTTAGCACGTTTACCGCACACCTCCAGGGTTGGGGGTTCGATTCCCGCCTCCGCCATGTGTGTGTGGAGTTTGCATGTTCTCCCCGTGCCTCGGGGGTTTCCTCCGGGTACTCCGGTTTCCTCCCCCAGTCCAAAGACATGCATGGTAGGTTGACTGGCATCTCTAAATTGTCCGCAGTGTGTGTGATTGTGTGTGTGTGTGTGTGTGTGCCCTGCGATGAGTTGGCACTCCGTTCAGGGTGTATCCTGCCTTGATGCCCAATGACCCCTGAGATAGGCACAGGCTCCCTGTGACCCGAGAATAGATCGGATAAGCGGTAGACAATGAATGAATAATCATTTCAGGTTTTGTTTTAGCAAAATGTGCCTGTCTGCTCCAGTGAATTTTTGTTGAACTATAGCCCAAAAATGATAAATGCTAATTTTTTCAATTGTGTAGCATTTGTCAGATTTTTAACCCATAAGTGCTTCCCAAAATTTTATGTAATGTACTTAACAATGTTACATGACTTGGATTACTTATATACCATAATTTGTATTTTAAATGGGTAACACATTTGCAGAAATAAAATTACCAGGTTCTTCATTTTAAGGACACATTTTTAAATAAAAAAATAATAATTTAAGAATTTTTAAAAAGCTTAAAATGCTTGATATTTTAAATGGTTGAACTCTACCATGTTCATTCCCCTTAACATGAATAGTGTAAAAAAAAAAAAAAAAAAATCAACTTTGCAGTGTCACATTACATTTACATTTATGGCTCTTAGCGGATGCTTTTATCCAGCATGACTTACAAAAATGCATTATCTTTGTAGAAAACATATCCTAATGTTGGTGCAGACTTGCCTGAGTCTAAAGATATCTGCAAGCAAAGACTCCCAGAAACAGGAGTTAGTGTTGATATATTTGAACTTTCTTTAAACTAAATTTCTTGTCTTTTTTTTTCTACTTTGAATTCTAAAATGGTACGTCTTGTGTTTGTCAGTGTCTGAAATATTGATTTATATATGAAAGAAAGAAAGAAAGAAAGAAAGAAAGAAAGAAAGAAAGAAAGAAAGAAAGAAAGAAAGAAAGAAAGAAAGAAAGAAAAAGCCCTAAAACCATGAATATTTTATGATTCATCCTTGGGGAAGCTGTGAAAGATGACATTATTATGTACACTCAGTAGTCTGGCATGTACACTGTGGTATATATGTTATTAATGAATGGGCGGTACTGTTGGCCAGGCACTTAGGTGTTGTCCTATTGTATACAGATTAAAGCTCAGGTTGAAAGTGAAGGGTTGAACTTGGTAATCATATTAATTATGTTACCAGTAATAATAGGTTAGTTTTACACAGAATAAACCCTTTAACCTTCAGTGAGTAAGCAGAAGGCGAGAACTGCCAAGAGAAGATTGGGAGAAACTAAGACTCAGCAGGGGGAGCTCATTCGCTTCAGAACTGAGAGACATATTAGGAGGATTTTTTTTTTATTATTATTATTGTTCTAGTTTATATTTGATCTGAGTCAACAGATTCAAGTAACCTAGTTATCAATGGACTCGATCTTCTCTTCTTACATAATGCAGTCTGTAATGGAGACAGGTTGATCACAGATGGTAGTTAATCAATGACGCCAAAGGCCTGCTGTCCTCAAGATCATAGCAGGTGCTTGTGGGTATCAGGATGATAAGGTTCTAGAAAAGGGTTCAAACAGATAAAAGGACAGTACATGTAAAACCATATATAAAGATGGCAACCTGAGCTCGGGATCAAACCGGGTATTTTGAATATTCATTTGTTTCATACAGTATGTTGTAACTGTACTGTAATATGACGTGGACTACAAACACACTGTCATTGTTTGCTCAATGAGTCATATATAAGCATATATAAGTGTATACACATGTGTGTGTGTGTGTGTGTATACATGTGTACACACACACACACACACACACACACACACACACACACACACACACCCAGACATATTAACAATATTTCACAATATATTAATAATATTAACAATGTTTCATCCCAGTTCTTGTCAACTGTGTTTCACATGTTTTCACAGTGTCCTCATGGGATTCCTCAGGGTTCTCCGGTTTCTTCCCACTCCCCCAAATTATGATAGGGGCTGTTTTAAATTGTTCCTATGTGTGGGTGAGTGTGTTAAAGTGTGTGTGAATGGTACCTTGTGATGAGCTGCTGTCCCATCTCAGTGGTATTCCAGCTCCATGTCCAGTGTCTGAGGAAGGGCTCTGGGACAACCATGATCAAGATAAAGCAGTTAAGTAAACAAACAAACAGTACTTTCATATCGTTTTATATTATACAATACATTATATATATATATATATATATATATATATATATATATATATATATATATATATATATATTTTGCATGTGGTGCATGTGTTCCTCTATTTTTGTTGCCATCACCAGAACTGGTTGAGAAAGGTTTAAAAGGCTTTGAGTCAAACCAGCAGTTCTCATAAACGATGCCATGCTTATGTCCATGTAATTAATATTGCTGCGCAGTTGCAACATACTCGGATATTCAAAAATACCCTTTTGACCTTCTCGCTGTCCAATCACAGTCGCCAGCTCATGAATATTAATTAAGTGACGTAGCTGCTTCCGCAAACTTAACCGAGTTGTTTTCGTTTTTGTTTTTTCCCCTCAGCTGGGGGATGTGCCTACTCGGCTGGTGCTCTTTATAATGTCTCTCTTCTTCCTTTTTCAGTAATTTATTCCTATAAAGCTACAAGGATGCTCATTTTTGTAAAGTTTGTCGTTATTTACGATAGCATAGCTGAATAATTAGCTGTTTTTTTCAGGGTCCAAGCAGAAATGGATACGCGGGTATCGGAGCTTTTCGGGACAGGTTCCGCTTTCAGACCCGGCGCTGCTGCAGGAACCGGCTCGGCTTCAAATAACGCTGCGGCTGTGGCGCCTAAAAAGGCGCCTTCAAAAAATGGCAAAAAGGCAAAAAACCGCTCTGCCCGACATCCAAAATCGAGCAATAACCCACCCTATCTACCTCCGGAGGTGAGCTGAGCTTCCTCTCTTCCTTATGTTATTCTTATCTTATAAAGCGCGGGCATAATATAACACATAAGCCTAATAATGCAGTACTAGCGCTAGCTAGCTAACTATGAACCTCCACTGGGGCATACTATTGTATTCTACTGTTAATTACTACTACATGTTCGTACTTAACAAGTAAAATATTTGGTTCAAATGTATAAATTAGCAAAGCAGGGGGGAAATGATTTGGTTTAAATGCTAAAGGTTAAGCAAAGCTAGCTGTGGTATCTGTGTTTGTGTTTGTGTAACTCCCTTGGACACGTAGACAGCGTTCCCTTGCTCTTAGGTTTCATTTCTCCTGAATGTAAACCACTAAAACCTAATAATTCCGTATAATATTTGTAGTTTAGTTAGTTGTATTGTGGTTACATGATTGTGGATTTGTCCAGCGAAGTTAGAGAGTGTGTGTGTGTGTGTTTTGTTTATTTACACCAGCTGTGTTGGTAAATAACTCTGAGTCAGACTGGACAAGGCAGGTCACTGTGACACTCTGAGGCTGAGAAGAAGAAAGAAGGAAAACAAACTAAGTAAAATATTTGTATCAGTGATTTAAATATTCGGGTTTGAAAGACTTGCTTTAATAACTATCCTTTATTATATAGCTGTTGGTAATACACAGATCACCCCCAAGGTAAAACGATCCCCCTGTCTGAGCTGTGCTATTTAAAAACACTCCTGTGAAACTCATTCATTCATCTTCAGTAAGCACTTTGGTCAGGGTCACTGGATCCAGTCTTTATCCCATGAACGCTGATAGGAATACACCCTGGACAATATATAGACATACAGTGGGGCAAAAAAGTATTTAGTCAGCCACCAATTGTGCAAGTTCTCCCACTTAAAAAGATGAGAGAGGCCTGTAATTTTCATCATAGGTACACTTCAACTATGAGAGACAGAATGAGAAAAAAAAAAAATCCAGAAAATCACATTGTCTGATTTTTAAAGAATTTATTTGCAAATTATGGTGGAAAATAAGTATTTGGTCAATAACAAAAGTTCATCTCAATACTTTGTTATATACCCTTTGTTGGCAATGACTGAGGTCAAACGTTTTCTGCAAGTCGCCACAAGGTTTTTACACACTGTTGCTGGTAGTTTGGCCCATTCCTCCATGCAGATCTCCTCTAGAGCAGTGATGTTTTGGGGCTGTCGCTGGGCAACACGGATTTTCAACTCCCTCCAAAGATTTTCTATGGGGTTGAGATCTGGAGACTGGCTAGGCCACTCCAGGACCTTGAAATGCTTCTTACGAAGCCACTCCTTTGTTGCCCGGGCGGTGTGTTTGGGATCATTGTCATGCTGAAAGACCCAGCCATGTTTCATCTTCAATGCCCTTGCTGATGGAAGGAAGTTTTTACTCAAAATCTCACGATACATGGCCCCATTCATTCTTTCCTTTACACCGATCAGTCGTCCTGGTCCCTTTGCAGAAAAACAGCCCCAAAGCATGATGTTTCCACCCCCATGCTTCACAGTAGGTATGGTGTTCTTTGGATGCAACTCAGCATTCTTTCTCCTCCAAACACAAGTAGTTGAGTCTTTACCAAAAAGTTCTATTTTGGTTTCATCTGACTATACGACATTCTCCCAATCCTCTTCTGGATCATCCAAATGCTCTCTAGCAAACCTCAGACGGGCCCGGACATGTACTGGCTTAAGCAGGGGGACACGTCTGGCACGGCAGGATTTGAGTCCCTGGCGGCATAGTGTGTTACTGATGGTAGCCTTTGTTACTTTGGTCCCAGCTCTCTGCAGGTCATTCACTAGGTCCCCCCGTGTGGTTCTGGGATTTTTGCTCACCGTTCTTGTGATCATTTTGACCCCACGGGGTGAGATCTTTCGTGGAGCCCCAGATCGAGGGAGATTATCAGTGGTCTTGTATGTCTTCCATTTTCTTCACACCAAGCTGCTTACCTATTGCAGATTCAGTCTTCCCAGCCTGGTGCAGGTCTACAATTTTGTTTCTGGTGTCCTTTGACAGCTCTTTGGTCTTGGCCATAGTGGAGTTTGGAGTCTGACTGTTTGAGGTTGTGGACAGGTGTCTTTTATACTGATAACGAGTTCAAACAGGTGCCATTAATACAGGTAACGAGTGGAGGACAGAGGAGCCTCTTAAAGAAGAAGAAGGGCCAGAAATCTTGCTTTTTTGTAGGTGACCAAATACTTATTTTCCACCATAATTTGCAAATAAATTCTTTAAATATCAGACAATGTGATTTTCTGGATTTTTTTTTTCTCATTCTGTCTCTCATAGTTGAAGTGTACCTATGATGAAAATTACAGGCCTCTCTCATCTTTTTAAGTGGGAGAACTTGCACAATTGGTGGCTGACTAAATACTTTTTTGCCCCACTGTACATTTACACCTAGGGGCAATTTAGAGAAGCCAGTCCATCTGCTGGCATGTTGTGTGGCAGTGAGACAAAACCAGAGAACCGTGAGGAAACCCGCTTAGACATGGGGAAAATATACACAGACTTGAGCTCAGGATTGAACTGTAGAGCTGTGGTACACCAACATAAACCATTCATTCATTGTCTACCGCTCATCTGATCTATACTCGGGTCACGAGGAGCCTGTGCCTATCTCAGGCGTCATTGGGCATCAAGGCAGGGTACACCCTGGACGGAATTCCAACCCTTCGCAGGGTACACACACTCTCTCATTCACTCACACAATCGCACACTACGGACAATTTAGAGATGCCAATCAACCTACAATGCATGTCTTTGGACCGGGGGAGGAAACCGGAGTACCCGGAGGAAACCCCTGAGGCACGGGGAGAACATGCAAACTCCACACACACATGGCGGAGGCGGGAATCGAACCCCCAACCCTGGAGGTGTAAGGCAAATGTGCTAACCACTAAGCCACCGTGCCAACCCCCCCCCCTCCCCCCCCCGGAAAAAACCCATAAACCAGTGCTAGTTAAACTGAACATATTACTTATTTATGAGTTGTTATTATTATTATTATTATTATTATTATTATTATTATTATTATTATTATTATACATGATGCGGCCTGGGTTTGACTCCCGGGCAGGGCGCTAACCCAGCCATTGAAGAGTTAACTCTCAGTGCCGGTCCCAAGCCCTGATTAAATGTGAGGGTTGGATCAGGAAGGGCATACAGCGTAAAACCTGTGCCAAATTGAAACATGTGGACCAAATGATCCGCTGTGGTGACCCCAAACCGCGATCATCCAAAAGAACATTCATTGTCTGCCGCTTATCTGATCTACTCTTGGGTCACGGGGAGCCTATGCCTATCTCAGGCATCATCGGGCATCAAGGCAGGATACACCCTGGACGGAGTGCCAACCCATTGTAGGGCACACACACACTCTCATTCACTCACGCAATCACACACTACGGACAATTTAGAGATGCCAATCAACCAACAATGCATGTCTTTGGACCAGGGAGGAAACCCCCGAGGCATGGGGAGAACATGCAAACGCCACACACACATTATTATTATTATGATTATTAGCATTATTATACTTCTTATTATTATTGACTGATTTTTTTTTTTGTGATAAATATCAAAAGATTATTGGTTATATTAACGTATGCATTTCTACTTTGACACAATGTCTTCTTCTTCTTCTTCTTTCGGCTTTTCCCTTCAGGGGTCGCCACAGCGAATCATCTCTCTCCACCTATCCCTATCTTCTGCATCCTCAACCCTTGCACCCACTAGCTTCATATCCTCATTTATTACATCCATATACCTCCTCTTTGGCCTTCCTCTTTGCCTCCTGCCTGGCAGCCCCATGTCCAACATTCTCCTACCAATATACTCACTGTCCCTCCTCTGAACATGTCCAAACCATCTTAATCTGGCCTCCCTAACTTTGTCCCCCAAACGTCCAACATGAGCTGTCCCTCTGATGTACTCATTCCTAATCCTGTCTAATCTTGTCACTCCCAAAGAGAACCTCAACATCTGCAGCTCTGCTACCTCGAGCTCTGACTCCTGTCTCTTCCTCAGTGACACTGTCTCTAAACCATACAGCATGGCCGGTCTCACCACTGTCCTGTACACCTTCCCCTTGATTCTCGCTGATATTTTCCTATCACACAGAACTCCCGACACCTTTCTCCACCCATTCCAACCTGCCTGCACTCGCTTCTTTACCTCTTTCCCACACTCTCCATTACTCTGGACTGTTGACCCCAAGTACTTAAACTCCTGTACCTTCTTCACCTCTTCACCCTGTAACCTTACTGTTCCACTTCCCTCCCTTTCATTCACACACATGTACTCAGTCTTACTACGACTGACCTTCATTCCTCTTCTCTCCAGCGCAAACCTCCACCTCTCCAGGTTTTCCTCCACCTGCTCCCTGCTCTCACTACAGATCACAATGTCATCTGCAAACATCATTGTCCAAGGAGACTCCTGTCTGACCTCCTCTGACAACTGGTCCATCACTATAGCAAACAGGAAGGGGCTCAGAGCCGATCCCTGATGCAGTCCCACCTCCACATTGAACTCCTCTGTCTGACCTACAGCACACCTCACCACTGTCCTGCTCCTCTCATACATGTCCTGCACCACTCTGACATACTTCTCCGCTACTCCTGACTTCCTCATACAGTACCACAGCTCTTCTCTTGGCACCCTGTCATATGCTTTCTCCAAGTCTACAAACACACAGTGCAACTCCTTCTGACCATCCCTATACTTCTCCATCAAAATCCTCAGAGCAAAAATTGCATCCGTTGTGCTCTTTCTGGGCATGAAGCCATACTGCTGCTCACAAATTTCCACTACCTTCCTTAACCTAGCTTCCACTACTCTTTCCCATACCTTCATTGTATGGCTCATCAACTTTATCCCCCTATAGTTACTGCAACTCTGCACATCACCCTTATTCTTAAAGATCGGCACTAACACACTTCTTCTCCATTCCTCAGGCATCCTCTCACTCTCTAAAACCCTGTTGAACAAACTAGCTAAAAATTCCACTGCTGCCTCTCCCAGACACTTCCAGACCTCCACCGGAATGTCATCAGGACCAACTGCCTTCCCACTTTTCATCCTCTTCAAAGCCTTCCTGACTTCATCCTTTCTAATCTTATCTACTTTCTGTTCCACAGAGTTCACCCCTTCTACTCTTTTTTCCCTCTCATTTTCCTCATTCATCAGCTCCTCAAAGTATTCCTTCCATCTCCTCTGTACACTCTCCTCACTTGTGAGCACCCTTCCATCTCTATCCTTAATAACTCTAACTTGCTGCACATCCTTCCCATCTCGATCCCTCTGCCTAGCTAACCTGTACAAGTCCTTCTCTCCTTCTCTAGTGTCTAACCTAGTGTACAACTCTTCATATGCCTTCTGCTTGGCCTTAGACACCTCCCTCTTCACTCTGCGCTGTAACTCCTTGTATTCCTGTCTATTCTCTTCAGTCCTGTCCATGTCCCACTTCTTCTTGGCTAACCTCTTCCTCTGGATACTATCCTGAACTTCCTCATTCCACCACCAAGTCTCCTTATCTTCTTTCCTCCTTCCAGATGACACACCCAGCACCTTTCTCCCTGTCTCCCTGATCACTTCTGCTGTAGTTTCCCAGTCATCTGGCAGCACTACCTGACCACCCAGAGCCTGCCTCAACTTCTGTCTAAATTCCTCACAACATTCCTCCTTTTTCAGCTTCCACCACTTGGTTTTCTTCTCTATCTTTGACCTCTTCGTCTTACAGACCATCAAAGTCATCCTACACACCACCATCCTATGCTGTCTGGCTACACTCTCTCCCACTACCACTTTACAGTCACTAATCTCTTTCAGATTGCCTCTTCTACATAGAATGTAGTCTACCTGTGTTCTCCTACCTCCACTCTTGTAAGTCACTCTATGCTCCTCCCTCTTCTGAAAATAAGTGTTAACCACACCCATGTCCATCCTCTTAGCAAAGTCCACTACCATCTGTCCTTCAAGGTTCCTTTCCTTAACTCCAAACTTGCCCATCACCTCCTCATCACCTGTGTTCCCCTCGCCAACATGTCCATTAAAATCCGCTCCTATCACCACTCTCTCACCCGTGGGAATACTCTCCATCACCTCATCTAATTCACTCCAGAATCTCTCTTTCTCCTCTAACTCACAACCTACCTGTGGGGCATAACCACTAACAACATTCAACATCACCCCTTCAATCTCTAACTTCAGACTCATCACCCTGTCTGACACTCTCTTCACCTCCAGGACATTCCTCACAAACTCCTCCTTCAGGACCACACCTACCCCATTTCTCTTACTATCCACACCATAATAAAACAGCTTGAATCCTGCTCCTATACTACGAGCCTTGCTACCCTTCCACCTGGTCTCCTGTACACACAGTATATCCACCTTCCTTCTCTCCATCATATCAGCCAGCTCTCTACCTTTCCCTGTCATAGTACCAACATTCAGAGTTCCTATTCTCAGTCCTACACTCTTACCTTTCCTCTTCTCTCTCTGCCTGTGCACTCTCCTCCCTCCTCTACTTCTTCGACCAACAGTAGCCCAATTTCCACCGGCGCCCTGTAGGTCAACGGCGCCGATGGCGGTCGTTGTTAACCCGGGCCTCGACCGATCCGGTATGAAATTCGTACTGACGATTCGCATGGTTAAATTTGGCAATGTTTTACGCCGGATGCCCTTCCTGACGCAACCCTCTCTATTTATCCGGGCTTGGGACCGGCACAGAAGTCACTGGACTGTGACCCCCATGGCTAGATTACTTTGACACAATGTCTAACCCAGATTAAACATGGCTCATACCATACTGAACTTATTAGACAGTTATTACTGTTAATAAATTTTTAGTTGAACCTAATTTCTGTTTCTCGGAGCGTGGGGTAATGTGTCCGCTCAGGTGTTTCTATTTAGATGTTAAAACCTTTGTGTACCGACTGGTAGACTTTTTAGAGTGTTGTTCATAGGCAGGTTCATGCTTTGTGACCTAGAAAACTGAACTGCACTGGTTATTGTTTCAGTCCTATTCATTAAAGACTCTGGCTGTTTTCTTTTGTTTCAGGCTGAAGAGGGAAATATAGAGTACAAGGTAAACTTTTGTGATTCACTTCTTGTTTTATAATTCCTCATTAGCCAAAATAAAAGATTAATATCAGTTATTAGAACCTCAGAGAGACTTTACCTTGAAAAGGCAGGTTTTTTTCTTTTAAGAAACAAATTCATGTCATTGGAAGAGCTTTTCTAGAGCATAAGATTCAAGATAATATGCAACTATATGTAACTGTGTACGTGACGAACAAAATCTTGAAACTTTTAAAACACTATGAAAAACACACACTTTCTGTTGATTAAAATTGGCTTGCTTCCTTATACAGATGGTGTAAAGCTGTCACAATATTTTCTTCTTCAAACTCTGCAAGATGTCACTTGACGCACTGTATTTCGAGTTACAGGAGTCTGTCTGGCTCGATTTTTTTAAATCCAGATATAATTCATTATATAAATTGTAATCTCATATCATATAGAATGATTGGTGCCGTATCCAGCCGGCCCCTGCCACATTCTGCCTTTGCTTTGTAAAGCTATTATTTTGTCATTATCACACACAAACTCTCTCACTGATCTTAGTAACTGATATAAGGAATGATGCTTGTTGGAAATTGTTCTAATCTCTACTTTCATTGTGCCTCAGCTGAAGCTGGTGAACCCCACGCAGTATCGCTTTGAGCACCTGGCCACACAGATGAAATGGAGGCTGCAGGAAGGCAGAGGAGAGGCTGTGTATCAAATCGGTGTGGAAGACAATGGCTTGCTGGTTGGATTATCCGAGGCAGATATGAGAGCTTCGCTCCGGACCCTCCACATGATGGCTGAAAAGTATGGCCTTAATTATATTCACTCAACTCCTGGGCACAGTTGAAATAGCACAGTATTGAAACATGCGTGCATGTTTGATTTCTTTCTTTCTATATATATATATATATATATATATATATATATATATATTTTTTTTTTTTGTTTTTTTTGTTTTTTTTTTGGGAACCCCACATGGCACTGATAATGGTAGATAATGAGTGGGCAGTGTAGAGTATTAAAAAGTACAAATAATAGGTTTGTGCCCACACAGTGCAGTTAAATACTTATTGGACCACTAAATTTACATGATTGTCCACATCTTTGTGGTGATCTCTCAGGGTGGGTGCTGACATTACAGTTCTCAGAGAGAGGGAGGTGGATTATGACACAGAGGAGCCTCGAAGAATTGCAGAAGTCCTTGTCAGGAAAGTGCCAGATGACCAGCAGGTCAGCAGTCATGACGTTTACAATTTAAAGCATATCAGAGGCCTATATACACATGGCTTGGTGTCTGTGATGCTGTGTATTATGTTCAGATTATGAAGAGCCGGGAGTGTGATGGTGTGATTTTGTAATATACATTTAGCATATCTCTCTTGTAGAACAAACATAGCAGTTACACCAAGCCAATAGATACTCATAATGCTGCATTGTTATCACTGTAGATATTAACATATATTAACATATGATGTTTTATAAACCAAAATAATTTTTTTGACATTAATACAGTGAATTTGCTCTGACACTTTAATGTGGATGTATTTACAGTTCCTGGACCTACGGGTAGCTGTGCTGGGTAACGTGGACTCGGGGAAGTCCACTCTTCTTGGTGTGCTCACACAAGGAGAGCTGGATAATGGCAGGGGCAGAGCACGACTAAACCTCTTTAGGCATCTCCATGAGATTCAGACAGGAAGGACCTCCAGTATCAGCTTTGAGATCCTGGGCTTTAACAGCAAAGGAGAGGTAAGGGATCACAGTTTATGTCATATGACCTGAGCTCAAGTTGTTTATTTTATTTTAAAACTATGTCCTTCCTGCTTTTGCCAGGCCATTTGTTTTGTATCTGCATTGTTATTTGTTTATATATCTATTTTGTTTCATATCCAGGAATGTTTTGTTCTGGGTGGAATTAAGCATTGCTTGCCATTATCACACAAGAAGAAGTTGTTTAGATCATGTTATATTGTTTAATCACAGTTAATGAATGTCCATTACATAGGTGGTGAATTACAGCGAGTCACGCACAGCGGAGGAAATTTGCGAGAGCGCCTCAAAAATGATAACCTTCATAGACTTGGCTGGTCATCATAAATATCTAAAGACTACCATCTTTGGCCTCACCAGCTACTGCCCTGACTTTGCCATGCTGGTGGTCAGTGCAAACACTGGCATCGGTAAGTCTGTATCTAGCTCCTAGCTCTGGTTTAAAAGATAATCAGTCTAGACTGCAAGATCTTTAGCCTTCGACAGATAAATCGAGTTAAGGTGACTCGGTCAGCAGAGCAGATACTGATAAATGTTAGATAAGAGGGCAAAGTAACACAAAGCAGCCTTGCAATATTTACGTGCACTGCAGCCTTATCACACTGAACCAGATGCAGCTTCTCAAATAACCCATATAGCTTATGTAATTTTTTTATGTAATGAAGAATATTACCCACCCCCTGTATAGTATGTGTTTTCCCAATATATCCCAGGCTGCCCTGTAGAGTGCAGGAGGTGGGGTAGAGGTGGGGAGATGTAGCAGGCTGGAGTGGAGGAATGGTTAGCATTCAGTAATTTGAACCCTGCTAGCCTAGTGCTGACTCTTCAGCCTTAAGGATACGACAAAATAAGGAATAATGAATGGAGGAGATTTACACTGGATTTCAGCGCAGTCTTCAACACAAATGACTTTTCCACAAATTCAGTCAAATGTTTTTAATGTAAATTCTTAGCCTATAGTTTATCAATATAGCAAATTTAGGACAGTGAGGCTCTAAAACCAATAATCTTACAGCATATTCTCAACAGTAGCCTGCAAGGTCATGTTGTGCATAATGCAAACGAGAACTGAGCTTTGTGGTGTCTGAGACTTGACCCTGTCTGCAGTGAGAGGAAGGAGTTCCCATCTCACAAAGGCCTGGAAATCACTCATGTTGCCAGTTTCTTGTCAGTCATTAACGTTGGCCATCTGACTTTTGACGGATGCTCCTCTTTTAGCCTCTGACAGTTAGAGGTCACCTAATGTGTTTGTTTTCAACCTGTCAAGAGATCCTGTCAGTGAGGTGCGTGTTGGTGGGTTAAACATAAACAAGGTGTTCCAGATGTCTGTATTCGGATTTCTGCTGCGTTAGAGGGAAGTGGGAGGTCTGCATTTGGAATTGCACCAATTTTGAGCTATAAAGTGAAGGGGGAAAAAAAACAGATTTGCTTTTCCTTTACGTTTGTTTTTTTTTTTTAAGCGAAAAAGAACCACTTAACTGTTATGAGTAATGTTTATTTGCCTTCACAAAACAGCAAACTGTATAGTCAGTTATAGATTTACCAACGTAATTGTCCATATTGATTATTCTAACAGTTTATTATTGATTCTGTGAGCATCTAAGTTGGTTTGAGCTTATCTTGCTGAGCTTATGATTGAAAAGTCCAGAGGATGTGTGTTTCTAACTAGATAAGTGTTTCAAATTGAGATCCTTTGTTTTAGAGCGTTTTGACGCTTGTAAAAAAAAAAAAAAAAAAAAAAAAAGGACAAAGTTAAAGTGATAGAAAGAAACCTGGAGCACAACTGAACACTAAATGATGGCTATTTGAATGCTGTAGTTTTAATCTTTGTATCATATTAAATATATAAATCGACCAGGCATAACATTATGACCTCCTGCCTAATATTGTGTTGGTCCCCCTTTTGCTGCCAAAACAGCCCTGATGCGTCATGCACTGTGTATTCTGACACATTTCTATCAGAACCAGCATTAACTTCTTCAGCAATTTGAGCAACAGTTGAAAGTAACAGATCCACTCGTCTGTTGGGTTGGATCACATGGGCCAGCCTTCGCTACCCATATGCATCAATGAGCCTTGGCCGCCTATGGCCCTGTCACCGGTTCACCACTGTTCCTTCCTTGGACCACTTTTGATAGATACTGACCACTGCAGGCCAGGAACACCCCACATAAGCTGCAGTTTTGGAGACGCTCTGATCCAGTGGTCTAGCCATCACAATTTGGCCCTTGTCAAACTCGCTCAAATCCTTACGCTTGCCCATTTTTCCTGCTTCTCAAATCAGTGTTATTCACCTCACCTCTTAGTGCTCAGAATGTTATGGCTGATCACTTTAAATAATGTCTTTCCATATGCTCGCATATGACATTTATATCTTTCTGCACTCCTGGCTTCTGGCCTGAGATGCACCCCAGAGCAGAATTCTGTCTTGTCAGCAGGCAGAAATCATTTCTCATAGTAACGAAATTATGCATCTGATCGTTATCTTCAGACATCAATCTCTCCATGGCCTTCATGGTGGATTCAGAGCTGATGGTGTACCCAGTAACACATTTGTCTAGACATGGAAAAATGCTTTCAAATTGTGTTTTGGTTTTCTCAAGCATGTTCTGCATAACAAGGATGAGGCATGAGCTCAGTAAAACGAGAGTGGCAGCAGTAGCTTCTCATAAGTCTTTAAAGGACGCATTGGTTTAATACGGTTTTTTTTTACATGCTCACTTTAGGTTAAGTAAATAAAAATGCCTTTGTTCATTTCTAGCAGTATAGCATTTTGTTTAGTGGGCTGGTGTATTCTGTTCTGGTCAAGCCTGACATAGATCCTCTTTTTTGTCAGAGCTGCTGTTCAAACACACATGTACTGTATAGGAATAGCTCACGTATAGCCTGTCTCCTGAAAATAAAAATATAAAATACAGCTGTTCTTGGTTCAGTGCGTCATTGTTCTTTATGTGTTATATGATATGCTACGGGTGAGATCTCCAGTGTTTATATTATTGTATACAAGCACATATAGAAGTAGCTGTAGATAAGGACATCTGCCAAATATCGTAAATGTATTAAAGTTTTTGTCATGATTCTCCCTTACAATTACTGCAGGAGGCATGTGAAATATGTTACTATTGAGAAGTACTATAAAAATAATTGTATAGATTTATAAATGTCAAGTTCACAACAAACGTGATCTGATTTTCAGTGGGCACCACACGGGAGCACCTTGGTCTGGCCATGGCTCTGAAGGTGCCAATCTTCATCGTGGTCAGTAAAGTGGATCTGTGCACAAAAGCCACGGTGGAGAGAACTGTACGGCAGCTGGAGCGCGTCCTCAAGCAGCCTGGCTGCAACAAAATTCCACTGGTGGTGAACAGCCAAGACGACGCCGTCACTGCAGCCCAGCAGTTTGCACAGTCCCCCAGGTACAAAGTGCTTTTAAAAATACACAGCAGTGCTTATTACACAGTAATAAGCACTGCTAACAAGACAAATGGGTCATATTAGACTGCTTTAACAGTCTAAGGTTTTTATGCATTGTTAGATTGTTTGACTGTACAAGAAAACAAAACTTTGCAGTGTGGAGGAGGTTCTCGGACATCAGTGACTTACTGTTCTTTACGCTGTGTCTCATTAATTTTGGCTTTACATTATTGATCTGTTTAGCGTCACGCCAATCTTCACATTGTCCAGCGTATCAGGGGAGAACCTAGAGCTGCTCAAGGTGTTCTTTAACATCCTGCCTCCCCTCAGCAACAGCAAAGAGCAGGAGGAGCTGATGCAGCAACTCACCGAGTTCCAGGTTCTTATAATCAATAGCCTAGATTTCACAAAGCAAACATAGCACTTGCCATAATCCTTCTTTATAAAGGAATACTTTACTCAAGCACTCAAGATTCAGACCTTGTTTGTATTTGTCCTTCAGGTTGATGAGATTTACACAGTTCCTGATGTTGGGACTGTAGTGGGAGGAACTCTTTACAGGTAATAACATGTACTACATTTTAAATCATTGTTGAAGTGTTTTTATTTTCATTAATCACGGCCTAATCCGTCTTGCTTCGTTGCAGTGGTATCTGCCGAGAGGGGGAGCAATTAGTGGTAGGGCCGATGGATGACGGCCAGTTCTGCGATCTCACCGTGTGCAGCATCCAGAGAAACCGATCAGCATGCAGAGTGCTTCGAGCAGGACAGGCAGCTACCCTAGCACTGGGCGAGTTCGACCGCTCGTTGTTACGAAAGGTTTGCATGTGTGGCTGCATGCAAGGTATGATTTGCGTAAATGGCTTGCTTTTCTGTTCTCTTATGTACGTGTTATTTGTATTTTAGGGAATGGTGATGGTGAGTCCAGAGATGCATCCCACTATCTGCTGGATGTTTGAGGCTGAGATCGTACTGCTCTTCCATGCCAAGACGTTTCACAAGGGCTTCCAGGTGACCGTGCATGTGGGCAATGTGAGACAGACAGCCACAGTGGAGGCTCTGCAAGGAAAGGTGAGACTATGATTGTGCTAGGATCTATAGAATGCCTTTGCCTATGACTCGGTAATAAGGGTGTCTGACTTTCTTCCCACTATTGAAGTGCACACACTGATAGATGAAGCAAAGCACATGGTGGGCTGGTATTTCAGTACTGATCACAAACTAATGAACTTCTAGGCACCTAGGTATTTGTTTGTTGCTGTAAAATCTAAAGCCTTATCCGATTCTAATATGTGTCAGACATCAGTACTGCTGAGCTGTGCCTGCTTAGTCTTGTTAGTGCCTGGGATGTCGGCACTCACTTTGTCTGAATGCACATCTTTATTTTTCTCTTATTCAATTCCATTTATATTGACATGGGGCATTGGTGGCTCAGTGGTAGGTTACTCGCCTATCATGCGAAAGGCCCGGGTTCGATTCCAGCCAATGCCTCAACCCCAACCACTGGATGCAGTGCCGGTCCCAAGCCCGGAAAAATGGGAGGGTTGCGTCAGGAAGGGCATCCGGCGTAAAACGTTTGCCAAGTTGTTGTGCGGACCAATTGGTCCGCTGTGGCGACCCCGAACAGGGAGCAGCCGAAAGCAACTTCTAATTCCATTTATATTGACGCAATTGGGTTAGGTTACATGGTCTATGCATGTTAAATAAAAATATGTAAGAAAGAATATATCTATCGTTCTTTGTGTTTGTCAGGAGGAGCTGCGCACAGGTGAGAAAGCGGTGGCACGATTCAAATTCATCAAGCATCCGGAGTACCTCAAAGTTGGAGCCAAGCTGCTTTTTAGACATGGAGTTACCAAAGGCATTGGACAAGTCACTAAGCTACAACCCTTGTCCCAGTACCAATACCAAACATAGTCTGATTCTTACTCTTACCCACTTTATTTATCTCTCTCTCTCTCTCTCTGTGTCTTTCTCTCGGTCTTGACCAGCTCAAAGGATACAAGCACAGCCTAGAAAAATTCACCAGTCCTTCAATCATCCTCAGAGTCCTTTTTGTAATCCCCCACACCCCCCCCCCAAATCATTTACATATTCTTTTCTTCTGCCAAAGCCTTTCCTCCACTGACCTCAAGCTTTTTATATATATTTTTAATAGGACCGTTTTTTCTCTTAAGATATTAGTCTAGTTTATAGATTTTTTTTAATGTTTTTTTTAACTATGGCAATAGTTAAAAAAAACTGGCAATATAAGGAAGTGAGCTGGTCCTGCTGTAAGCATAAATGCAATGGACACCATATAAAGGTTGGATCAGAAGTGTAGTAGCTGTTCTTGTCAATATGAGTGGACACAGCAATTTGAGGCTTTTTTTTTTAGGCTAATTAGGTAAATGATGATAGCTGAGCTCTAATGCATTATTTACCTCATCAGCATTGTTTGACTTTTTTTCCATTTCAAAGCCTTCTAATGAGCTCCTTGCACAGTTCACACTCGTTTAACCGCAAAATACAAGCAAAGTGTGAGCATGCTTCATCACCACTTCAGAATTTAGTCCCAGCCCAATTTATGTCACACTCACACACGAGCATATCCAGGTGTGTTGGAACTAAGTTCTGCAGCTTGGGAGATCTCTAGGAAAGGTACTGGAAACCTTTATATTAATAATTAAAGGCAACAGACTTTAGGATTGTTTTGAATTAGTTACTTTTCGTGAGTGTCCGAGTCTAGTCATGTCTTCACAAGTCTACTAAAGTGTAATGTATTTTAATGGCAGCTACAATAGTGATTGAGTTTTATCACTATCTTGTCAACCAACTATTTAAAATGAAATGCCATCACTTAGCTTAAACCTGCTAACAGTCTGTTAAAGGATGTTAACAATCTCTGTAAAAGGATGACGGATGTAAAACGAGGCACTTTAACGTAGTGGCAGGCTCAGGCTGTTCAGGGTTGAATGTTTCAGCTCAATGAGACCCGCTCACTGAAGGTGTCTTACACTGCCTTATGATCACATGGTTCTCTGTGCTTCACTGTTGCCGAATACCACTTCGTATGACAATATCAGTTTCGTCCTATATATAGTAATGTTGATTATGTTGATATTCTTGCCTACACTCAAGTGCTTTAGTTGCTCAGGAAGTGTTGCATGTTTCCTCCTTCACATCGACCCTAAATCAAGAGAAGTAGAAATCGGCTTGAACAGCTCTGAAGGATGAAAACCCGTCTCTCTCAAAGCATCTCTGCTGCTCTTTCACTGATTATGCAAAATGCACTGCAGGCCTCAGGCAGGACTTTTTTTCTGACCTGGTATGTCACAGACTTTCCTTGTTAGCTATCTTGTCGTTTTCTTTAGGTTACTGATATCACAATGTTAAATCGAGGTGCTCTTTCGTAGTGCCTTGAGCCTGACGAGCTCCTTTTTCTAAGTTTGATGTCGAACCCCACACACTTTTTTAGCTTTCTGAACTTGGTGCTAAACCTGTACTATTAAGAACATAAAGAGGGTTGATACATTAGTTTCTAAACCCTGACAACGTGTTTGTCTACAACAACCAGTTTATGCATGTCATGTTCTCCTATGTACCACATTAAGGCACATGTTAACACCTTTACATGTTGTACATTGTGTTTGTTGTGCAATTTTAGAGGTAGGAAAAACAAATGTATTTAAAACCAAAATGGAAAAATGTAATAAACGAAGGTGTAGTTATTTCTAGTTTTATCCACTCTTCTATTTTTGACCCCTTATTTTGATGTCTTTTTTTTGGGCTTGCCATGAAAAGAGACACTGGAAAAAAGTGGGTTTTTTGTTTTTTTTTTTTATTTCTTAAAGAATTTTAGAATTTTAGCTTTACTTTTCAGTGAATTGATAAAAAATAATTTGTATATTTATGGTGTGTGTGTATATATATATATATGTATAACAAAATAAAATGTTCATGACTGATTCCTTTAGTGCTGTTCTTTTATTGGTGTATGGTAAAAAAGTGTTTTTATCTCCAGTAGGCCATAAAATACACCTTTTGTATGGTCTAAAGTTTGTGGATACCATCACACCCATACTGCCACAAAATTGGATACACACAATTGTATATGATGTCATTGTTTATTGAAGCATTACAATTTCCTTTTGCTGGAACTAAGGGGCCCAAACATTTTGGAGTTGAAGCATCTCCTGTGACGTGGTTTGCCAAGGTTGGACTCTATAGTGTCCTGCACTGAGCCCTGACCTCTTTTGGATGCTCTGGAACCCCGACTCCAACCCAAACCTCTATACAAAATCCGTGGCTGACCTTTCTACTGCAGTTGTGGCTGAAATGGTGATAATTTATTGCCATAGCAATAAAGTGGGAATCGGAGGTAGTGATGGTTGTCCACAAACTTTTGGCTGTACAGTATATAAAAAGGTGTGCATGATGAAATAGGCTGTCAGCCTTGCTCACAGAGACTGAAGGCTGATGTAAGAAGTTGCAATCACATTCCAGCACCATGAAAGCCATCAGTGACAACATACAATTACTGTAGTGACATGCAAATGCTAAACAAATCTGCCACTCCTTACTCAACTCACGAAAGAAGACAAAAGTTTAGTGCAGTGAAACTTTTTTTTTTTAACTGCATTGCTGTATAGCTAACACCTGGTATTATTAACATTTAATTAAAGTAGTTGTAGTGTTGGTGTTTGGAGTAAACCAATTAAATTCCAGTCACAAGCCCTTCTTTCAGAATCATTTATAAGACCCAGTAATGGTAGGAAATATATTTAAATGTTGATTAGTTTGTGTTCACACTTGGAATACTCACAAGCACATACACTATATAAGGTTTTAGGACACGCCTCCAAATCATTGAATTCAGGTATGAATTTCATGCTCCCAACTTTGTGGGAACATTTTGGGGATGACCCCTTCCTGTTTCAACATGACTGCACACCAGTGCACAAAGCAAGGTCCATAAAGACATGGATGAGTGAGTTTAGTGTGGAGGAACTTGACTGTCCTGCACAGGGTCCTGACCTCAACCTGACAAAACACCTTTAGGATGAATTACTGTGGAGACTGTGAGCCAAGACTTCTCGTCCAACATCAGTGCCTGACCTCACAAATGCGCTTCTAGAGGAACGGTCAAAAATTCCCATAAACACACTCCTAAACCTTGTGGAAAGCCTTCCCAGAAGAGTTAACGCTGTTATAGCTGCAAAAGGTGGGCCAACTCCATATTACATTCATGTGCATGTAATTCAATGATTTGGAGGAGTGTCCCAAAACATTTGGCAATATAGTGTAGGCACTAGCAGTGTAACACACACTGGGGGTAAAAATGGCAGCACTGTCAGTCTACTGTATGAATTCAAGCAATGACAGTTCCTCAATTTATACCAGTTTATAATTGGTCTATTTTTAGATTATTGGTCTAGATTATTAGAACTAGAGACTATTATTATTATTAGTAGTAGTAGTATGAAATCCCACTCATACAGCATAGCATTATTTTCTAATAATTCATATTGTTTATTTACCAAAATATAAATAAACTAGGAGCATAATTTAAACTATGGCAACCCTAAACAGGCAGTTACTAACCTCTCTAGTATGCTTTCTAAAAGGAAAAACCTCTTATTTGTGTCTGTTTATTCCAAATCATGTATTTGTATTGAATTATAAGACTAATGCACACAAATAAGTGTTTGTTTTTTTACATAGTATGTTTAGTTTCTTGATATAAGTTCCAGTTAACATGATCAACACCAGCTTTCTAGGTTGTTATACTGTGTTGCCCTCTTGTGGGGGTTACTGAGCATCACATTACTCATCAATAATAACACATTTAACAACGTTAAAACAATATTTTATTAAAATCATTATCAGGAAGGGACTTAAATTCTAAAGTGACTCAAGTTTCTCAAGCTTTCTGCTTGAGAAATTATTCTTTTTGTATATTTATAGCATGTTCATATTTGTAAACCAGATAAAATGTCTGCAAAAGCATGATTCAGAAACTGACGTAAAATAGACTGATTACGTATAGGAGCCAGTTTTTTTTTAAAATAATTAAATTAGGCTTTCTTGAAGAAAGAATCCAAAGTGGTTGATTTGTCCATGGGCTTTGCTCGCTTTGCCTGAGGCCCAGCCTGAGTTTTGGGTCTGCTCTTACCACGTGATGACGACGGCGTTTGAGCCATGACTGGTGCAGAAAATGATGAGGGTAATGATGTAGAGGTGGAGGAAGAGAGGGAATTCTGCAGATCGAGGGCATAGTGGTAGTCGGTGTGTTCTGGTATCTCCCACATTAGTACTTCCTGTCCACATCGTTCGCACGTGTGAAAGTCCTCTTTGCTATCTTTAAAGTTGACATTTTGAGGGAGGATCTCAGCAGGATTTGGCTCATCGACACTAACTGAAGTGCATGCAGTCTGAGATTTTTCCTCTATGCTTTCTTTCGTGTCTTTCTCTATAAGGAACCTTTCAGAGGTTTTCTCCATTGTCTTTCTTTGAAAAAAGGAGGAAAGTGACATATTTGAAACCATTGGCACCTTTTGAGGACTTTCTGTACTGTGTGGAAGGTTCTCAGAAGAAGACAAGGCAACGGGTTCCTTTTCTATAAAGCTTTCGTCTGCTTCCTTCTTTTTCTTTTCAGCAGCTTTTTGGAAAAGGGTTTGGATAGCTCCAGGTTTCTTTGGTGCAGTTTCTGTTTTCGAAGCTGGTTCATTTGCTTTTCGACGTGACTGGGTTGGTGCTATGTCACTGCTGAGGAAACTCGTGATTTCTCCTGATGAGTTCTCAATGAACTTGCTGGCAGATAAATGAAGACAGGTGAGTGGTGGAGACCTAGAGGACAAATAACAAGAGACACTAAATCAAGGTCATCAAATCATAATGTGTTTGTGGGACATACAGTATTTTATCATCATTTTAATTCGCTGTGTAGATTTGTCCTGGTAATAAAACAAAGCTCATGTTTTTGCTAACTTCATGCACTTTTCTGTAAAGAAAACATGACCACTTTTTAAAGGATAAACTGACCAAGCAATTTCCTGCTATACTTATCGCTGACTGTATGCAATCTCATAATTTGATCCATTGTATAAAATACACTGCAGGAATATGGAAAGAAATATATTGATGGCTTCATATCAAGACAGCAGAATTACTCCAGTGTCCTTGGCTCGAGGTCACACAAGGTTAAGTGGTTTAACGGGATCAAGAGTCCAAAACAACTTGAAACAAGACTCACCAGGCTTCCTGATGGCTGCCAGCAGCATTAAGGCTCTTAATGATGGCAAAGCTGTCGGAAGAAATCTTTGAGGCTTCATAGCGTGATAGAGCAAAGCAGCGAGAGAAACTGTTGGGCTTTCTATCTCCAGCCTGGTGGACCCCCACAGTCAGCAGCTTAGCAACTCGGCCGTTCTGCAGAATAAACAGCAAAAATTTCTGCATGTCACAGGGGGGAGAAAATATGGAACAGCATGACGAGAATTTAACAATTACCATCTCTTTATCTTTATTCAGTCTATCCTCCAGCTCAAGGGCCAACTGGTGCAGCCAGTATTCAACCTAGAATACAGAACACAACACTATAACATGCAGATGACATAAGAATTTGTATAGATATCTTCTCTACTTATAATAATAACTTTATTATTACCTGTGTTTTTGTAGCCAGAGCTGACTTTCCCTGAAAGTTCTTGCTACAGCCGATGGATTTGGGAAGCTGCCTGGGTTTCACTGGCTCGAACTCAATGCCTCTGCACAAATCGTACAACCATCGTCTAGAAAAAAAAACAATAAAACACTTCAAACAAATTGCTCCGAATGGCTCATACAGTTATTTTGCTTAGACAGATGGAGACTAACAATATTCTAAAGCACAATCTTTCCAACTGGAATAACTGGATTTTCTTACTGCTTTAGAAACACATTGGGTTGGAGCTCTACTCTGTCTACAAGTGACAAAAAATGTGTATAAGCTAAAATATGCCAACTTGAAGTCAGACCACTTTACATAGAGTATAACATAATGGAGCTGTACAAGACAGTGGTGAGAGCGGCCATGCTGTATTGTTTAGAGACAGTGTCACTGAGGAAGAGATAGGAGTCAGAGCTAGAGGTAGCAGAGCTGAAGATGTTGAGGTACTCTTTGGGAGTGACAAGGTTGGACAGGATTAGGAATGAGTACATCAGAGGGACAGCTCATGTTGGACGTTTGGGGGACAAAGTTAGGGAGGCCAGATTAAGATGGTTTGGACATGTTCAGAGGAGGGAGAGTGAGTATATTGGTAGGAGAATGTTGGACATGGAGCTGCCAGGCAGGAGGCAAAGAGGAAGGCCAAAGAGGAGGTATATGGATGGAATTAATGAGGATATGAAGCTAGTGGGTGCAAGTGTTGAGGATGCAGAAGATAGGGATAGGTGGAGAGAGATGATTCGCTGTGGCGACCCCTGAAGGGAAAAGCCGAAAGAAGAAGAAGATAACAATGGAGCTGAACCTACATTAAATATTAAAATACTTGTGTTAGGGTTTTTGTACTTTAATCCTTCTGCATATCACTAGTCACATCTAGAGAAATCTCTCCTGCCTTCACAGTAGTGTAATGTGATGAACATTTCTCTCTCTCTCTCACACACACACACAGATCCAGAATACACACAAGCCTTAATTCAGACTTGATCCGTGCCATGCCACAGTGTTTGGTGGAGAAGCACTGGGAGAGTCTTACCCAGTCTTTTCTCCGAAGTGTTCCTCCAGCTGCGCCCGTGTGAACCGAGTGAGCTCACCCATATTCTCTACCCCCAGAGTCTCTGTAATGGAGGCGCCCAGTTTCCCTCCTAAATTGCGACTGAAACACAACCACAGCAATTGCATTGTATCATACACTGTATATAAAAATAAACACTGTCTAAACTCTTAGCCTTATCTGGGAATATACTTACATTTTACTGATGGGTAATGTCATGAAGAGTTCAGGCACCGATCCAAGAGGAAGCACTGTCTGCCGATTTGGTTTGTTAAGACCGCACGCCAGCTTGGCCAATACCTTTAAAACAGTGTTGTTTTTTTTTAACCTTTTGTGCTATTAATTTCGAAATAACCTCTATAACAAGTTTCCTAACATGAAACAATACTAAAAAATATTTTATAGAATGATCAAAACTTTATTTAATCTCAGTCACCTCGATGACCTTGACAAAGTGGTAATAATATATTAGGTGTTTAAATATACAAATGAGGTAATGTTTTAAGAAAGCACCTTGTTATGAGAAATTCCTGCAGAGCATTGGAATCCAGTGTGCTGCTCCACTGCCGCCCTCATTTCCTCCACGATCATTGCTCCAACAGCCAAACACACCTCTGAGTAGCCTAAACAGCCTGGTTGAAAGCAGTCAGGCAGTGTGTTGAGCCACTCCTGCAGTCCCTTCAACCGCCACTCCTCTACATGCACAAAGAAATAAGTGAATTACTGCAGTTTCAATGTCTGCATGTAGCTTAGTTATGTTCTTAGGCACATCATTATTGCTACAATGTCCTTTTTTTTCCCTGAAAGGCTTCATAAACACACCTTTATTCACCAATGCATCTTCCACTGAGTCGGGAACGGGAAAGCCTTGCACGTAAGTTTTCTTCAGAAATTGTGGATCAATGCATGATTTTTCTAGGTCCTTCAATCTTTTCTGGACACTGCTGGTGAGGTCCATGTAGGCTTCGTCGATGCTGGCTCTCTCAATGACTGCAAATCGGGACATGATCTCGATCACTTCCACACTGGCCTCCCTGTAACTGGCCACAAAGACACAGTCCAAACTTTCAGTATCACGGAAAGACAAAACTGTGTTTTTATTACGTGAAGAGAATGTGGGCTTACCAGGTTAGATCAGCTTTCCCATGTGACTCTCGGACTCTCGCCACCTGAAGATCTGGACACAGTTTCTTGGCATCATCTGCCCACATGTTTCTGGTCACACCGTGGGCTCGGGCCTCATAACTGACTGCTATGATACTGATTAAGAAAAGAGATGTGAGCAATAAATGCAGCAATTTATGAATTCATGGCACAATTAGTAGCTTAATCTTGTGCTAAAAACATGAGGGGAATCAAACCTTCATTGTGAGTAAACAAAATTTATGTTTACAGGATCTGATATGCAAATGAGTATGACGATTCTATGAATATGCAAATGAGCATCCGGTGTCAACTCACCCTCCTCCTTTCCAGGTTTTGTACTGAGCCACGACGCAGGGTTTATTCCTCAGCTGAGGGTTCAACCTCTGCTCCACCTGCACGTAAAAGCAGTCCATATCCACCAAGGCCACCACTCTATCCTTCCCCACCTCCATCACGCTTCAGCTACAGTATGTATTACTCTCTTGTCGGTAGTTTGGTGTAGAAGCCGTGCTCCTGAGCACTACGCATGCTCTGTACTCAATCAGTGTACATAAACACGCTAGCACAGAAGCTAAAGAGCCAAGTAAAATACCTGAAAATACCACAAACACATCTGACAATCAACTAGAAGACCTGACATAGGACCAAGCTAATTAAAATCACTTCAACAAGCTTTACTGGCATGAATAAATCTCCCAAAATTGTCGAATTAACTAGCAACATAAACTTCGCGCCTACATCATACTCTTCCTTCCTACTTCCTACTCCTTCTTCTTCTTCTTCTTCTTGAACTAAACTGTGTATTATATCGCCCCCTGCCGGACTGGAGCTCAGGCGTGGAGTAATGGTCAATTTTTGTATATAATAGTGTATAATTCATGGGTTTCCTGAACTTTTTTTCTTTTCTTTGAGAGCTACTTTGACAAAATTAAGGTGGCCAAGGGCTCTACTCGTGTCATATTATTAGTAACATTTATCTACATAGCTTATCTGCACTTCGGGACTTTAACTGTTTACTGTTTACTATAGACATCCACTCATTCTGATAAAATACACTATTTTGCCAAAGGTTTTGGTACACGCCTCCAAATCCCTGAATTCAAGTTTTGTTTTCTTAAAGCTTCAGCATACCAAGACATTTTGGACATTTTCATGCTCCTAACTTTGTATTAACAGTTTGGGGATGACCCCTTCCTGTTCCAACATGACTGCACACCAGTGCACAAAGCAAGGTCCATAAAGACATGGATGAGCGAGTTTGGTGTGGAGGAACTTGACTGTCCTGCACAGAGTCCTGACCTCAACCCCATAGAACACCTTTGGGATGAATTACTGTGGAGATTGCGAGCCAGGCTGTCTCGTCCAACATCAGTGCCTGACCTCACAAATGCGCTTCTAGAGGAATGGTCGAAAATTCCCATAAACACACTCCTAAACCTTGTGGAAAGCCTTCCCAGAAGAGTTAATGCTGTTATAGCTGCAAAGGGAAGGCCAACTCCATATTACATTCATGTGCATGTAATTCAATGATTTGGAGGAAATTCAGTACATAAATTGAGTAAATCTAATGAATTTGATAAGAATTACTTAAATGTAAGCATTAGTTATCACAGAAAATTCTCTTTTGGTAACTGGAGTTGCTTTCGGCTGCTCCTGTTCGGGGTCGCCACAGCGGACCGACTGGTCCGCACATCAACTTGGCAAATGTTTTACGCCGGATGCCCTTCTGACGCAACCCTCCCATTTTTCCAGGCTTGGACCTCTTTTGGTAACTAATTTTGGTAAAAAAAAGAAAAAAAAAAAAGGAAATTTTCTGGAAACGAGCAATCTCCAGAATGGGTTGTGATTTTTTTTGCCTCTTATACATTATGTGATCTAAAGTATATGGATACCTGACCAATCACATCCAGATTTATTCTCCTTTTGCTAGTGTCATGTAAGGAGGGCACTAGGGTTGCCACATGAGGAGGTCTGGGGTGCAGACAATGTTTCATTTCATCCTAAAGGTGTTCAGCAGGGTTAAGGGTTGGGGCTCTGTGCAGGACACTTGAGTTCTTCCACTACAACCTTAGCAAAAAATGTCTTCAATTCATTGACCTCACTTTGGCCATTGTCATGCTGGAACAGATTTGGGCCCAGTGAAGGGAAATTTTCCCCCTTCTTTAACTTTGTGAGAACAATTTTAGGAAGGTCAGCATATGGGAGTGGTGGTCAGATGTTGACACAGCTTTGGCCAAACATGCTTGTTTTTCTTGATACACTAAAATGTTTGCTAGATCGTGCATCGATGATTGGACCAGCTTTGTTATCAAAGCCCTAAAATTAAGACAGGTTTAAGGAGGAAGAAATCCTTCATAATGATTACTATGGATAAACAGTAGAGTGGCTATAAAAAAAAGTCTACACACACACACACACACACACACACACACAAATTTTGCTTGGAATCATAATCACTTATTTCATCAACTTAGCATATCTCGATTTGGCGGATTTATTCCACTCTTCCGTGCAAAAATCGCTCTGGATCTATCAAAGTGTGACAGGATCTGTGAACACTAACCAGTGTGGTTTTGTAAGAAGAAATACATTGTTCTTGTTTTCTTTCCCCCTTTTTTTCTTCTTTGGAGTAAATCTGTTTCTTTTAGATTTTTCATAGAATTTTTCAAAAGTTTTCAAGCCTTTTCATAGACATTATTACCTGTTGTTACCAAGGGTTCTAATAATTCTGGAGCTGTCTTGAGAAATTCAACTGCTCTTCAGGTATTTTCTGTTGTTGTTGTTCACCATTAAGTTTAGTTCTTTATATGTCACATATACATAACAGTTAAATTCTTTCTTCGCATATCCCATCCTTGGGGGTTGGGGTCAGAGTGCAGGGTCAGCCATGATGCAGCACCCCTGGAGCAGGGTGGGTTGGGGGTCTTGCTCAAGGGCCCAACGGTGTCAGCTTGGCAGTGCTGGGGCTTGATGATCCCTGATCTTCCGGACAAAAGACCCACTTGAAGCCTTAACCACTTGAGTTACCACTGCCCCAAAAACGTGATGCTTAGCTAGATGCTAGTATTGTAAGGCTCAGTAAATGTCATTGTTTTCATTTCATTGCATTATATGTGAAATATATCATTTATATATGTGAAATATATCACTAAATCATTAATAGCTTTCGGCTGCTCCCTGTTCGGGGTCGCACATCAACTTGGCAAAATGTTTTACGCCGGATGCCCTTCCTGACGCAACCCTCCCATTTTTCCGGGCTTGGGACCGGCACTGCATCCAGCTAGGGTTGAGGCATTGGCTGGGAATCGAACCCGGGCCTTTCGCATGATAGGCGAGAAACCTACCACTGAGCCACCAATGATCCCTCCTAAATCATTATTAATATTCATTAATTTTAAAAAGGAAGGCAGACTGCCACATGCAGCGCCTCACTTGGATGTGTCTGAAGTCTCGAAGCTTGACTTCCCTACGTTTCTCCTACAAATGGGCCTTGAGCTTGTTTGGAGGTTCTAGCAGGGTAGCAGCTACTTCTATACCAACGATGCTCGTCCGTCTAGGAACCTGTCCTCTTCCACCGAGCGCGGAGCTTCGGGAGGGACGCACATGGAGTGGTGAGGGAGGAAGGGGACACCCGCCTAGCCAGCCAGATCAGCCGAATCAACCCTAGCGATCAATGGGGTGACAGATGTCGCAGCCAGATCGCCCTCACATCCAACAGTACACGCCCCCATGATAGGTTTATATACAGCGGAAAACTAACCCCTTTCTCGGAGCCGGTGATCGCCGACTGAGCCCATGTCTTTCGCTGCATACACATATAGTAATCTAAAACACAGAATCTGTGTTACTAATACGTTTATGTGTTTTTTTTATTTTTAAAACAGAGTTAAAAATGAAAAGATTTCAAGTTTCCCAGCAGGCTTTGTGGTATATGCAAATATATTGCGCAGCCATTGGTTCGAGTCCGCACAAAGGGACCGCCTTGAACAGCGTGACGGTGGCGTGTGAGTGTGTGTGTGAATATACGATATATAATGGGTTTAAAATAAAAAAAGCCACCTTGATTACTAAAACTGGACATTATTTATGTTCAATGCGTATCCTTTATACTCTTTACAGACCCCGAAACCGTTTGCGGGTAAATGTTTTTGCAGTTACATCCAATCGCCGCTAGATGGCGCAAGCACGCACATTCACAGAACGCCATCAACGGGTTCTAACTCAAATAATATGTTCCTGTTCTCTTAGGAACATATTATTATCTCCGCATATTATTATCTCGCTGTCGAAGTCTTTCTAGCCAACCTAGGTCTTTATCTAGGGAAGAAAAAACAATTAATGCACTCATACCGCGCCCTATAATACCTACGAATGAGCAGGTATCCGTGACGTCACCGTGAGGCCACACCCAGAGGTTTATTGTGAGAGCTCTTCGTATAGACAAACCTTTTCAGCTTTTCTGCGTGGTCCAGAAAGACTCGTCTCTGACAGTGCGAGCTGTATTTTTTTAGTGGGGAAAGCATTTTTTCGTGCAAAAAAAAAAAATGTCAGGAAAGGTTGTTCTGCATTATTTTAACGGGAGAGGAAAGATGGAGTCGATACGGTGGCTTTTGGCTGTTGCTGGTGTTGAGGTTTGTGCAAGACATTTGAAGCCTGTTCTCGTTTAAGATCGGGTTAAATCGTGTAACCTTATTCATATATGAGATGATTGCATTTACAGTTCGAGGAGGTTTATCTGACCACCGAGGAACAGTTCAGGAAATTGGTGGATGGTATGTGTTTCAGATTTGTAAAACTTTTAGTAGTAGGTGTTTGTTAGGGCAGGTTATTGCAAGCTACTTTAACTGTTGCTGTTATTTATTGTAGTCATTGATCTTTTTATGGATGAACTCTCCTAGCTGTTGAAATATTGACTGCTTAATGTAACTAAATGAGAACCTTTGCTGCAAAATAATAGTTTTTTATATAGTTTTTAAAAAATATATATATATATTTTTTTTATAGTAGTGCTCTAAAGCACACAAACTGTCTTAGTAAAAACTTTATTTGTTTTATTATTATGATTTCCAATCTCCAAGCAAACTTTAATTGTATATGCAAATATAGGATGCATCCATTAGCTGATTAATGAATATATTAAATGAAAGGAAAGCAATGCAGTAATACTATTAATAGTAATGTTTTCTAAAAAGAAAGCAATGCATGCTTTATTCATTTAAAAAAAAAAAAACAACAGTGTCTCAGGTAACAGGAGCCAATATATTAGCAGCTTAAATAAAGGACACCAGACTACTTTTTTTTTTTTTTTTTTTACACTATTTGTACTCTCTTAAAACCCCATTTTAACCAGAAATCCTTTCTGAAAATTTTGAACAAGCTCATCTTCATAGCATGTATACTTTGTAGGTTATTAAGGAAAGAGGGGTGTGGCACATCAGAGTGCTGGGCCAAATCTGAATGGCAGCCATTTTATAGGGAGTGGATTTTTTGAAAAGAAAAATATTGGATGTTTTTTAATTTCATGTATGTACTACAAAATGATGAAAAAATCAGCAATTTGAGAAAGACAATGAGTTTAATTCAAACCTAAATAACAGTCGAAGGCTCAGGGATAAAAAGGTACATGACTCTTAGTAAATAGACAGATTATACACATTCACATAACAAGACAAATCTTTGTGTAGTTGGATTACATTCATAAAAGAGGGGCTGTGCCATTTATTTCACAGTTAAAGCAGTCCATGTCTGCAAAAAAGCTGATTTAATACACATCTATAATAAAAAGCAGCAGCATTAACTCTTCTCTGATCTTCAGATGGAGCACTCCTGTTTCATCAGGTTCCCTTGGTTGAAATGGATGGAATGAAGCTTGTTCAGACTAAGGCTATCTTGAACTACATCGCTGGAAAATACAACTTGTATGGAAAGGATATTAAAGAGCGTCTTATGTGAGTGTTTTTAACCACGTTTGAACGAGATTGTATCACTTGTATATACAACCAGGTTCACCTGAAACCATACTACAACAGTGTTTTTTTGTTTTTTTTTTAAGGATTGATATGTACTCTGAGGGTGCTAGGGACATCATGGATATGATCATGATTCTGCCCTTTTCACCTGCTGACCAAAAACAGAAACAACTGGATAAAATTCAGGTCAAAGTCAAGGAACGTAGTCTTCCAGCTTATGAAAAGGTGTGGGGCTTAACACTGTTAACAGTGTGTGTGTGTGTGTGTGTATATGTGTATATATATATATATATAAAATATATATATATATATATATATATATATATATATATATATGTATATGTGTATGTGTGTGTGTATAAAGTGTATATATAATTGTCTTCACATGTGTACGTGTGGTTGTACCCTGGCTTTTAGGCTCTTGCTCAGTCCCAATACCTTGTGGGATCGCAGTTAAGCTGTGCAGATGTGCATCTCCTTGAGGCCACTCTCATGCTGGAGGAGCTATTCCCTACAATACTTTCCACTTTCCCCAAGCTCCAGGTCAGTTTCATGCAATATATTGATTAGATCTTTGAAAAGGTTTATAGGCTCAGAAAGGGCTGTTGCATATTGTATACATTGGTCTGGTCGTCTGGGAAAGTTTTCACTTTTGCAGAAGGCAATCTCACGCTATGTAGCCCATAACATTTGCCTTTAAACATTTCCTGCAGGACATTTATAGTCCGCTCTGAACATTGATGAAAGTAAATTTATCTCAGAAAATCCTTATCAATAATGTTCACAGACGGCTGGATGAATTATTATCCTCTGATATAAATGTTAATAAAAGTATTAATAATTTTTTTTTAAATTCTTTCAGGAATTCCAAAAGAGGATGAAAGCAATTCCAGCCATCAATAAGTTCCTGCAGCCTGGCAGTCAGAGGAAGCCTCCGCCTGATGAAGTTTATGTAAAAACTGTCATGAGTGTATTAAGCCATCTTTTCAAGTAGAAGACCGAGAGCAGTTCAGTGACGGATCATTCAAGCACTTATAAGCTTTGATGTGCCTTATACAGAAGACGGATTGCCTAAGGCTGTTAATCATACAGTATATTCTGTTTTACACACTAGTTTGCACTTTGGCCACAAGTGAGCATTGAAAGGTCGTTTCTGTTCTATGAATTGTCTGCCATATCCAAGTGATGTAAAGAATTACATAAATCACACACATGTCTGATTGATTCAATTTTTCAATGCACACGTGTAAGGGCTGTGATGTAAATTCTAATTATATTAATGACACAAATGATTGTCTTGGTCCTTTCTTAAAACAATAAATGATTCCAAATTGAATTTGAGTTTTCCCCCATTTATTTGATAAAGCATTCATAATGTGATCTTTTGTTCTTGGGATTTTTTTATTCCTCATAAATGCAATGTAAACATAATTATAAAAAAAAAGATTTACAAATAGGCTTTATTTGGAATGTACAAGGTGAGTGTTCAGAATGATTAGTGAGGGGTTGATGCAGTGCAATATAACAATTATTGTGTATATAACAATACTGCCAGGAATGCTGCAGTGAAATAAGCTTCATTTCATGGCCATGTTCAGAGGAGCAGCAGCCGCACGACCATCATGAGGCTGAAATCAGGGCAAAATGAACTGCTGTTGCAATAATATGGGTTAAAAGTCCGCAGCAGATAAGCAGCTGAACATTAACAATGTTTTACTCTGAGCTAGTTTTCCTAAAGAAAAGTGGTAATCACTCTAAAGCAAATTACACTAACTTACAAGAAGTGCTATAAAAACTTGAATTGTTAATATTTTACATGACTTGCAACCCTCAAAATTTCCAGAGTATACAGAAATGTGGTAGAATGTCAAGATGTTAAAAACTACTCAAATGCACATAAAATCTTGATATGGTACTGCTGGATCTGTTCTATCATTTAAAAGCATTACACCAACTAACAATAGAGGGAAATAATGATGTTGCTGCAGCATTTTGGTGAATGGACTGTGTCCACCAATCCTCTTAGAGAGAAGGTCACTGCATATCCATAAAAAGTTCTCCTGACAGATCACCTTTATCCAATAACGAAACATTTCTATAGTGATGGGAGCGATCTCATATCATATGACTATCTATAGAAAGCAAGGGTTTATTGAAGGATGTAATGAGGATGAAAATACTTTAATTGACCTGAATTGAACACCTATAGGAGAACTTTTGAGTGACTATCTTGTTGAAAAATGGTGTCCAGGGATGTGTACAATCAATATTCTGGTGGCTCATCTCATCCCAATGACTTGCTAATAAATTTTTTGCTCTTTGCTTAATTGTCACTCATCTGTATTTATTCTTTAATGTAACACATGATATCCATTTGTTCTAAGCACAATGCAGAACTCAGGTAATAGTAATGATGATATTTTCAGTACACCCCTTAATCCTCACCTTAATGCAGCCATAATACCTGAAGGCATTAATTTTCCCGATTTCTTGAATCGTATTCCCATCACAACTGCCAGAGCACCTGAAGCAGCTAGAGAAAAGAAAAAGAATGATATCCAGACTAAACAGAAAATTCCTATTAAATTTCAACACAGATATCAATTTTAATCAATTATAATCTGGGTACTCACAAAACAAGGTCCATTTGTCTTGTGGGTCAAGAGTTACTCTAAAGGCCCCATAGGCAGATATGCCACCAAAAAATAACCCCGCAATTAGTGACATCAAGCTTCCTGGTACAGAGAATAATAAGATTTTAAAATAATTCAACCTTGATAAATCATGCATATTATATAGCATACAGCAGTACAGGATGTTGCAGAAACATTACAACGTAGGAACTTTGGTTAGTGTAGTTTTAAAATTATTTACTGGGAAAAAAAAAAAAAAATCTGAAATTTTATTTTTGCTCACAAATCATAGGTACAGACTTCAAATGTAGTTACACAATTTTAAAGCAATTCTACCATTCTTGAATTGATACAGTTGTATCCCACTATATCAATAAACTGATGATTTGATTTACTCATATGATATTGTATTATTCTTTATAAGTTCACACCTAGCAAAAGGATTCTTTTATATACACTATATTGCCAAAGGTTTTGGGACACCCCTCCAAATCATTGGATTCAGGTGTTGTTTTTCAGGGGTGGGGCTCAGCCTCTTAGTTCCAGTGAAAGTAACCCTTAATGCTTCAGCATACCAAGACATTTTGGACAATTTCATGCTCCCAGCTTTGTGGGAACAGTTTGGGGAGGTCCATAAAGACATGGATGAGAGAGTTTGATGTGGAGGAACTTGACTGGCCTGCACAGAGTCCTGACCTAGATAGATAGAACATCTTTGGGATGAATTAGAGTGGAGACTGCGAGCCAGGTCAAAACTGGGACGTCTGACTTTACATGCACATGAATTGAATATGGAGTTGGTCCACCCTTTTGCAGCTATAACAGCTTAAGCTCTTCTGTGAAGGCTTTCCACAAGGTTTAGGAGTGTGTTTATGTGGATTTTTGACCATTCCTCTAGAAGTGTATTTGTGAGGTCAGGCACTGATGTTGGATGAGAAGGCCTGGCCAAACTCGCTCATCCATGTCTTTATAGAGCTTGCCTTGTGCACCGGTGTGCAGTCATGTTGGAACAGGAAGGGATCATTCCCAGTCTGTTCCCACAAAGTTGGGAGCATGAAATTGTCCAAAATGTCTTGGTATGCTGAAGCATTAAGAGTTCATTTCACTGGAACTAAGGGTCCAAGCCCAACCCCTGAATTCAATGATTTGGAGGGGTGTCCCAAAACATGTGGCAATATAGTATAAATGTCAAATATTATTGTTTTGCGCCACAATGATGCTCATAAAAGGTAAGGCATCATTACAGACGCATCTATTTGTTTGTTTTAATCACATTTTACTGGTCATGTTAAACGGTATTACCTTTTATGGTAAAAGTTCTAAACAGGATTAACCAATCAGGATCATGGATTTTCCCTCTTTCTGTTCGAAAGCTAAAAAGTAGTAAAAACTAGCTACCCGACAGCTACCCAACATGACAGAACTGTATTAATTATGTTAATTTTCTAACTAAATGTTTTTACAGAATACAGTATGTGTTTTAAGTAGAACAATTAAAAACAAACCGGACAAGACAGAAAGCTTCACGGTCTATAACGGAGCGAAGCGATCTGGAGGAGAGGAGTAGGTGGAGCTTATTTTATAAAGGTAAATATCTAATTTCCCCTCCATTTTAATTGTTGCATCAAATTGTTTTCAGTGGAATTGTCACAGATTTTTTTTTTTTATTATTGTTAACCGTTTGGCAAGACCGTGGTGTATTAAAAAATTAAATAATGATGACAAACAGATTATGAACACTATCACCACACCTACAACTCTCTGGCGTTCACTAAAATATTGCATATTTTCTGCATACTGAGTATAACTGAACATAGTCACATGTCTATATTAAAATAACAATTCCTGCATATGACTCCGCTAATTTAAATGACTAAAAGACACAACTCTCCACCTTTTCTCTTATATCCCATAACTCCTCCGAATAAAATAGTAGCTGCATAGCCAAAACCGAGCCAATCAACTGCCATGCTGACCTGAAAAATAAAAATAAAAATATTTTTAATACATTAACGCAGAAGTGAATATACAAGACTTGTTTACTATGACCTTACCAATTATTTTCCAGTTACTGTGTCTTAAAAAGTGCGACACGACTCGTTCGCGCAAATGTTTCTTTCACGGCTCTTCCGGTATCAGTGCACGTTGTACGTGTTACGTCATGAGGAGGTATACGTGCATAGACAGTAGATACCGAGTCACTGTCGCTAATCGATCCGATTTGTACTGCGCTTGTGCGGAAAACTCAGGTTTTGTTGTGAGTTTTGCTTTGTTTGTGCTGCCAACAACACATTATAACATTGTATTATTAGTAGTATTACAACGACAGTATTATAAATACCTGCCGTAAATCGTTTCGTAATACTTCAGATATAAAGTAGACGCATTTCCGCACATGCGCAGTATAAATCATGTTCCCGGTACTGATCGAGTAGTGACAGTCACGATTAAAATGATCTTAAGAAATAGAAATAAATTGTCGTAACGCAGTAAATGGCTTGAATATGCTAGCACGCTGCATGAATCAACAGAAATCTAACAAAAAAAAAACCCTGCATAAACCATTGTTAGCAACAGCAACATGCAGCCCGCGAATCCGCCATATTAGGAAGGTCAAGAATACATTCAGCCACTGACTCTACTGTGTACGGAAGCCCTAGAAGTTCCTAATTTTCCAGTTTTATAATTAGGTAGGGGTGTAAAAAAAATGCGATATTTAGCATGAAGGACAGCTGGCCTTAGGGTATTAGGACATTATCTAGGCAAAATGTTATCTTGCTTGATATATCCTTTTTTATTTTTGCTGGATAAAGGGAGACAATACACTGGCAAACTTTTCCAAACATAAGAATCTAATTGAGTGAATTTGTAATACTTACAATAACATAATTCAGTGTCTCAAGACAATACAGTTAGATACTTCTCTATCTCACACTTTTTTTACACATTGCTATATGCTCCACACTCACTCAGAACAATGGCTTACACCTATCCATCTCCCTCAGGACATTCACACTCCTGTATCTGGCACACAGGTCAATCAGTCATCTGTAAAGACTGTCTTCCTGCGTTAACATCCATCATTAACTCAATGGCTCTTTTCTTAATCTAAATTCTACCTGCACTTAATCAGGTATCAGTACCCAACTCTCCTTACTTCTAAACTCATTGCATTATAACAGCAAATGTTACTGCTTCTGGCACATCCACACATATTGCACAGTATATGTAGAGGTTATATTGTATATTATGTTTTGTATATATGGGGTGCACATTTATTGTGCATATAGACATTTATAGAGCAAACTGTTTCCCTTTGCATATGACAAAAAGAACAGTAATACAGTTCTAACATAAATCTATATTAAATGGACCATAAATCCTGGACCATTCCAGCTGGTTGATGTGTTCTTATTAGGCAGGAGTACATGGAAACGATCACCTTCAAGTGGGGTACTACTGCCAAAACAAACTTTTATGAGTAGTACCCTGCATGGTCAGCTCATTTCACTAATGAGAACATGGGCACGATTTAGTGTGTAGCATTTGGGGTCTAGTTGCAGGCTGACGTTCCACTTGTGGAGTGCCTGCATAAGCCAGCCTTGAGAATTACTCTTGCAGCTGCTGTGATTAGTCTGATCATGCTCAACAGATGCTGGTAGTCTGAGTGTCCCATTGTGAGGCAGGACTGTGGATACAAATCAGATGGTCTGTCAAAATGACAGTATCATCATACTACTGGCTATTGGCCACTGAACATTTAGAAGGAAAACCTAAAGAACCATAAGAATCTTTTGTCACAGATGATGGAAACATAAAAATAAGTGTTGCTCAGGTAGTAATGGCAAGACAAAGCCTTCTGAAGCTTTGAGCAGCGTAGTGAAAAATTGTTTGCTACTCATTTAATTGGTAGTGTATGAAGGATGACATCTGCTGGTGAAGAGGATGTTCTGCAGGTAACGATGCATCTAGGATACCTGTATATGTGCTGCACAGTAATATTCACATTACAATCGCGATTCTCTGAATTCATCTATAATGTATGGCATGGATAAGATTGTGGTGAACAGAAACAGACTTTTGACCAATGGATCTTCAGATAAAATGTCGTCCTGCTAGAGTAGCTCTGACTGTATCACCAAACAGGATGATACCTGCAAAATATGAGAGAATATTTCTTCAGGCTATTCATTTCTTCAGGCTGCATTATATAAATAAAGTCAACAATTGATTTATTTTATCAGGAGGGGATGCAGTTTGTGAACTTGCTGCATAAGTTCAGGATTTGGCAGTGTTTGGTATGTGGAGATGTGTGCTCTGAATTGGGAAGGTCTTATTAATGTTGCAAACTGATGTGAGATTTTCTTGGTACCTCTGACAATAGTGAGTCCACATATCCACAGTCAGACTCACATTGTCTGCCCTACTATTCTTTGCCCTTTTCCAATTATTCATTATCTAATTATATTTTGTATTCGGCATGGCTTTAATGACCTGCCTGGTTGAGGAAAGTATGTGCAGGAAGTAATTTCCCCATAACTCATTAAAGGCTGAGAATCCTTTACAATAAAACTGATATTGGCAACACCCAGCTCGACTCTTTTATTTCCTGGAAAAGGCAGTAGTTTAATTGAGTTTGCTTTGCAGCAGATGTTTCATCAAACAGTTAAACAGTTTATAGGTGAAATAAGTCAATAACACCAGTATTCAGAGTTTTAATACTGTTGTAAGCAGTGAAGCCAAATTTGTCTTTACACCTACCCTGCTGAAAACTAAGAACTATGCTGTTTTGCCCTGTAATGCCTCTGCATGGAAGATGTATGAATATTATATATCAGTTGCTGAAAGCAGACCAAGCCTCAAAACTCTACAACACACAAACTTTAAAGCTGAATATGTTTTGTACCATTTGAAATGACAAAAAAATTGTATTCAATAAGAGTTTGAATATTGATATTGCATAAAAGTTATTTGCTGATATGAGTTGCACAATGTTGCCACACTTGGGATCGCTTCCTGCAGATTTCCATTGTTTAATAATCGCTAATATTGCAGTTAACAATTGCAGTTAAAGCTGATATATGCCTGGGATCTGTTTTACATACACTATATTGCCAAAAGTTTTGGGACACTCCTCCAAATCATTGAATTCAGTTGATGTTTTTCAGGGGTTGGGCTTGGCCACTTAGTTCCAGTGAAAGGAACTCTTAATGCTTCAGCATACCTAGACGTTTTGGACAATTTCATGCTCCCAACCTTGTGCGAACAGTTTGGGGATGACCCCTTCCTGTTCCAACATGACTGCACACCAGTGCACAAGGCAAGATCCATAACGACATGGACGACCTTAAATGAATTAGAGCAGAGGCTGCAAGCTAGGCCGACATCAGTGCCTGGCCTCACAAATGTGGTTCTAGAGGAATGGTCAAAAATTCCCATAAACACACTCCTAAACCTTGTGGAAAGCCTTCCCAGAAGAGTTGAAGCTGTTATAGCTGCAAAGGACAGGCCAACTTAAATTCATGTGCATGTGAAGGCAGATGACCCAAAACTTTTGGCAATATAGTGTATCTGGATCCTGATATTTTTGCACGTCTCTTGGCAAACTTGCAAAAGCTGTCAGTTTTGATGGAAACGTCACATTTCAAGACTTGTTACAGATTCTCAGTTGGATTGAGGTTTGGGCTTTGACTGGATTGCACACCTTAAAACATTAGGGTTCTTGCCTTTAAAGCTTTCCAGTATAGCTTTTGTTCAATATGGATGTAGTTTTCCTGTTAGAAGGTGAACATCTGGCCCTGTCTCAAGCCCCTTGTAGACTGGGATTGCCCTGTATTTTGCACTAGCCACCTTCCCTCATCACCAACCATTTTCCTTGGCCTTGCTGATAAGAACAATGTGATATGATGCTAGCATAGTAAATCATTCATGCGGCACAGAAAACTATAGCTTATGGCATTAGAAATTCCATTTATTGCATGGTTTTATTATTTCAAAAGCAATGACAAAATGTCATACATTTCAGATATTGTCTTTAGCTGACGCTACAATTTGTGTCTTGAAATTCTCTTACATAATATGGCTATTGCAGTAATACTGTCGCAACAAGTATTTGAAGATTAGGAGCATCAAATTCTGTGATGTGATGTCCTCTGTGTGCGAGTTTATAGTTCAATAATAACATTCAAAGAGATGAAAAGGGCAGAGAGACAGTTATCAGTAATGTACAGGCCTCTAATGTTAACATAAACAGGTAATGTTTGCTTTCTTATACACAATAGTGAGTATGACAACGTTACAATGATGGAAAAAAGAGAAAACAACAGTTACAGACCTAGCCGCAGTGGCAGAGATTGAACAGTGAAGGTTTTCTTTGTTATTTGGTAAAATAATTTACAGCGAAGTCATAGTGAGGATACAAACTTGGTACCGAGAAGGAACTTCCTGACAAACTCATCTCCGTTTGTCCTTTCCTGACTGTTACTGGATCATATCAGGAGACGATATAACCCTATGCTTGCTAATGAAACAGCGTCATCAGGTCTCATCCTCTGCAGGAACATGAGGAGATCTCACAATATCCACATATACTGACTCATTTGCTCGCACCGGCTTACATTCACACTTTTCCTGTTGTTGCCCTGATTTGTTTTCCTGTTCTTGTTTTTCATTTGTTTACTGTTGTTATTTATGTAATAAGGAATGGAATTCCAGTAAATTTTCAGTATACATTCTACATTCAATCAGCACTCAGATCAGCAGCAACACTTTGACAATCCTGTGTTGTCCGGGTTTCTGATAGAATATTATGGTCATTTAAGTACCAGTGATGTGTTGGATATAAATTTAAAACACTGCTGATAAAAAAAAAAAAAAAAAATTGCTAATTGCTGCAGTGATAATGTTTAGTGAATCAAACTAAAAAAAAAAAAGTCCCACTACCATGAGCCCATCTAACACATCTGTGCAGTCATTGTCAATCATAAATAAATTTAAAAGAAACAAAACAGGGTAGAAGAAAGGTGAATACATATACAAAAAAAAAAAGGTCACAAGTTCACTCAGTACATCATGAAACATTAAAGAGGTTCATCACCCTAACATTTCATCAGGTAAATTATATATTTTTTCCCCCCATCAGAGCTATGTAAAAGACATTTTAAATCAACAATCCATCACAATATGGGTGTCAGTTTGAAAGATTTTATGACTTGGTTTATTTATTTATTTCATAAAATGAAGGAAGGAAGCATTCATACTGCACACTACTATATAATATTACTGTACACAGTCTGTGGATAGACATTTAGAGGTAGATCCTTTTTTTTTTTTGGCGATACAGATGAATAAATAGCTACATGTGGACTAAACTCAGGGATAAACTAATGGAAACTGGGAGAATGTGAGTTTTGATGAAATTGTGTTTGAACCACACATGCTGCAAATCTATTCTCGTGTTTATGTATCGGAGCAAATTATTCATGGAAGGAAACAGAAATGAAAAATGAAATATCTTCAGGTTAAAATAACAGACTTCTAAACATTTTTACCACAGATATATAACAATGTATGGTCTTTAACTGAATGGAAATTACACTACGTTCACAATACACGATTATTGGGGTTTCCTCTTGGCTTGATTATGGACTCATAAATAGCAATGTACACAGATATTAGGAATCGGTTCAAATGATTAACAAATACATTTTTATTTTTTAGCTTTTCAGAATTTTTAATTTTGTATAGTCACCATTCGTTCTTAAGAACCTTCATGCTCTCGTCAACAGAATCCATTAATTTCATGCTTGAGAACAACCGACATGGCCTTAATTAGGTTTAAATCAGTTGAGGAAGGGTGCCAGGCCAGTAAACTCTCTCTCTCGCTCTCTCTCTCTCTCTTTTTTTCTTTAAAAAAAAAAAAAATTGGCAGTAGTTTACTTGAAGACATCTTCCAAGTGACCACTTTAATAAGACCTCCTGTACTCCTGCTCACTCATGAAATCAGCCAGTCATGTAGCAGTAGCACAATGCATCAATTGTATAGATCAAGATGTTAGTGCCAGATTTCAAGCTTCAAGCACCTTGAACAAAGAGTTTTCACAGAATGGTGCGAAAACAAAAAAAACAAAAAACATCTGAGGAGCGGCAGTTCGGTGAGTGGAAATGGCTTGTTGAGACAGAGCGGCAAGGAGAAAGGACAGGCTAGTTCAAGCTGACAGGAAATCTATAGTAACTCAAATAAGTCTTCACAACTGTGGTGATCAGAAAAGCAGCTCAGAACACACCAAACACTAAACCTGGAGTCTACAAAGATGGAAGGGTGAAGCAACATTGTCCAGTCTGTCACCGAGATTTCTGCCCCCATTCAAATGTTGGATGTGAAAATAACTGAAGCATAGATAGATAGACAGACAAGAGGATGGATGGATGGATGGAATAACTGAAGATGGATGGATGGACAGATAGACAGATGTGAACAATAACTGAAGACAGACAGACAGACATAGATAGATAGATATTGCTGATCCCATGAGGGAAATTCTTGTGTTACAGCAGCTTAAGTCAGTAACAAGACATCATGCACATGAATATAAAATCTAACATGATTTTCTGCATTGCGCTGTTGCCACATGATTGGACACATGTAGATGAACAGGTTCTTTAAGTCTTTTTTTCCCCATTATTTCCCATTATTTAAATGTCACCACATGCCTAAACAGATACACACATCAGAATAGTATTTTCATGGACTTCTAAAATGAGACTACTCTGAGCAGATTAAGTGTCGAATATAAAATGCTGAAATGTAAGAGGTTAATTGTCTTTTTGGGTTTTTCACCCAATATTGCATAATATTGGAACCCATTGTGGTATTAATACATTTTAAAGCAAGTTGTCTGTAAAATAGATGCAGGTATATACACTGCATTTGTGAATAACTGAAAAATGGAAAAAGCAGCTGAGGTAACAGGGTTAATTTTGCATGTTAAAGGCAGAGTACAGTTAAATGCTTCTCTTTTGCATTTTACTGCATATATATTTATTAGATAAATTTAGTGACAATATATTGCTCCTGCATCCTGAAGTTTGGCAATATTGTATGATACAATCAACTGTGCAAAAAAAAAACACCAAACAAACAAACCGATTACTAATCAAAATAAAGATATAAAGCACACCTAATGTGTAAAATATCATTCAAAAACCAAAAAAAAAAATCCATGACTTCAACGAAGCACAATCATAAATGAATGCAATTTTAACAAAAGTGTTAATAAAAAATATCAGAACCAAAAATGCCATTAATAATATTAATACTTGTGTGGAAAGCTGAACACAAAAAAAATATCTTGTATATGTATAAGCATGTCAAGCCCATTTACAACTCTGCTTTTTATTTCCAGCTCAGAATAGTAAGACAACTAACGTACCAATACACCGAGAATGTAAAACCAAAAAAGCTTTCAAGACCAAAGATGCAATGAATAAAGAGAGATGTGGTCATCCTCCAGCAAACACCTCTTTGCCCTAATACACGAGGGAAAAAAACATGCCAAAGATGTCACAGCATGGCTGGCTGAAAACACAAGAAATTAACCAGCACCTGTCTCCTTGTGTGGCTGTGAGCTGGCAGGATGTCAGTGGATTCCTTTACCTCATGGTCGTATATGAACCCACAGCCATCCCAGGAGCGTCCCATAGAGCCAGGTTTTCCCATAGAGTTTTCTACCTGACTCGGTTAAGAGCAATGGCAAAGTGAGGCCACTCAACACCAGCAGTGAAGGCAGTGTCTTTCCGAGGCTGAGCAGTGACCTTCGACCTTCTCCCGGAAACTTGCATTTTTTGTTGGGGTCTTCAGACTCGTAGAAGGAAGTCAACAACCTAAAAGAAGGTAGAAATGCTTGCTTAGTCATTTGGCACTAAAATTAAGTGTACATAGAAATAATCTGGTGTAATATAGCACAGTAACTGAAAAAAAAAAAACATACTTATCCTTAATCTCAAATCTATCATGAAGCCATCTGCGGAAAAAAACTGGCTCTGGAGGAATCTCCCTTATGTCCAGGCGTTCAAAGTAGATGTGCACTCTGGGGCATTCTTTACAAAGGAACTCTGTTTACAAGTAACAAGTCAAAGCTACAGATCATCTGTTAGAAATACAGCAAACAAGTAAATACCTAAAGCCACTCAATACTGGACAAAATGGTGTTCCTTTTAAAACTGACAGTGAGTGTATAGTGTTTTCCTTGTAACTAACAAGGAAAAAACAATCATATACACCTTTAAGAAAAACCTTCTAAGTATGACATAAATCAAACTACGTAGATATTTTAATCGATATGGAAATATCACATGGCTAGTCCGAATCATCAGGACTGGAATAACCTACTTCACTAATATAAAATTTGAATCCCTTCAAAAATGTCATTTAAATTTAGTTAGAAAAGAGGAGAGTACTAAAAAAAAGAGCCAAACTGGTTTTGTGTATTAGTAGATTGTAATGTAATATTGCATAGTGCAAAAGATTTAAAAATGCAGGACAAAAAATATAAACATGCCAAATACACTGACCAGGCATAACATTATGACTAATATTGTGTCGGTCCACATTTTGCTGCCAAAATAGCCCTGACCCGTCATGCACTGTGTATTCTGACACCTTTCTATCAGAACCAGCATTAACTTCTTCAGCAATTTGAGCAACAGTAGCTCGTCTGTTGGATCGGATCACACGGGCCAGCCTTCGCTCCCCACGTGCATCAGTGAGTCTTGTCTGCCCATGACCCTATCACCAGTTCACCACTGTTCCTTCCTTGGACAGCTTTTGATAGATACTGACCACTGCAGACTGGGAACATCCAACAAGAGCTGCAGTTTTGGAGATGCTCTGATCCAGTGGTCCAGCCATCACAATTTGGCCCTTGTCAAACTCACTCAAATACTTACGCTTGCCCATTTGTCCTGCTTCTAACACATCAACTTTGAGGACAAAATGTTCACTTGCTGCCTAATATATCCCACCCACTAACAGGTGCCATGATGAGGAGATCATCAGTGTTATTCACTTCACCTCTTAGTGCTCATAATGTTATGGCTGATCGGTGTAAATTCACTGTATGTTTATAATGTCCTAATTAGTGTGCTAGAAAAAGTGTTTTTAAGCACATTAATTAGAGATTAACAGAGAACTCTAATTAGAAACCTCTGGCTGTTTCTGGCCATTTCTTTTTTTAAATATTATTTTAAGAAACAATTAGTGTAGAACAACTGGTACGGAAAATGGATTTTCCATTTTTTCTTTATATAAATAAACCATCACTTAATTCATAAAGAATGAAAAAGACAAATTGAATTTTTTATTCAGCTAGATATCAGGAATGAGTTCTGAATAAGGTATGCAAGCAAGGGATATCATTTTAATCCTTGCAGCACACTGGTGTATGAGAAACAGTCAAAAACTTTAAACTCACTTAAAGTTCACATGCTTATCAAACAACAATAACAAGCTTCAATTTGAGATTTTTAAAGAATATAATATGTGATCCATGCTAAGCATTCTCTAAAGTTTTGGATAAATACTCAAAGCAAATGCCAGACAATACAATCTAAATGTGCACACCTGCTGAGGAGCGATCAGGAAATCTAAATTTAAAACACAAATATACTGATATTACTGACTCACCCTTATGCAATGACTAAAGCACTTGATTAACATGTGAAGAATGTTTAGTCGTATCAATAACAATACTTAGATTCCATTGCTGTTTATTCCTGTACAAAAACAGGATGTTTTTTTGCATAACCAGTGATGGCTTTAATGTTTTTGGGAAAAATAGTCGCGGGAGGATAGCATGCCATAACTTCCTGTTTATAAGACGCAACAGGAAATCCATATTTATGTATTCTAGGAACCTGATTGTTAATTCCATGTACAAACACTGACAAGCCCTTTCTGAGGACTTACAGCATTTATACACCGACCAGGCATAACATTATAACCACCCGCCTAATATTGTGTTGGTCCCCCTTTTGCTGCCAAAACAGCCCTGACCCATCATGCACTGTGTATTCTGACACCTTTCTATCAGAACCAGCATTAACTTCTTCAGCAATTTGAGCAACAGTAGCTCGTCTGTTGGATCGGACCACACAAGCCAGCCTTCGCTCCCCACGTGCATCAGTGAGTCTTGGAGTCTGTGACCCTGTCGCCGGTTCACCACTGTTCCTTCCTTGGACCGCTTTTGATAGATACTGACCACTGCAGACCGGGAACACCCCACAAGCTGCGGTTTTGGAGATGCTCTGATCCAGTGGCCTAGCCATCACAATCTGGCCCTTGTCAAACTCGCTCAAATCCTTACGCTTGTCCATTTTTCCTGCTTCTAACACATCAACTTTGAGGACAAAATGTTCACTTGCTGCCTAATATATCCCACCCACTAACAGGTGCCATGATGAGGAGATCATCAGTGTTATTCACTTCACCTCTCACTGCTCATAATGTTATTCCTCAGTGCATTACATGACCTGGCCCCTTTATCAAACTAAATTATGTACATCATCTGTGCAATATTACATTTAGAAGATTAATAGTTTTTATAGTGGTTTTGTCTGTATTAGAAGTATGTGAAGCATGCCAGTGTACCTGGCATTGACGGGGCAGAGCGTCTTTTCCCATCTGCAGTCAGTGTTCCTTCATAAGCCACTGTGATATCGTAAACTGCGTCTAGGTGCTCCTTCATGGACTCTATTGCTACATGTGATGCCTTCATTCTTGGCGTCAGAATGTGTTTTAGTACAGAAAGCCCTAGGAGAGTCATAAAAAACAAACAAATAGAAACAGTGTTCAACCAGTAGGAAAAGAAAACCAATCAGGACATAGTAACAGAGCTTACTAAAAATGTCTCTTTTTCTCAAAGTGAAGCCTGTGCTGTACACTTATGGCCAAATGTTTTCGGACACCCAACTATAATACCCATATGTGGGCCACAAAATCCGAAGCACAAAATTGTCTTAAATGAAATTTGTTTAATGTAGCATTAAAATTCTCTTTTACTAAACCAAACGGCCCCAAACCTGTTCCTATAAAATATACACAATTTTGCTGCTTCACATTTGGTTTAATTTACACCATTTAAGGCTAAAATCACCAGTAAGAAACTTGATGTATGCCGGTTTTATGAACTGATTTGACTGTACAATTTCAATAAGATCCGCTATTTCCAGTTACTACATGTCACTAGAAAGATAATGCAAAATCTGGTGATTATTACAGAATAATTTATGTTTCTAGCACACCCTAATATTAGACACTTCATAATTCATGCAACTACTTAATCCTACTGTGGCTCAGTCTAATCAGCAAAACAAAACCCTCCATTTAATATCTAATCAAACTCACACAGCCAAGAATGTTTTGCCGCATGGAATACTGAACAAGACAGCTGAAGATACCTGATGTGGACAAAATGCCAATGTGTCACAGAGAGACAAGTACCTTCTTTTGCAGCAAAGGCCTGACTGGCCTTGATGACTTCCTTATATTCAGGGTTGTATCGTGTTCCCTCAGGGAATATGACAAGATACATCTGTGGAGAAAATAGTGGACCAGAGCACAAACGTGAGGGATGTTTATATGTTTGAAGCATTGGATGTTTATATGGCTGCAACAATTTTTACAGAAGCATAAATCAAAGCCTCTGAGGAATTAAAGCCATCACTTGGAAATGCCCAATATTACAACTTAAAAGGCTTTGCTCCATCCCATCAACTATCTTGGGATCATAAATAGTGTCATGGGAAAAAGTCATTTGGCAACAAAGCCTATTTTTTCCAGTCAGTCACAGAACCTTTATGAGAAATCATATAAAATGTCCAGAACATTTCACCCAGTAAACTAAAAGTGTCAACATTTATCAAATGTAAGCTTGGAGAGCTCTCTATATTGGGTTAAAAAAAAAAAAAGCAAGCCAAGTACACAAAAATGCTGTTTAGTAGTAGTAATAATAATAATAATAATAAATTATTAGTAGTAGACTTGTAAGGATGCACTTTCGATATAAATACAATAAACTAGACTCTCGATATGATGCATCAAAAATAAGCATAGCCTGAATATGTAACTAAAATTTTATTGACTAAAACATTCAATGTTATGAAAGTACAGTCACTGAAATTCCCTTCAGATTCTTAGCAGCATATAACAAAAAAAATAAAAAAGTAGAATATGCACATTAAAATGAAACAGAATTAAACATTAGCTCTCTGGTCAGGCTTTCACTGATGTGCTAGTTCAGAAAATACCTGAAGCTAGCTTTGGAGATACTTTTTTCTTTTTTTAAATCCCCATAGCCTCTCCTAACTCAAGATGAAGAGGAAGCTGCTTAATGCAGAGTACGTTTACTCAGTGGTATTTTATGATGAACAGCCTACTTTATTATGCAGTATGTTGAATGTTTTGTTCAAAATGTAGTACTGTATGATACGTTGATGCACCGCATCGTTACGGGTTCAGATCAGAAGTCAATCAATCGACAATACACATAGAATTACAGGCCAAGATCTTGTCTGAATCCAAACAGATTTCTGTTCTCTGTAGATGAAGTGTAAAAGTAACATGTATGAGTAACAAGTGTAATGTGTGTGAAAGAGCAAGTGCTTGTTTTTCAGTAAAGTTATAGCAGCTACAAGTTACCAGCTTTTCTTTTTTTCCCTCTCTCTCTAAACTAATAAGACAAAAAAGCCTTTTGACTTAGACTCTTCAGTCATGAAGATTTTTAAAAAATTTTTTTAACTGAATTGAAATCATATTCAAGATCGTACCAGATCAGTAGTGAGTGAATTAAAATGTAATCATTTGCTATTTGTTTGACTGTATTGAGGTTGTGTGGCATATGCTCTGAAAGCAACTAGCACCATTGCCGGTTTAGTGCAATGTCCTGTCCAGTATTGCATACTCACTGGTGTTCCTACATCAACCTGAGTGCGGAGTTTCCTCATCATGGCCTTTTCATCAAACTTGGCGCTTCGTTTGACGTATACACCACCGTGCTTTAAAAGATAAATAAGATTCCTGTAACACTTACCATAACTGCAGTTAATAAAAATGATGTTTTACAAGTGAGCATACAATACCTGAGAGAAATACCAGCCGTACAATGGAAGCCACTTCAGACCATCTTTTAACACATATCTTACGTGGCCAAGTGCATTTTGGCGAATTGCTAGCATATCAGCAATGATCCAATCCGCTATGGCACAGAGGGGGGGGGGTAAAAAAAAAGGATATATATTAAAGCAACATTCACTCAATAAATCCTAGGATTTCATAGACAGGATTTAGATTGCTAATATATAGGTTATTAGTGGTTTATGTAGTCTAGCTGACCACAAATAAGCAATACGGCTGTACACCAAGACTTGCCTGTGGATTGATGGTTGGAGAGATAGACGACATTCTCCTTCCTCTTTGGTATGTCTCCATAAATAATAATCTATGTATTTGATAATAACAATACTACATAAGAATGAAGAAAGAAAAACAATATATCTGATAAAATGCAACAAAAATACATACAAAGATTACATTAAAACATCAGCATTAGGAACTTTCACTTCCATTTTTCTCACGCTTATAAGTGTCATAACGGAGCTTCACAGTAAGTTCTATTTCATATCCATGTGTCCTGAGCTGTAAACACATCAGGTTTGACATTCAATATGTGCTCATTACATGTGCAGTTTATTTTCACACTGTGATTTCCAGAAGCTTGTGTAAATCTTATTGCAACATGTTCAAATATTAACCTCTGCTTGTGTTATTGAAATACATAATGGCTTCACCATATGTGGTCTCAGGATGGCTGTAATGGAAGCGGCCCTAAAATACAAAGGTTTTACATTTCAATTAAACGAACAGACAGTCTATTTAAAAAAAAAATCGTAGGTACTATAGCTTGTGTTTCTGGTTATTATATACCACCCACTGGACATTTCCTGCTCCAGCGTGACCGACGCAAAACATCTTCAACTAAGAAGCCTTTCTTCAGGTTGAAGTGGGTTAATTAGAGTCGAGAAGGCATGGTACTGCAAATCTAAGACCAGGGCTGAGAAAATGAAGTGAATGTCTTTGTATTAAATTTTCTATCCAAATAGCCTAGAGGTTTTCAACTCCTTTTCTAGGTAGCAAAAAACCCTCACCTAATATACTTGGCTATGTGATTCGATTTTTATCATGAGATCAGTATTCACCACTGCATGTGTAGTTTATTAATAAATATGCAGCATATAAACCCGCTTCCACTGGATGGATTAAAGCTAAGCTGACCTTTGCACATCCTGCTTTGTATCTCTATGGTATCTAAAAACATTTCATATTAACAGCATTGTCATGGTGGCAGGTCACACCTTTATGGCAATGTTTAAGTGTGTTGCAAAATGACTGAACTTCTTCTGCAGGTCATTCAGCCTAATCTACTTTACAGCCAAAGAGGCAAGAGCACAGATTTCGTTCTTGTCATTTTCGAGTTCTTATACCATACCGCCATTCAGTTCTCATGTTCAACTGTTCACAAATGGGTTGATTAATTTTCTTTAACAGAACAACTTGTATTGTTTCTATAGTAACAGCTGATTCACAGGAACTTGTACAGCAAACACTCCACATAATCTAAGCCTAATATTAAACGGATCTAAGAGGCTAAAGGCATCCTTCCAGACAACTACATCAATGACTCTGTTAACCGAATAAAAACATTGTTTGGCATACAAGTCCCTGTGAACCAGATGTTACTTCAGAGCATTAATATAATACTGTCACTACTTGTCATAGCTGTTGTTATAGAAATGAATCTCCACCTATTGACCAATTAGATTTTACAATTCAGTAGAGGTTTGATATCAGTTAGATAACGCCAAAGCCTGATCTATTACTTACCCAGAACCAGTGAGATTTTACACACAATTGCATTAGTATTGCAGCAAAGATTTACGATATATTGTACAACCCTTATAAACCAAGAGACTGGTCAAATTGTATAATTAAGACTTCATAAGCAGACTTTGTGTCTTTGAAATATGTACACCGACCATGCATAGCATTATGACCACCTGCCTAATATTGTGTCGGTTCCCTTTTGCTGCCAAAACAGCCCTGACCCGTCATGCACTGTGTATTCTGACACCTTTCTATCAGGACCAGCATTAACTTCTTCAGCAATTAGAGCAACAGTAGCTCGTCTGTTGGATCGGATCACACGGTCCAGCCTTCGCTCCCCACGTGCATCAATGAGCCTTGGTCGTCCATGACCCTGTCTCCGGTTCACCACTGTTCCTTCCTTGGACCACTTTTGATAGATACTGCCCATTGCAGACCGGGAACACCCCACAAGAGCTGCAGTTTTGGAGGTACTCTGATCCAGTGGTCTAGCCATCACAATCTGGCCCTTCATCAAACTCGCTCAAATCCTTACGCTTGCCCATTTTTCCTGCTTCTAACACATCAACTTTGAGGACAAAATGTTCACTTGCTGCCTAATATATCCCACCCACTAGCAGGTGCCATGATGAGGAGATAATCAGTCTTATTCACTTCACCTGTCACTGCTCATAATGTTATGGCTGATCGGTGTATATGATGAGTTGCAGTGTATAATTAAAGAAAGCTGCATGTAAGATCAGTAATGTGGAAAGGATATACTCGTGTATATAGATGAACAGAGTCAGTAAACTTACCTCAACCCCGGTGTAATTTTCGAAGAAGAACAGTACCATGCTCTGGTACACGGTGTACATGTGATCGTCCAGGATGTGGTACAGTCTGGCCGGCAGGACAGTGGAGAGAGCTCGCCATGCGCCCCAGGAGAGCAGGTACGCCGGCGCATTGCCGAGCATCGCCGCGGCCGGGATGCAGTAGCGCAGAGAGTACGTGTGTACGATCAACGACAGCAGCATGTTTAATATGGCACACAGAGAAAAACAAAAAAATACTAGTCGTAATGAACTTAACACGTCGTTTGAGAAGGCGCCGAGCGGGTTTACACAGTGTGCGGAAGCAAAATCTTGCAGCTGCTACACCACATTGGCTACAAGGAAAGTGTCCTAAATTGAACAAAGTTCCAGCTTAACCCTGCCATTGTGTAAAATATAAAAATATATTGTTAAAATAGAATAAACTCTCAAAGCCCAAACAGGCACATGACAATATGTACTTTGCGGACGCTCAGTGCAGAAGCATGCTCTTGTCAAAACCGCGGCACTGCGAGTGTTTACCAAGCTTTACGGTAACCCACGGCGTTTGAATTTAATCAGCGTTAGAAAAGTTTACCCGCAAACTTTCTTATTAATTACTACTACACATGCGCATCTATTTATCCCTCCAAGTACAAGATGCTTGTTTTCACGTTTGTTCAAATACAGCAAATAATTTTAAAGCAAATACACCATACAAATCAATGACCATCTCAGTTCTGTAATTTTCCCCGAACAGCTTGGTGTTTACCGTAAAATTCAGTATAGACTCGCACTAGGTTTAAACCGCGGTTTGTCAAAGGTGAGGCTAGCGTTAACGCTACAGAGTTGAGATCCAATATCAAATGGCAGGATGTTTAAATAACACCAATGTACGCGCCCTTCCAGGTCGATATACTCAACACCCGAAGTCCAAATTATTTATTATTTTTAAAAAAAAAATCCTACAAATCTACTTGTCTACTCTCGCTTTACCAAAGTCACGCTATACTCGCAGCACAGACCCCATATTGCACGCAGTGACGTCAACTACTCACTAGTATCGCGCTCTCCCATTGGTGGAAGCGCCTGCTCTTGGTGTAGCAGTGGCTTCCGGTATGGGCTGTGTCCCAAATATATCACTACAGTTCAACTAGGGTACACAAGCCGTTGTGTCATACTCTGGAATAAAGCAGTCCACATCATGCACACTCTCTATCTAAATTCATATTGTCCTCCAGGCGTAGTAAGTACAGCAAGAAAGTAAATATAGAACTTTTTCCAACACTTCATGTGTAGTACACTCGGATAAGAAGCAGCAAAGGCGTTTGGGACTCTACCATATACACGCCCCTCTTTTCGAATCTACAGCGAACACGTGAAAGGAAACTGTCGGCAGCTTCGGGCTGCGTCTAAAACCCCACATTAACGTAACAACACAGGCATGTAAAATAGTGCGGCAACCCAGGGGGCGAAACGGTGAAGGTCATACGTTCATACGTTCACATTTCATGCCTCTTATTCGGCTGTAACGAGCATGCAGTATTATATATACATAGTTTATTATATAGTTATCATGCGTGTGTGTGTGTGTTCGTGTGAATTTTTTTTAACTAATCAGTTAAGTAACAACCCTTCCTGAGTTGCAGTGGATGTGTTAAAGCACCAAAAGCACCCAAAAGTGCACGACACAGCCTCTTTTGATGGGAAAGAATATAATACATACATAGAGTTCACCACAGAAATCTAGCCATGGGGGTCACAGTCCAGTGACTTCTGTGCCGGTCCCAAGCCCGGATAAATAGAGAGGGTTGCGTCAGGAAGGGCATCCGGCGTAAAACATTGCCAAATTTAACCATGCGAATCGTCAGTACTCTGAATTTCATACCGGATCGGCCGGTGGAAATTGGGCTACTGTTGGTCGAAGAAGTAGAGGAGGGAGGAGAGTGCACAGACAGAGAGAGAAGAGGAAAGGTAAGAGTGTAGGACTGAGAATAGGAACTCTGAATGTTGGTACTATGACAGGGAAAGGTAGAGAGCTGGCTGATATGATGGAGAGAAGGATGGTGGATATACTGTGTGTACAGGAGACCAGGTGGAAGGGTAGCAAGGCTCGTAGTATAGGAGCAGGATTCAAGCTGTTTTATTATGGTGTGGATAGTAAGAGAAATGGGGTAGGTGTGGTCCTGAAGGAGGAGTTTGTGAGGAATGTCCTGGAGGTGAAGAGAGTGTCAGACAGGGTGATGAGTCTGAAGTTAGAGATTGAAGGGGTGATGCTGAATGTTGTTAGTGGTTATGCCCCACAGGTAGGTTGTGAGTTAGAGGAGAAAGAGAGATTCTGGAGTGAATTAGATGAGGTGATGGAGAGTATTCCCACAGGTGAGAGAGTGGTGATAGGAGCGGATTTTAATGGACATGTTGGTGAGGGGAACAGAGGTGATGAAGAGGTGATGGGCAAGTTTGGAGTTAAGGAAAGGAACCTTGAAGGACAGATGGTAGTGGACTTTGCTAAGAGGATGGACATGGCTGTGGTCAACACTTATTTTCAGAAGAGGGAGGAGCATAGAGTGACTTACAAGAGTGGAGGTAGAACACAGGTAGACTACTGAAGAGAATAGACAGGAATACAAGGAGTTACAGCGCAGAGTGAAGAGGGAGGTGTCTAAGGCCAAGCAGAAGGCATATGAAGAGTTGTACACTAGGTTAGACACTAGAGAAGGAGAGAAGGACTTGTACAGGTTAGCTAGGCAGAGGGATCGAGATGGGAAGGATGTGCAGCAAGTTAGAGTTATTAAGGATAGAGATGGAAGGGTACTCACAAGTGAGGAGAGTGTACAGAGGAGATGGAAGGAATACTTTGAGGAGCTGATGAATGAGGAAAATGAGAGGGAAAAAAGAGTAGAAGGGGTGAACTCTGTGGAACAGAAAGTAGATAAGATTAGAAAGGATGACGTCAGGAAGGCTTTGAAGAGGATGAAAAGTGAAAAGGCAGTTGGTCCTGACGACATCCCGGTGGAGGTCTGGAAGTGTCTAGGAGAGGCAGCAGTGGAATTTTTAACTAGTTTGTTCAACAGGGTTTTAGAGAGCGAGAGGATGCCTGAGGAATGAAGTGTGTTAGTGCCGATCTTTAAGAATAAGGGTGACGTGCAGAGTTGCAGCAACTATAGGGGGATAAAGTTGATGAGCCATACAATGAAGCTATGGGAAAGAGTAGTGGAAGCTAGGTTAAGGAAGGTAGTGGAAATTTGTGAGCAGCAGTATGGCTTCATGCCCAGAAAGAGCACAACAGATGCAATTTTTGCTCTGAGAATTTTGATGGAGAAGTATAGGGATGGTCAGAGGGAGTTGCACTGTGTGTTTGTAGACTTGGAGAAAGCGTATGACAGGGTGCCAAGAGAAGAGCTGTGGTACTGTATGAGGAAGTCAGGAGTAGCAGAGAAGTATGTCAGAGTGGTGCAGGACATGTATGAGAGGAGCACGACAGTGGTGAGGTCTGCTGTAGGTCAGACAGAGGAGTTCAAAGTGGAGGTGGGACTGCATCAGGGATCGGCTCTGAGCCCCTTCCTGTTTGCTATGGTGATGGACCAGTTGTCAGAGGAGGTCAGACAGGAGTCTCCTTGGACGATGATGTTTGCAGATGACATTGTGATCTGTAGTGAGATCAGGGAGCAGGTGGAGGAAAACCTGGAGAGGTGGAGGTTTGCGCTGGAGAGAAGAGGAATGAAAGTCAGTCGTAGTAAGACTGAGTACATGTGTGTGAATGAAAGGGAGGGAAGTGGAACAGTAAGGTTACAGGGTGAAGAGGAGAAGAAGGTACAGGAGTTTAAGTACTTGGGGTCAACAGTCCAGAGTAATGGAGAGTGTGGGAAAGAGGTAAAGAAGCGAGTGCAGGCAGGTTGGAATGGGTGGAGAAAGGTGTCGGGACTTCTGTGTGATAGGAAAATATCAGCGAGAATCAAGGGGAAGGTGTACAGGACAGTGGTGAGACCGGCCATGCTGTATGGTTTAGAGACAGCGTCACTGAGGAAGAGACAGGAGTCAGAGCTAGAGGTAGCAGAGCTGAAGATGTTGAGGTTCTCTTTGGGAGTGACAAGGTTGGACAGGATTAGGAACGAGTACATCAGAGGGACAGCTCATGTTGGACGTTTGGGGGACAAAGTTAGGGAGGCCAGATTAAGATGGTTTGGACATGTTCAGAGGAGGGAGAGTGAGTATATTGGTAGGAGAATGTTGGACATGGAGCTGCCAGGCAGGAGGCAAAGAGGAAGGCCAAAGAGGAGGTATATGGATGGAATTAATGAGGACATGAAGCTAGTGGGTGCAAGTGTTGAGGATGCAGAAGATAGGGATAGGTGGAGAGAGATGATTCGCTGTGGCGACCCCTGAAGGGAAAAGCCGAAAGAAGAAGAAGAAGAAGAGTTCACCACAGACTAATTAACATATTGATTAGTCAGGATCATTTGCATACCAAAAGGTGTTACATGAAAAATAAATATTTATTATTATTATTATTATATTGGAAAAATAATGTAGTGAAGTGTCAGTGCCTGACCTCACAAATGCGCTTTTAGAGGAATGGTCAAACATTCCCATATAGACACTCCTAAACATTGTGGAAAGCCTTCCCAGAAGAGTTGAAGCTGTTATAGCTGCGAAGGGTGGGCCAACTCCATATTACATTCATGCGGATGTAAAGGCAGACGTCCCAGTTCTGGCCTGGCTCGCAGTCTCCACTCTGATTCATCCCAAAGGTGTTCCGTCAGGTTGAGGTGCAGGCCTGTCAAGTTCCTCCACACCAAACACACTCATCCATGTCTTTATGGACCTTGCTTTGTGCACTGGTGTGCAGTCATGTTGGAACAGGAAGGGGTCATCCCCAAACTGTTCCCACAAAACATTTTCCCATAAAATGTCTTGGTATGCTGAAGCATTAAGAGTTCCTTTCACTGGAACTAAGGGGCCGAGCCCAACCCCTGAATTCAATGATTTGGAGGGGTGTCCCAAAACATTTGGCAATATAGTGTATGAGAAATGCTGTTCAATTGATATATACAGTAACTAAGGGGTGGCAGCCTATTATGAAGAATGGGTCCATACCTGCATTTAAATTTTTTTCAAAATCATTTTGCATATAAAAAATGATTAAATATTAAAAAAAGAAAATAATTTAATATAGTAACAGTGTATAATCACACAACTCTTTTGCACCCCTGGAGAACTATCCGTATGTGCTGGGTCACTCAATTCAAAATGACCACTGATTTTGCTTCTGAAGTAGCCAACACATGGAGCAATGTACTATTGAAACGAATGCATGTCTTGCTTAAGCAGTCTGCTTTAAATCACCACCAGCTCTATGTCGTGTTGATGTACCTCTACATCAAATGAGAGTCCTCAAGCTCACCTCTTCTTCTTCTTTCGGCTTTTCCCTTCAGGGGTCGCCACAGCGAATCATCTCTCTCCACCTATCCCTATCTTCTGCATCCTCAACACTTGCACCCACTAGCTTCATATCCTCATTAATTACATCCATATACCTCCTCTTTGGCCTTCCTCTTTGCCTCCTGCCTGGCAGCTCCATGTCCAACATTCTCCTACCAATATACTCACTCTCCCTCCTCTGAACATGTCCAAACCATCTTAATCTGGCCTCCCTAACTTTGTCCCCCAAACGTCCAACATGAGCTGTCCCTCTGATGTACTCGTTCCTAATCCTGTCCAATCTTGTCACTCCCAAAGAGAACCTCAACATCTTCAGCTCTGCTACCTCTAGCTCTGACTCCTGTCTCTTCCTCAGTGACACTGTCTCTAAACCATACAGCATGGCCGGTCTCACCACTGTCCTGTACACCTTCCCCTTGATTCTCGCTGATATTTTCCTATCACACAGAACTCCCGACACCTTTCTCCACCCATTCCAACCTGACTGCACTCGCTTCTTTACCTCTTTCCCACACTCTCCATTACTCTGGACTGTTGACCCCAAGTACTTAAACTCCAGTACCTTCTTCACCTCTTCACCCTGTAACCTTACTGTTCCACTTCCCCCCCTTTCATTCACACACATGTACTCAGTCTTACTACGACTGACCTTCATTCCTCTTCTCTCCAGCGCAAACCTCCACCTCTCCAGGTTTTCCTCCACCTGCTCCCTGCTCTCACTACAGATCACAATGTCATCTGCAAACATCATCGTCCAAGGAGACTCCTGTCTGACCTCCTCTGACAACTGGTCCATCACCATAGCAAACAGGAAGGGGCTCAGAGCCGATCCCTGATGCAGTCCCACCTCCACATTGAACTCCTCTGTCTGACCTACAGCACACCTCACCACTGTCCTGCTCCTCTCATACATGTCCTGCACCACTCTGACATACTTCTCTGCTACTCCTGACTTCCTCATACAGTACCACAGCTCTTCTCTTGGCACCCTGTCATACGCTTTCTCCAAGTCTACAAACACACAGTGCAACTCCCTCTGACCATCCCTATACTTCTCCATCAAAATCCTCAGAGCAAAAATTGCATCTGTTGTGCTCTTTCTGGGCATGAAGCCATACTGCTGCTCACAAATTTCCACTACCTTCCTTAACCTAGCTTCCACTACTCTTTCCCATAGCTTCATTGTATGGCTCATCAACTTTATCCCCCTATAGTTGCTGCAACTCTGCACGTCACCCTTATTCTTAAAGATCGGCACTAACACACTTCTTCTCCATTCCTCAGGCATCCTCTCACTCTCTAAAACCCTGTTGAACAAACTAGTTAAAAATTCCACAGCTGCCTCTCCTAGACACTTCCAGACCTCCACCGGGATGTCGTCAGGGCCAACTGCCTTCCCACTTTTCATCCTCTTCAAAGCCTTCCTGACTTCATCCTTTCTAATCTTATCTACTTTCTGTTCCACAGAGTTCACCCCTTCTACTCTTTTTTCCCTCTCATTTTCCTCATTCATCAGCTCCTCAAAGTATTCCTTCCATCTCCTCTGTATACTCTCCTCACTTGTGAGCACCCTTCCATCTCTATCCTTAATAACTCTAACTTGCTGCACATCCTTTCCATCTCGATCCCTCTGCCTAGCTAACCTGTACAAGTCCTTCTCTCCTTCTCTAGTGTCTAACCTAGTGTACAACTCGTCATATGCCTTCTGCTTGGCCTTAGACACCTCCCTCTTCACTCTGCGCTGTAACTCCTTGTATTCCTGTCTATTCTCTTCTGTCCTGTCCATGTCCCACTTCTTCTTGGCTAACCTCTTCCTCTGGATACTATCCTGAACTTCCTCATTCCACCACCAAGTCTCCTTATCTTCTTTCCTCCTCCAGATGACACACCCAGCACCTTTCTCCCTGTCTCCCTGATCACTTCTGCTGTAGTTTCCCAGTCATCTGGCAGCAATACCTGCCCACCCAGAGCCTGCCTCAACTTCTGTCTAAATTCCTCACAACATTCCTCCTTTTTCAGCTTCCACCACTTGGTTTTCTTCTCTATCTTTGACCTCTTCTTCTTACAGACCATCAAAGTCATCCTACACACCACCATCCTATGCTGTCTGGCTACACTCTCTCCCACTACCACTTTACAGTCACTAATCTCTTTCAGATTGCCTCTTCTACATAGGATGTAGTCTACCTGTGTTCTCCTACCTCCACTCTTGTAAGTCACTCTATGCTCCTCCCTCTTCTGAAAATAAGTGTTAACCACAGCCATGTCCATCCTCTTAGCAAAGTCCACTACCATCTGTCCTTCAAGGTTCCTTTCCTTAACTCCAAACTTGCCCATCACCTCCTCATCACCTCTGTTCCCCTCACCAACATGTCCATTAAAATCCGCTCCTATCACCACTCTCTCACCCGTGGGAATACTCTCCATCACCTCATCTAATTCACTCCAGAATCTCTCTTTCTCCTCTAACTCACAACCTACCCGTGGGGCATAACCACTAACAACATTCAACATCACCCCTTCAATCTCTAACTTCAGACTCATCACCCTGTCTGACACTCTCTTCACCTCCAGGACATTCCTCACAAACTCCTCCTTCAGGACCACACCTACCCCATTTCTCTTACTATCCACACCATAATAAAACAGCTTGAATCCTGCTCCTATACTACGAGCCTTGCTACCCTTCCAACTGGTCTCCTGTACACACAGTATATCCACCTTCCTTCTCTCCATCATATCAGCCAGCTCTCTACCTTTCCCTGTCATAGTACCAACATTCAGAGTTCCTATTCTCAGTCCTACACTCTTACCTTTCCTCTTCTCTCTCTGTGCACTCTCCTCCCTCCTCTACTTCTTCGACCAACAGTAGCCCAATTTCCACCGGCCGATCCGGTATGAAATTCGTACTGACGATTCGCATGGTTAAATTTGGCAATGTTTTACGCCGGATGCCCTTCCTGACGCAACCCTCTCTATTTATCCGGGCTTGGGACCGGCACAGAAGTCACTGGACTGTGACCCCCATGGCTAGATTCCTCAAGCTCACCTCTGATTTCAGTAATCATAAATGAATTCAAATCAAACCCTTGCTATGAACCACATTATGACTATTTTATTAAACAGTATCTAATACACAATACACGACAGGAAAAACATCAAATACACATAAAATTATCAAAAATACACAACCCACAAACATACATATGGTACATTTTATATGTCACAAATTCACATTAATCCATTCACAGGAGAATGTCACCCTCACACACTGTCTCTTCACTCCAGAATGTAGTTGTCATATGGGAGCAGCACATGATGAGTCACACAATCTGTCCAAGAAAGGGAGAAAAATGATTTAACATGCTACCAAGAACATGCTTTCATAAAAAAGAGTGAGAGTTTCAGATGCAAGAGCATCTCAGAATATAACCCTACAACTTTACAGTCAGACAGATAGGAGACATCTTACCTAAAACCCACTGTTCTGATAGGCACTTGGTCTCTTCAGGCTTTTTGCCTTTGTATTCCCCGATGCAGATGCCAGCCTGGCGAACGCTCCTGCATACGGTGCCCCCGCACAGCTGGACGAGCTCTGTGAGACTGTGGCAGGGCGGCTGAGACAGTGAGGACACGAACATGAGTGGCTGCTCACGAAACAGATCCTGCTGATGCTCCCCAGCAGAAAGATGCTGCTGCAACCGGCAGATCTGAGAGAAACAGCATGAGAGAAAGGATTCTATTAGCAAAAGAATCTAAATAATAACCATGTAAAGTCAGTGACTTAATCTCTATATATATAAAAAAAAACAAACAAAAAAAAAACAACCTCATCATTGCCTTGCTCTTATTCTATGGAGCTAGAGAGTGTCTTAAATCTTATGTACACTTTTCTGTTCACAAGCTTCGGGATCTTCAAGGATACAATTTGAGTGTCTAGCTTTCACGTTTTCTTTTACGTGGAAGGCCGGGGGTGTCGCTTACCTGGGGAACACATGGCACCAGGATGCACTATGGGAAGAAGGCAAGCCGGTGGAGGCAGTGTCATGCTTTGGGCAATGTTTTGCTGTGAAACCTTGGGTCCTGCCGTCCATGTGGATGTTACTTTGACACGTACCACCTACCTAAGCATTGTTACAGACCATGGACAACCTTTCATGAAAACGGTATTCATTCTAACATCTTGGTGCCAGATTCCACAGCACACCTTCAGGGATCTAGTGGAGTCCATGCGTCAATGGGTCAGGGCTGTTTTGGCAGCAAAAGGGGGACCAACACAATATTAGGCAGGTGGTCATAATGTTGTGCTTGATAGGTGTATAATAACACCTCGCTTAGCTAATAAAAAAAAAAAAAAATCCAAAAAAACATTTATTATATTTCTATATAAGCTTGGCTGAAATTCATAAAAGAATGAAGATTTCAAGATTTCAGTGTGCTTAAATGAGCTTTCCAGAAGGTCATACGGTCATTACAATAAAATGCTGCTTAAAGGACTCCTAGCAGCATCTTAACTTCGTACTAGATACTGTGTCCAGCAAACCTTTCTGATCTTTCTAAAAAATACAAGCAGCTACCAAACTAACACTGATTAAATATTATTAGGTGGCTATTGGTGTCTACATAATCAACAGTTTCCTGATTTGGGGGAAAAAACATTGTTGTTTCAAAGACACATTGGTCATTGGCATGTGGACACCTGACCTATATGCACATTTCAAAACTGTACGCTTTAATATGAAGGTTGTTCAGCATCCACTCTTCAGGGAAGAGTCTTTCCACTAGATTTTAGACTATGGGGATTGTTCCCCATTCAGGCTAATGAGCATTAGGGAAGTCAGGTGCCAATGTCCGATGAGAAGGCCACACATTCCGGTTCATCCCAAAGGTGATCAGTGGGGTTGAGGTCAGTGCTCTGTGATGGATGCTTGAATTCTTCCACACTAACCATGGCAAACCATTTCTTTATGGACCTCGCTTTGCACACAACAGCATTGTCATGCAGTAAAAAGATTTTGGGCTTGGACCCTTAGTTCTGGGGAAGGAAAATCTTATTGGTAAAGAATTAAACAATTGTGCATCATCTATCTGGCAACCACATGAAGACGACACATATTTGAGTGTTTCTATATGCTTTTGGCCACATACTATAGTGTAGTTAGCCAGCTTGCTTATTCTCTTTAAATAGAAAGATTGCCACAAAGTTCCACATTATGAACTTGAGTGATGTAACGGAGTTCTATTAAAATCCGATTACGTATACACCCCTTTTAAAGAGTCTCGCGTTATGCAAATCACAGTGAGTTAAATAGATCATTTATAACTGGTTTTCTGCCATATCTGTAAAAATTCTTTCTGTGAATGTAGGTAGCTCTTGGCCATACCTAATAATGAAATGTATCAGACTCTGTAGTAAATAATAAAAGTCTGGCTTACTAGGCTACCTAACTCCAAACATATAAATATTCTCACCATGTTTCCTGCCAGTAAAATACTAAAAAACCTATGAAAGGAAAGAGATCCCATTTACACATGTTTGAATAAATTTGATCACAGCTTTAAATCAAAGCCTACAGAGTACAACTGGCACACTAATGAAGAACAAGCAGGCACACACAGACTGCCATAATATTTGTTCAGGTGTGCCAACAGTCACAGATGATAAGAGCATAGCACAAGTTTGTCGCCACTTCTGCATTCGGGAAAATACTAACAGGATGGTAAAACTCACAGGGCTTCTAGTGTTGTTTCATCTGAAACGCATAACAAAAGCAGGCATTCGAAATGAAAATTTGCAAGGCTCAGTTATACACGAGCACAAAGCTGCTCTTTCACCACAAAGACAATTTACTAACTTTAACTTTGAAATGAAACAGACTTTGCATATCGCACATCGCATGATGGGAACTATATTGTGCTGTGTATGTGCAGGACAGAGGTCTTGTGACATGGGCAACCAAAGGCCCTCAGTTTGCAGCTGATGGGGGTAATACATCAAAGATCTTGCACAATGGCATTGTCTGTGCCTCGTTTGAGCTCCTTTGGCTCCAGTTTGAGGGCTGTGAATGGTAGCAGGCAGCTTGAGCTGGCATTCATGCCGCCGCTGAGGGCGTTCGGGATGTGCTCCATGACCATCATGGGTCATTGGCACTGCTGAAAGGCACAATCTGCTCCGCTTAGCAAATACACCAGCGCCATTTTAAACACTGTGGAATTTAGGCTGGCGGAGTGCTATTTTTAAACTAAGTTTAAAACAGGTTGAGCAGCTGTGTGAAAATGTATTGACTTTTCCAATCTTTTACATTACTATACATCCATTGCTACACCAATCATTTACTGAAACTGTAATCTCCAGTCAAATAACAGGAAAAAATATAGATTCCTGACCCCAACAATCATGAATTCCTTCATCCGGATTAAATGGACAGAAATTTGAATGTTGTAAACTCTTTAAGAAAAAGGACATTGGCTCACTTCCTTCCTCGCCCAGCTTCCTTTCGACATGAAACGGCTGAGGCAAACACAAGCCTCCCACGCACGCGCCAGAGGAAGATGATTCAGAGCAAGCACCTGAGCTGCAACATGTGCACTTCTGTGACACCAACATTCTCTTGGCATACTTCCACTTCCAGTCCAGCAAAACTTTTACATTCTAAACTTTTTACATGTATTTGGTTTCATTTCTGTTTCAGCACTCTCATTTTGCTGGGAGCTAGTACAAGCCTTCACATGTCCTCGAACTAAGTTAAAAAAAAAAAAAAAAAAAAAAGGGGACATGAATATATATTGTACAAAATATGATAAGATATGATCAAATGGAAAAAGTGTCTTTGTTGATCACAGAAATGTCCTCTCAGGTGTTTGTGGAAGTGACGATTAAAGCCACAGGAGCACTGAGCTGATGTCTGTTCTGGACAGACCCCCACGAGGTTAAGGACAAAACATCCTCTGAGCGGAACGATATCCTCCCTGCGACACCTGCTTTCCGCATCCGTCACACTGGCTTCATAGGTGACGTGCTATCACTGGGAATAGAAAGGAACTAGCTATTGCTCTGTAACCTTTGACTTGCTATGTGCTTTTAAATGTAATGTCTTTAGTAAGACTGTCAGCTCCTTAAACACAAAACCTTTAGAGACTTTTTTTTTTTTTTTTATAAACGTGATAATATATAAATCTGTATGAAAATTGATTATGTAAAATCATTGCTATGGTGTTTTCAGCTGTCTAAGTAAAAGCTAAAAGAGCTTACAATCTAACATTAAAAAGATGCATTTCTTAGTCTTGCTAACTATAAGAAAGAGCGAAAGAAGAAAGCTTGTGAAGAAAGTTCTATTTATACCTGCTATAACGTTACTGACATCTACAGATGTTCCACAATGTGAAATGTGAATATAAACAAATAAAAAGTACAACATGGTTCTTCAAGTGTACTCGGTGCCAAATCAGCATGGTATAAGAGGACACTTCAGGACCACTGTTATAGGAAAACAATAGACTTCAAGGTGGTAACAGTGCCTCCGCTGTCCATCAGATTGTATCATGCTACCCCGTTGTTGATTATTTTCCTATGACAGCACACCCCGTTGTGTTACATTGCATAATACACGTAAAAACATCACTAAAGTCTGAGGCATCTGTAAACACGATTTATAGTAACTCTAACGGCATCTATGAGAACTTGGATGAATATTTTGAGCTGTGGCATTAATAGGGATCAGGAATTTTAAGATGACACAAGCTTTATAAATGACTCCTGAACCAAAGCCAGATACTTGTGTCTCCATTGCTTTTCAGCTCTTCTTTTTTAACGACTTCCAGATACGACAGACCAGACAGGAAGTGGAAGCTAGTGCTTTTTTTGTGATAAAAAAAAAGAAAAAAGAATGAAACATTGAGATGATGTGAAGAGTCAAATATTCCTTTTCCACCATATTTATTATGCATGTTTATTAATGTGGTCTTAAGGAGGCATGGGAGGGTGAGGGTTTAAGAAGAAGAAGAAGAAGAAAAAAAAAAAAAACAGCTCATGCTTTAAAATTGTTGAAGATGAATGATTTGAGAAACACAGCTGCATCCTGAATGGCTTTTTTTTTTTTTTTTTTTTTTTAGCGTGGACGTCTCGAAGAAAAACACTAATCCTGCCATTGTCGTCCTGTCCTCTCTCCCGCCAGTCCGCACAGACTTTCTCTAGAGCAGAGGAGGCAGCTAAGGGGGACCATCCGCCGGGAAGTGTTTAATTAGCGTCCCCTGCTCCTGTCTAAGAAGGAGGAGTCTTGCTGTCGAGTTCGCAGGAGCTCACGCAGCACAGTGTATGAGAGACAGCTGAAGATTTGGGAGCTGCTGAGTGACGCTTCTACTATTGCACGCTGATATTTGTCTCCACCTCCTGCCTTTCATTATAAATGAAGCTCACAAGAAGCGCTGGGAGAATTCTGAACAGGGGCACTGGTGCAGCAACATTTAAGCTTTGGAGACTCTGACACGTGGGAACGTGCACTTCATTTTTTCTAAAAAGTACTTTGGTTAAAAAAAAAATTAAAAAAAGTAGGAAGAAATACAAGATGCTGAATGCTGGGATCTTCATTTTAAGCTTCTGTTTCATCATTGGGGAAGGCTATGTAGCCGGCAAGAAGCCTTATCAGATTCAGAACGGGCCGTGCAGCTACACGTTTCTTCTGCCCGAGCAGGAGACGTGCCCTCCGAGTAGCTACGGCAACCAGGTGCAGAAAGATGATCCAGCTGAATACGAGGAGTCGCTACAGAGGCTGGAGCAGTTAGAGACCATCATGGAGAACAACACTCAGTGGCTGCTCAAGGTACAGTTTCATTCATCTCTGAATAATATCCTCAGGTGTGTTCATTAGTTATTTGATGATAAGAAGGAAGACTAAGACAGGCAGCACTCTTCACCTGCTGCAGGACCAGCGTCAAGGGTCAGACGTTTAGACAGAGAAAAACCCGAACCCAAACCCAAGACTGAACATCTCACTATGGGAGCTTAAAAAAAAAGCATGAAATTGATGCATTTTTAATTGATGGCACAAAAATGGTTGAAGACACATCTTAAAGTACACATGCAAATTTAAACAGCTTTTCCGTAGATTATATTGATCTTCCTATATGACTAGAACAGGTGCAAGTGGAAATTTTCCTATGGAAATTTTTGCTGTAATAGTTCTATTCTTTTTCTTTCTATATGTCTATATGCACAGATAAAACATGGTTTAGAAGTGTAATGAACTACTACATCAAGAAGCAGCATGGGTATTGCCAAAAATCACAGACTCAGAGACAAGTTTCAGAGCTATTTCATTTTCTGTATGGAAAAGCCATATGTCTATTCAAATGATCGATGTGGGGGAGATTTTCCTAAATGGATGATGTCAGTCCTTGCAGTCAAGTATTGCTTTAATTATTTGAACATATGAATGAAAAATAATCCAACCATTTTAATTGTGACATTGTGTGCTCATTGTGTAAATGTGAACATATTTGAAGCTATACAGACTTTAATTTTGGCATTACTGAGGTTTGGGCTAAACATGTTCCATTCACGTGACCATGCAAACGAGCTAAAAATCGTCAAGAAACCTCAAGATATTGAAAATTGTCGGTTATAAATTCCAGTTTAAGAACATTAAAGAAAAAAAACCCCCCAAATATCCTTTGAGTGACGAACTCCATTTTAAGGCCTCTTTAGAGACTGACTAATAATAGTAACCTTTTTAGCGAAAAAGTTGTTTGGTTGAGTGTGAAAGGAAAAAGTGTATTTCAAAAAGCAATGAATCTTGAGCTGTAAGAAAGAAGAAAATACAAAAGGAGGAAAAAGTTCATTGTGTACAGTGCAAAGCTGCTTTTATAGTAATACACAGGATGTTCTGAAAATACACCGTGAGTCAGGTGCATAATCCCAGGCAACAAAACTGACCCAGTGTTTGCACTTGCCAAAACGTACTCATTGAATATCAGCGTTACATTCCGGCTCAATACCTTTAGGCAAAGTTCAAGAAGGGTCAAAAAACAAAGTAAACAGATTTTATGGCACGGTTTCCTTTCTGACCGTAACAGTCTGACATTATATGGCATTGTCTGTGCACTCAGAGGAAAGGCTCTTCCTCCAAGTGGCACTTTCGAGGTCTACAAGTGAAGGTCAGAGGAAAGCATCGGACCCCGGCGTGTCATTAGGTCATGCTACAGAATCTCACATGTTTGGCATATTTGCTTCATTAGCAGGCAGGATGTGACTCTGCACCATGACGCTAACATGACCTGCCAGTTTACAGTCACTGTTGTAAGTAAATAAGACAAAACAAACAAACTTTCCTAGTGGAAATCCTACAACTGATTGGCTGTCAGTGTAACATCCTGCCCGCAGTTCCGATGGCACACCAACGCTCTACGCAAGATGGAAGTGCAGAGAGGAAGATAAACAAAATTAGCGCCGATTATCAAAGTTGTCACATTTGGCATTCATCAGTGAGGAAAAGTTAAATATATCCCAACTGCAGTACTACAAGACTTCCGGAATAGCATTAAAGCAAATAAATTCCAGGAAAACATTTCACATCACATTGCAAAAGCCACACTGATGTTTTCCTCCTCTGTCACGTTATAGAAATGTTTTCATTGAGGATGCAACTCGTCACTCGTGCCTATCCTGTTTGTTTGAGTGCCGGTCTGTCTGCTATTCAGGAACTCCATGCAGGAAAGAGTACAAGGACTGGATGAGCGCTAGACACACACCGCTTCCAATGGGATGCAAACAAATTTGTGTTTTGATGACTCAGGAAACACTTACCTGAAGTGTTTTATTATTCTCCAAAGAATCAAAACACTACCCTGTTGCGAGGCGATAAAATGTCACCTACTCTCCAAACAAAAAAAACTATTTTAGAAAATGATTAAAAAATAAATAAATAATAATAATTAAAAAAAAAAAAAAAAAATCACAAATTGCAACAGATCACAATTTGCAGAAACTGCTGAACCAGATTCCTCATGGAACAATCTAGAAAGCTTTCCATCTTTTGTTATCTTTCTAACGTGACTTAGTAAGTGAATACGTTTCAAAACAACAACATGCATGTGAGCCTTTTGACATGGAAAGCCACTTTTTTTCCTCCCCCAGTGGTTAAGGTGTTGGACTACTGATCAGAAGGCTGCAAGTTCAAATCCCAGTCTGCCACTGCTGGGCCCTTGAGCAAGGCCCTTAACCCTCAGTTGTATAAATGAAAATAATGTAAGTCGCTCTGTATAAGGACATCTGCCAAATGGCGTAAATGTAAATGCAGCTTAAGATCCTGAGAAGAAAGTGCTCTCTCTCCTCTTCCACATACATGAACCCAAAGAACTAGCTCATTACTGGCTAATGTCTCTGTGACTGTCAGGTAACTAATGGCACCCATCCTACCCTGAGAGCACAGCTGTTTTAGTGCTCTCTTGGCTCCTGGCCACAGATAACTGTGGCATTGTCATTAGTCGAACCCATGAGGCTCCCTGTCAATAGGGCAAACACTTTATATTTTTATATGTACATAATACCTTTAATTGGCAGATGCTTAAAATATTTACAGGATACTTAAGAAACCCTAAGAGAACTTTGGAAAACTTTGTGGTTAAAGACAGACGACTTACAGTAACGATGCAGCCAAGTTTCAAATACTTATGAAATATCAAAACACTTATTCCGAACTCCCATCTGGTATATTATTAGATCATTTGCTTTAAAAGAGTGTTTAAACAAACCCAAACTGTGACAAAGACCTGTTTGAGGTTGGGCAGGTTCAGAACTCTCAGCTAGTTTTCTGATGTGCTTACATTTTTCCCGTATTAAGACCAGAAATAAAAACGACAGCGCTCATCATAACATGCACTAGAAAGGAGACTGAATTTCAGTACAGTTTCCTCAAGCTATTGAGTAACACGTAAGATTTATGGTTAACCACAACCTGTCTTCCGATGCTCGTGTTAACAAGACCACCTGTGCGAGCAGTGATGGCTTACGAAGTTTACAGAAAAAGCTTTAACAAGCTAAAGTACGTTGGCTTCCACCGGCCAAAAAGCCTGCCAAAAGTACATATTTCTCGAAGGCTTAGACTATTATGCATTCTTAAAGTCTAGATACATTTAGCCTTTTCAGGTCTTCTTGAAAGGGGTCATAACCTTGTTATGACAAGTTCCATTTACAACTCTTCAATGAGCTCGAGGTCTGTAATATAGCTATAAAACATCTGACCAGACTGGACAGTGAGTCGCACTGCTCCGGTCATCCTGATTTAACTACATGCAACATTTTTAATAGAAAAATCTCTTGATCTGTAAACAAGTGTAAGTTTTTCTAATTAGTGGATTGAGAATAACTCAATAATTCAGGAGAGGGCATGTTATAGTGATGATTAAGAATGAATGCCTAAAAGCACCTTACACATACAATCCAACATATAATAAATAACTGTATTTATTAATTATATTTGGTATAAACTGTTCTGTTTACTGTAAACATCCTGCTAAGCAACATATAAAATGTGGTATTTTATAGCATTTTACAATGGCTCTAGTGCAAGGTTTTATTGCCATGTGTTCACTTGTGTGCGTTTTACAACGAAGAATTGAAAATAGTCGTAAGTCCCGTTCATCAAACATACAGCTGGCTTGCTAAGTTAACCACACATCCTGCATCTGCTGCCTTCCACAGCTGGAAAGTTACATCCAGGAGAACCTGAGGCAAGACATGGTCCAACTTCAGCACGACACTGTGCACAACCACACGGCGGCCATGATCGAGATCGGCACCAACCTCCTGATTCACACTGCAGAGCAGACGCGAAAGCTCACCAGCGTCGAAGCGCAGGTGAACATTCAACATAAACCTAAACCTCAGTCAGTCATGATGCTAATTAGATTTAAACCTGAGCGTTCTCAAATATCAAGCGATGCCTCAGCTGGAGAATTCAGTAATGAGGCGAGTGTACGCAGCGCCTTTCAGTCCCTCTAGTCCCCATGTCCCCTTTCATTTATTAAAATGTGATTGTCTTGTTTTTTCTTTGCCCTGTACCAACTTCTTTTTTCCTCTCATCAAATATGAGGACGTGTGCTTTGATGCCAAGTGATGTGTAAACACCCCTAACACGCAATTAAGGGCTTTCACATGCCCACATGCTCATCCATAACCAATGAAGATCTAAACCCGTACCCTGGCAAGTAATATCAACTGCAGCCCAATGGAGAGCAGCGGGAATTGGTTGTGACAGTTTATTCTAGGGGAAAAGTGCAATTGTCAAAATTCATTACGTTACTGTAGCTCGCATTTTGTCAAATGAGGACGCCTGCAGGTTTTATGTATTCACATCATATCATCCACAAGCACGCTCAAGACAGAATCTTTGAAAAAATACAGTGAGTGAAGTGAACTGGAGTGGAAAAAAGAGATGTGTAAAAATCTAAAGGCTTTAATTATGCAAACATACAGGCTTTGTTAAACAATTCAATTAATAGCACAATGGTGGGAAAGCTGAATCTGAAACACCTTTTTTTTTTTATCTTTAGGTTATAAACCAAACAACGCGGCTGGAGCGTCAGCTTCTTGAGCATTCAATCTCAACAAATAAACTGGAAAAAGACATTATCCTGCAGACAAATGAAATAACTAAACTCAATGATAAAAACAGGTGAGAAGTTATTCTTTTTGTTGTTGAAATGCTTATTCAGAAGAATTAAACAGTGTCTGATGATTAGGGCTGAGCAATATGATGATACAATATTAATATCATGGTGAGTGATTTGAATGAAACTTACTTTTCTCATATATAGCAATCGTTTTCATTTTCATTAACCTTTTTAACGCTTCGTTTCTAATACTTTGACTCTGTCTAAATAAACCCGATTATTAAAAGCTGATTTTTAAAAAGTATAAAAAAATACTTTAAATTCACGATTAAGAAACTTTAAAAAAGATTAGTGAAGTATTATATAGTTGTGTACATTTTAAATCATTAAAATCAATTTTTACAAACTAGAAAATTTTTACAAAAAAGGTTTTTAAAAGTTTGGATTTTTTTTAACTATACATTTGTTAAATGTATTTTTTTTTCCAAATGTTAAAAATTGGAAAAAGAAAAAAAAAAACACTACATTTTTGAAGCCTGAATACTTCCGTGTATGGTGCTATTTTTTTGCCATATCACCCACCTCTAATGATAATCAGCTTCAATGAAAGTTCATCACATTTAGGGTAGAAAGAGAAAACAGATACTGTAGCATGTTCATCATTAATATTACTGGCACAATGGCATTATTTGGTAATATTTTTGTTTTCTCAGCTTCTGGAGGATGTGGATGGAGGATATAAAATGGCAAAGCTTATCATCAACATAAATTAATATGCTCCACTTAGAAGCTAGGCCATGAACAAAGAGGTTCAAATCCTCACACTAGTGCCGATAAGAGTTTTTTTTTTTTTTTTTCAGCTTTCTGGAAAAGAGGGTGGAGGACATGGAGGGCCAAAGGCAGGCAGAGCTGAAGAGTCTGCAGGAGGAGAAGGAGCAGCTGAAGAAGCTGGTGGAGAAGCAAACAGGCATCATTGAGGAACTGAAGCAGCATCTGCAGCGTGCCTCTGAGGAGAACACGGCTCTGCAGCAACAGCAGCATGAGCTGGCGGAGACGGTCAACAACCTCATCCAAACAATCAACATCCCCACCCGTGAGTGAGAGCCACAGCATCGCAGCCAAACATCACACAGGGGAATGTGGCCAGAATAATATTGTGCAATCCTATGAGCAACTGTTCGGGGAGAGGATGGTGCAAACTGTTCTGCCGGGTAATCTAGGTCATAAAATAAGAGGATAATTGAGATCACTTTAGATTTTGACGAAGATCAGCCAAGATGGCATAAGAGACGCATTAAAGTACTTGATAAATCACATGCGTTTAGTGACCTTACATGCTTCAATCTCACGGTGTTCTTTTCTCTTCTATCAGATAAATCAGCGATGATGCAGGATACGCCTTCACAGTACAAAGACTGTGCTGCCATCTTCAAGTCCGGGAACAAAGAAAGCGGAGTCTACACGTTAACAATCCCAGGCACAAAAGAACAAATAACGGTATGAAGGAGCTCTGTTAGATAGAAGAAAATGGGGAGAGAGAGAAGAGAGAGAGAGAGAGAGAGAGAGAGAGAGAGAGAAAAGAGAGAGAGAGAGAGAGAGAGAGAGAAAGAAAGAAAAAGAAAGAAAGAAAGAAAGAAAGAAAGAAAGCATGAGAGTGTTCGCATGAGAGAGAGAGTAAGAAAGGGAAAGAAAGAGATAAAAAAAACCAGACAGACTGAGTGGGTGTAAGACAGAGTCAGAGAGAAAATAAAGACTGTGTTGAGAGAGAGAGAGAGAGAGAGAGAGAGAGAGAGAGATTGAGGAGAAGAGAAAGAAGGGAAAAGAAAAACTATTCTACTGTTTGAGACTGGAATAACAGCAACCACAGAGGAACTACCAGTGACTTTCCAGGAAATACTGCATCCAGAGAAAGTCAGTCTAAGTTTTTTTTTTTTAAGGTAGTTAGTTTACACATGCCTGTGCAGACTGAGCTCTCTCCTAAGATACCTTTCATGGGAAGTCATTTACATTTGGCAAATTAACAGCAGTTTAACAGACACTGTACTGAAGTGAAGTAAAGTGAAGGGAAGTTAGTTAAATATGACAGAAACTATGATATGCACAAGCTACATGTTTCTAGACAACACTGTTTCTCTTTCCAGGCGTACTGCGACATGGAAACCGAAGCAGGTGGATGGACAATAGTGCAGAAGCGATTCAGTGGCCTTGTTGACTTTGATCAGACGTGGAAAGAATACAAAATGGTGAGCTTTGGAAGGGACAGACCGTTTTCAGCACAAAAGAGAGAAGCAGAAATAGCAATAGTGGTCACAATGACTGAATGATGAAGTTAGTGCTTAAAGGCACAAATGAGATTACTGAAGTGTAAAACGTTTTTATGCTTTTCCTAATTGAAAAGGGGTTCGGAGACACTTCAGGTGAACACTGGCTGGGCAATGAGTACATCACAAAGCTGACTAACGATCAGCAATACGTGCTGAGGATAGAGCTCACCGACTGGGACGGGAACACGGCTTTCTCTCAGTATGATGAATTCTCCCTGACCAGCGAAGAGCAGAAGTACAGGTGAGAAACACACAGTTTGTGCATGCTAGGCTTGTGCGGTATTATTATCATCATCATCATCATCATCATCATCATTCTTGCCATGAAATCACAAGTAATAAGTGTCACTTATTCTGATTACAATATATTTCTATAGTATAACAAATCCCAGTTATAAAGATCTGTAACATGAACATAAAATATGCCACGTGTTATTTTGGTGTCATGACTAATTACACAAGCAAGAGTAAATACGTGGTTGTACTTTAGTATTCATACTGCCACAAAATCTCACGAACGGTGCCACACACTTGACATCGTTCCAAAGCAAATATTTTGCCATCTGGAAATGGTTATGGCCTACGAGATACAGAAACAGGACGACAACAGCCCAGAGCTGTCTCTGAGCTCTTATCACGTTCCCTCAAAAGCAAAGCCAACTACTCTTAACCCTTGCTGTTTGACCCCACAACAATAATAAGCCTCAAGGCAAACACTGCCCAAGTTTTCATACGTTAACAATGCTGGAAAGCCGGACAAACTGGACAACAGTTTCCTGTTGTCCGTTTCACATACTGAAAACAGACGGAAGTAGGGAGAGGCAGAGAGAGAGACAGAGAGAGAGAGAGAATGAGAGAGAAATAGACAGAGAAAGTGTGTGTAAGGGATAGAAAGGGATAGAAAATGACTGTGTTTGTGTGAGAAGGAAAGACTTTAGAAGAGAAAGTGTCTGAGATATTGCGTGTATAAGACAGAGAAAGAGAGAGATATTTCAATTATATCTTATCAAAAGAAAGAGAGAGAAAGAGAGAGAGAGAGAGAGGACAACAGTGTGTTGATCAGTTCCAGGATAGTAGCTGGTTTGATGCATTAACTGTGGTACATAGATTAAGGTAAATTAAGGGGTTTACGTTGTTTAAGATGAAATGAGGTGTGTGTATGCTCCACAGCTAAATAGACACAAAGAGAGTTGAACGCCTGACCTGAATGTTCACTCCGTTCCACTCATTTCTCAATACAGTAATCACAGGCTTCCTTCTGATGTTGTGTATTTCTGCATTTCCAATTACACAGGATACACCTTAAAGGCTACAGTGGAACTGCGGGTAAAATCAGCAGCCTTGCCCAGCCGGGAAATGATTTTAGCACAAAGGATGCAGACAATGACAAATGCGTTTGCAAATGTTCACAGCTAACCACAGGAGGTAAGCAGGTTGTTTTGAAGTCAATCAATTCTTCAATACGAATATCCACACACGCATGCATACCTAAATCGGCTCATTGCCACAAGCTCCCTCTTCTACATGTCTCCCTCTTCTTGCATTTTTCGTGTCTGGGATCATGACCCTCCAGTGAAATTAGCTGGGAGCTAATCACTGTTCAGCTCATTTGGGAATTGAACCCTTGTGAAAGTTGACATTAATAGTCTGGGAACTGCAGACTTGCAAAGCTGCTAACAACTAACGGCTAACTCAGCTCTCCTGTTGCTACAACACTACATCCTCATGCTCAAATTCTGTTCCTCACATACAAGCATGCTTATTAATTACTGAAATCTGTACAGATAAAAGCTTTCCATACAAGACTATACTAAATGAATCAACAGACAAAGGTGCAATTTACGTCTAATAAAATCTGTTATTTAACAAAGAAAAATATCATCGTTGATAAGTTTTCAGTGAAGAGGTGTTTACTATTTAGGGAAGGAGTCTCCAGTGTCAGCATTTGTAATCATCAGTAAGTGGTTATTAACATACCAGCTGTATTTTTTTTGTCTTTTTCATGACTGTGAGAGAGAGAGAGAGAGAGAGAAAAGAGAGGCTACTGAGGGAATGACTGCTTATATCTCCCCCTTTTGCTGCCAAAATAGCCCTGACCCATCGAGGCATGGATGCCAAGATGTTAGCAGCAGATCCTTTAAGTCCTGTAAGTTGTGAGGTGGGGCCCATGGACTTAAAGGACTTACAGGATTTAAAGGATACTTTTGATAGATACTGACCACTGCAGACCAGGAAAACCCCAGAAGAGCTGTAGTTTTGGAGATGCTCTGATGCTGCAGTCGTCTAGCCATCACAATTTTTCAGATGTCAAACTCGTTCAAATCCTTACACTTGCTTATTTTTCCTGCTTCTAACACATCAACTTTGAGGACAAAATGTCCACTTGCTTTCTAATATATCCCACCCACTAACAGGTGCCATGATGAGGAGATGAACAGTGTTATTCACCTCACCTGTCAGTGCTCATAATGTTATGCCTGATCAGTGCATATTGATTATGAGTTTTGAACCCAACAATGACGTAGCCACCTGTGGCCAGGAGCTGAAAAAAGAGCAAAATCAGCCCTGAGTGACAGGGAAGAGAGGATTTGTCATCCTTGTCAATCACAGCAATACTAGCCAATCATGAGCATCTGTGAGCTCATGTTAAAGGAAGAGAGTGACAGTGTGGGTGTCTCTTAGCATGTGCAGCAGCACAAAAAGTTTTGATTGCCTAGCTTCTCGCATCTTTGAGAAAGCACGCGTTAGCATTCATCCTCCCCAGTGGGTAGCTGTTGGATGATGGAAAGAGCTGAAATGACCAAGCCTATCAGGGCTTATGTATGACAGACTCTAATTTGTGTTTTATAATCCAAGAAAGTCATTCGGTTTATTTTCACAGGCTGGTGGTTCGACGCCTGCGGCCCTTCCAATCTCAACGGTGTATACTATCAGCATGGGCAGCACACCAGTCGCTTCAATGGTATCAAATGGTACTACTGGAAAGGCTCTGGATATTCACTAAAAGCAACAACTATGATGATAAGACCGGTGGATTTCTGAGAAGTAAATGGGGCAGTATCGGGGCAACAACGTTTTCAAAACTGATATGGGACCTTACTTTTTGAGGGGGGAAAAATGCCTGACCTTTATCGACATGTTGAGCAAGAAAAGCCTGCAAAAAAGAAAGCACTTGAAAGAAACTTACAGATTTAAAACAAAGTATTAAATCAGTAAGAACATGTGATAAACATGTAAAAATGAAGTCCAAGTATGAGGACACAGCACAAAGTATGGGCAAGGAAGGCCTTACATTGGATGTGCACCTATAGACTGAATGGTTAATAGGGTTGCCATTATTTCTTATGCAAACAACCTAATGTGGTCAAATGTAATATTTGTTTAAAGAGTTTATATTTCTGAATTCCTTGTTAATATACAACAGTTACTTTGATAAGGTTTGATATAGAAAATGCAACTATGGTACAAAGGTAAAGGGAGAGTGACTGATGTAGAAGGGTCCTTACACTAACAAAGCAAATGGAAAAGGTTGTCCTTTTGTTTACAGCTGTTTACTGATTTTAGTCCTTTTTTTTTTTTTTTTTTTTACATTTTTTCATACATTTCTGAAATCCTCTCCAAGACATTTTAAAAAGAAACTATGATATTTTGCACAAGATTTGCCTCATAGTAAGTTAACAAAACCTTAACAGCCATGTGAGAAGAGAGATGGTTTTCTCGCTAAAAAATAAAGCACTGTTGGTGTTTGGCCCCCCAAAAATACGTTTTAGGATAAGAGGTGTACATGATCGATTCGTTCACTTCTAAGAAAAAACTGCACATAATTGTTTCTCTCTGTATATGGATGTAGAAAAAAAATCCACCAGTTGGATAGTTCACTTCTGTGAGCAGTTTTATTAAATGATCCAGTTTTTACAAGCTAACACAGCTTTCCAAGAATGCTGATAACGTATAACTGCAAATCGGTTTAGGAATTCGGATTTTGATCCTGTTCTTCGACATGATTTATTAGAATGCAACTCACCGTACTAGCAAAACCAAATCTACAGCTAAGGTGCCAAAAGGACTGCATTTATCACCAATAGTCTGTAACTACACGTTTTCACTGCTGAGGCGAGACTTTCTATTTATTTATTGTTTTTAAATTACATGTAATTCTTTATTGTTTTAGTTGAAACTTTAAGGAAATTTGTTTGTTCTGTTTTCAGCACAGATTTTTTTTATTGAAGGCATCATACCATGAAAATTGTCATTTAAAAAAAAAAATAAAAAAAATATCGGAAGTAACATCGCTTAACAAGTTTTACTTACTAAAATCTGACTGATGTTTTTGGATTTATATTTATTTGTTTGTATTACACATACCTGTGCTTTAAAAGACTGTCGAAATGTAATTAAAGTTGAAGTAATGGGCAACATTTTCATTTCAGTGGCTTTAATGATAATTCTGTGCTGTACAGTGCAGTCTGACAGGAACTGGACAGTAGACTGTAGAGTGTTGTTCTCAGCACATATATGTGAAATGAGGGCATCCTTATTGGTGGAGAATATCTGTTGTAAATTCAACATGTATATTAAACAATCCATAGACAGACTGCAGCAAGTTAGTATGTATACATAGTGCTGGAGTCTGTGGCTGTTGTGACCCAACATTAGAAAAGTAAAAAAAAAGAAAAGAAAAAAAAAAAAAAAAAAAAAAAAAAGATAAATTAGGCTGGAAATTGGTGGAAAAGTATTCAGAAATAAATATAAATAAATATAAATAAATATAATATAATATAATATAATATATATATATATATATATATATATATATATATATATATATATATATATATATATTTATTTATTTATTTATTTATTAAGCAGCAGGAACAACAGTTTTCTGGGGTTACTGATGTGCACGGGTCTGAACCACTCTTTCACACAGCACTGTTAACAACAGAATTCACTATACTGCAAAAACAGTGCAAAGGAGAGTTTTTTATTTATTTCATAAATCTTTTTAAACTATTGTTCAATTGTAAATTATACCAGAGCAATGGAATGATGAAAGGTGAATGAAAAAGGATCTAATCCAAATATGACCTCACTAAGGATCATGCGGAGCTGCCAGTAAAACTGAATCACTTCATCAGTGCCAACGGCAGGTCAAGACTGAATGCATGACACACTGTGAGAATTTGGTGAACACTTTGTGAGCTGACAATGAGGTGTATTCATCCGAACGTACAGCATCCAAACAAATGGACGCATTAAATCCTATATTCTGATACAGTTTTACTAAGAATATAAAGTTTATTTGAATTTATATTCTGAACTTTACAAGTTATTTTTTTTCTTTGAAAGACACTGCGAGTCCAAACAACAGTCTGTGCCACTATCAGAGATTTTTTTTTGTATCACATCATGGTTTAAGACAGAACAGCCGTTGACATTTTGCCAGAGCACACAGAAACTAATGAAAGTGGAATCCAGGACACGAATGTGTGTATCTTTCATACAAAAGACCGTTTCAAGACAAGCAAAAACAAACAGGAACCCTACTGCACCTATTTTCTAAGCCTTTACTTTCCTCCAAGCAGGATGTCTACATTTCAGCCAAGTCATCTTTTTTGACATGAGTTTATTCACATCGCTTCATACGACGACCTCTTTATGTTTATTTTTCAAAGGTTTAGATCGGGGAAGGACGCAGTAAATGTTCTGAATAACGCTGCACCATTAAAAAAAAAAAAAAAAAGACTTGAAAGATTTTTTTCATTTTTGATAAAATACAGTATACTGCACTGGTAAATATGTCGCCAACAATTTGGGCTAATATTTATTCACCAAAAGCTAGTTTTCTTCCATAGGGAACAGCCAGTCACTTTATTAGGAACACCTTTACAAACGCTATATGCAATTATCCAATCATGTGAGCTTGGTGCATAATATTTTGCAGGTACAGGCCAAGGATTTCAGTTAATGTTTACATCAAATGGTAGAATGGGGAAAAAGGTGATGATTGTGATTTTAACCTTAGCATGGTTGTTGGCGCCAAATGGGCCAGTTCGTGTTACAGAAACTGTGGATTTTCAAAAACAACAGTCTTTGGTTAAAATAAAAATAAAAAACTTCAGTGAGAGGCAGTTCTAGGGGCAAACATCCCTCAGATAAGCGATAATAGTCAGACTTGTTTGACCACAGAGTACACTTTAAGACTCTGATGAGCAGAAAAGTATCTCAGAATACATAGCATGCTAAATCTTAAGTTAGATAGGCTACAACAGCAGAAGACTGTTATATTGGGCTTCACTCCTGTGAGCCCAGAACAAGCATCCGGAGCCTACAGTGGCTGCACACTGGATCTCACAGCACTGAACAGTTGAAGATTGGAAGAATGTCACCTGGTCTCTTTCTAATATTCAACTGTCCTTTGTCCTTTAGTTTCTTTAAGGTGTTTTCCTCACTGTTTAATGTGAACATGAACAGAAGCTCTTGCCTCGTCTTTGCATGACTCCATTTACTGTGATCCTACTACATGAGTGACTGATTGGATAATTACACGAATGAGCAGGTGCACAGGAGTTTCTCATAACACTTGTAACCAGTAAGTGTATAAGTGGTAAATACTTAACATTGTAAGCTGTGCTGATAGCAGACTAATGCGTGTGACTAATGAATATGCAAATAAATAAACCACACTCTGTGATTAAATAATATGTAATTAAATATACGTGAGCACTTTGATTATATTTTCATTCAACTTACCGGTGCAGCAGGAAAGTGATCAGATAGTTCATACGGCTCCTCTGGAACCCATTGACGGTGCTCCAGACACCATAGGATCTATGGAAAAAGGAAAAACCACCACTTTTTTTTTTTTTTTTACAACTTTCTCTCAAAACCATACATGGAAAATCTGTGACACTCCTAATGAGTATTTAAAATCTATGAAGTACATTTAAAATAAAATGAATTTGAATAATACAACACCCTCCAACTTCAACAAGAATGATAACAGAGGTAAAGACGCTCAATTTTGCAATCTACTATTAGATACCGCCTCCATACTAATAACTGGTTTGAAAGACTGCCTCCTGAAATTTAGTTGTCATGTCTAAAATCATGTGTTTTATGTGGTTCAAGCTGACAGGAAGACTATGCTGACTCAAATAACCACTCTTTACACCTGTGCTGTGCATAAAAGTAGTTGAACATTTTGTCCTCAAAGTTGATGTGTTAAAAGCAGGGAAAATAGGCAAGCGTAAGGATTTGAGCGAGTTTGACAAGGGCCAGATTGTGATGGCTAGACCACTGGATCAGAGCATCTCCAAAACTGCAGCTCTTGTGTGGTGTTCCCGGTCTGCAGTGGTCAGTATCTATCAAAAGTGGTCCAAGGAAGGAACAGTGGTGAACCGGCGACAGGGTCATGGGCGGCCAAGGCTCATTGATGCACGTGGGGAGCGAAGGCTGGCCCGTGTGATCCGATCCAACAGACGAGCTATTGTTACTCAAATTGCTGAAGAAGTTAATGCTGGTTCTGATAGAAAGGTGTCAGAATACACAGTGCATCATACTTTGTTGTGTTTTGGCAGCAAAAGGGGGAACAACACAATATTAGGCAGGTGGTCATAATGTTATGCCTGATCAGTGTATATAACACAGCTCAGGGTACAAAGTATAGCAGACAAGCAGCACGCACCCATTCAAAGGATAGAATCCAGCATCCTCGTGCGATTCCCAGTAGGATATTGAGGGTACGTCGCGGACTCCCCGACACCACGTGCGTCGTGCTTTCACACACAGTGTCAACCACAGTGAAACCACCCAGAGAGTTGACCACCTGTATGACCGTCTGCTGTTTCCTAACGAGACACTTGATGTTAGTGTGGTAAAGAAATACAACTTTACTTTTCTACAGAAAGAGCTGGATTATCTTCCTACAACAGCATGTCCTGAAGCATTTCATTTCACACCAACGACTGTGATATTTAGTCATCAGTGACACAACATGCTTTTTATCCATTTATTGTTACACTCTAATGTAGGGAAGGTTAGTTCCCAAGCTTGAGGGTCAGTTGATTTACATACTCGCAACCTCCTCTTTTTACTTTTTTTTAGTCATTAGTGTTACTAATGCAAAGAAGGATTTTGTGTGCTACTATTTTGAAAGTGGGATTTAGAGAAGCCTCATTTATTAAAGAGCGTACATGCCCTTTTTTCTTTGGAGACGTCTTTTCAGCTATAGAAAGTGGACAATTTTCTCTGTTGATCTACCTGTTAGTTCCTAGAAATGCCAATGGACTGAACAGAAGTCAAGAAACCAAAAGCAAAAATATGCAGAAACATTTACTGAATATTTATCATGAGATCTGAACCATGATCCTCAAATGAAGAATAACTGTTACAAAGAGCTGACACTGGAGACTTCTTCCATACATGTTAAATAATAACATTCATTGCATATTGCAAATTATTCATACCTCTGGCAAATTCTGACTTGAAGTTTTATTCAACCAGAAATGACACAGGCTTCTCCCAAAAGATAATAAGACGATGTACAAGAGGCATCATTGTGGAAAAAAATATTTCTCAGCTTTTATTTACATTTGAACAAAAAGTGGCATGTCCAAAATTATTCATACGCTTTGCAAACTCTCACATTCTATGGGAAAATCCAAAGTTCTATACCATTCCAAATAGTCCAAGCTGTTCTAAAGCATCCTAATTACCCTGATTCATTGGGAACAGCTGTTTTAATCAACTCACCAGGTGAAAAACAGAAGCTCTCTGCTGTTGGTTTGTGGACAGTCATGGCTAAGACAAAGGAGCTCACTGAGGACCTGCGGCTGCGCATTGTGGCTGCTCACAAGTCAGGAAAGGGCTATAAGACCATATCTAAATGCTTTGAAGTTCCAGGGGATACAGTGCAAAGTATTATTAAAAAATACAAGACGTTCCGCACTGTGGAAAATCTCAGAGGACGTGGTTGGAAGCCAAAAGTGACACCTGTGCTGGCCAGGAGGATAGTGAGAGAGGTAAAAAAGAATCCAAGGATCACCACCAAGGCCATCCTGATGAATCTGGGCTCTGCTGGTGGCAACATCTCTAGGCAGACGGTCCAACGGACACTGCACACCGCTGGATTCCACGGACGCAGACCAAGGAGGACACCACTTCTCCAGATAAGGCACACAAACTCCCGCTTGGCCTTTGCAAATGCTCATCTGGACAAAGAAGAAGACTTTTAGTCTTCTGTTTTATGGTCAGATGAAACAAAAATTTAATTGTTTGGCCACAATGATGTAGCCTTCATTTGGCGTAAAAAAGGAGAAGCTTTCAACCCTAAGAACACCATCCCCACTGTCAAACATGGTGGTGGGAACCTAATGTTTTGGGGGTGGTTTTCAGCCGGTGGACCAGGGAACCTAATCACAGTAAACGGCACCATGAAAAAGGAGCAATACATCAAAATTCTCAACAACATCAGGCAGTCTGCAGAGAAACTTGGCCTTGGGCACCAGTGGACATTTCAGCACAACAACGACCCAAAACACAAAGCAAAAGTGGTGAAGAAACGGTTAGCAGACAAAAACATTAACGTTTTGCAGTGGCCCAGCCAGAGTCCTGACTTAAATCCAATTGAGAATCTGTGGAGGGAGCTAAAGATCAGGGTGATGGCAAGGAGACCCTCCAACCTGAAAGAGTTGGAGCTCATCGCTAAAGATGAATGGGCAAAAATACCAGTGGAGACATGCAAAAAGCTGGTCAGCAATTATAGGAAGCGTTTGATTGCTGTAATAGCCAATAAAGGCTTTTCTATTGATTATTGAGAAGGGTATGAATAATTTTGGACATGCCACTTTTTGTTCAAATGTAAATAAAAGATGAGTAATAATTTTTTCCACAATGATGCCTCTTGTACATCGTCTTATTATCTTTTGGGAGACGCCTGTGTCATTTCTAATCAAGAAAACTTGCTGGTTGAATAAAAGTAACTCTAAGTCAGAATTTGCCAGGGGTATGAATAATTTTGGGCTTGACTGTAATATAAAAATAAAAAAAAAAAAAAAAATATATATATATATATATATATATATATATATATATATATATATATATATATATATATATATATATATATATATTTTTTTTTTTTTTCCCTTCTTCTTCTCTTTTTTCCTTTTAAATCAATTAATAAATAATTGTTTAATCATTTTTAACTCTTTAACCAATTTATTACTTATACCTTAGATTATCCTTGATAATGAGCTGTTACTATAGAACCATATTACAAACAGCTAATTAATATAAACCCATCATTATTTGAATAGATGGAAACGTGGTCAGAGCTGCTGTTATAGAAAATTAATCCACACTTGCAGTGATTATTAATTATATTAATTGATCAGTTACCAATGTTTAAAATATAGATATTTTGGTAGCTAGCTGAACATACTTACTCAGTTGGCATGCTAGTCATTACTAACGTTCTATTCTTCTGAAAAGGAAAAAAACAAAACAAAACAATAAAATTAGGGTTATGTAAACGACAACGAGTAATCACTTCAGAATTCTCCACATGGCTAATATAATAACGAGCTCTCTTTCTGATTAGGGATGTACTGGTAGGCAGCACGGTAAACAACACAGCAGATCACACACTCGCATGAGAAACACATGCCGGATGTATCTGCGTATTTGGTGAGCAGAGAGGAAACGCAAGTCCAAGGCCATGAAGAAGGGGAAAAAGCAGTTAATGTGTTGTTTAAAGGGACGGCAGCGTGTCCCTCGGCTTCATCCGCCCCCCTGTACTCTGGCCCCATGATGGCAGGTCCTCGGTGCAAGCACATGAGCAAAAGGCATACACACACACACACACACAGCTTCCTCTCTGCTCCCACCACAGGAAGTTGGGGGTTCGGCTCCATCAGCACACAGAGAAGCCAAAACATTTCCATAATACATAACATGTTTATAGATATGGTTATTGACAACTGTGCAGCCAGGTGTGCAGACGACCGAGCTGTGTATGTGCTCAAAGCTGAATAAACTGCATGTACAACATGACTTTAGCCATCATGATTGCCATTTAATTAAGGCATCAGGAATTCTGCAACATTATATGAAACTCTTTTAATGTTACCCTTTCATTCATGCGCCAGGTACAAACCTGTAGATATGTGAAACAAATATCAGCCAAGCTTCTGCATTAAACTAGCTCTGCGTTACAAAAGAAAGCTCTTTATTCAAGTCAGTGCCATCAGAGCTACAGCTACAACTCAATATCTTGAAACGCTAAGCCTTTTTTTGTTGTTGTTTTTGGCCCATTCTTCAGTCATCATTTGACCTAGAAAGACTTCTCTTACAAAAACACTGCGTGTTATTTGAATGTTGGTATATTGTTCTACTTTTATTGATGTGACTAAGCATTCCTTTCACTTCGGGGTCAGTGCCTATATGATCACCAGCAATCAGCAAGAGGATGTTCTCTTCACACTGAAACAATCCTCCTCCCCCCCTCTCTTCATGGATGCTGAGTCTAACAAGAATGCTTTAACAAGCTATGCAAGAATTGTTGTTCAAAGATCACCGTTACCTACAATCATAATCTTTTCCACTATTGGCACCGGTGCTTGACGACGACACAATACTATTTGGTATGGATTATTGGTACGAGTAAGGACTAATTAAAACAAACAAATAAATAATTAAACAAAAAGGTGTTAAAGGTTTTATTCAACGTTGTAGAACGGTCTCGAGACAAGTTAGTTCCTGTTATCTCTTGCGTTTTATAGATAAAAATAGTCAATCCTTCACAAGTCTTTGTTCCCCTGCAGTCTTGAAACTAACAAAAAAAAAAAAAAAAAAAAAAAAAGGTTGTTACCAGGAAACTAGAAATCATGGCATAGAAGTCTCCCATGGCAGAAAATATAATGAAGTGCTGACACCCAAGACTCTTTCAATAAACATCACTACAACAATAATACATTTAGTTTTGTTCAATAAAAACCCTTTTATTATTCAGGTTTGATTATAGAGATATTCTGCCACACAATCGAATCTGTTGTTACTCCAGAAACGATGGCGTATTGGAACAAGCGCACCGCTTGAATTACCGCTGGTTTTACTGTCAGAGACGTCTTGTTAAAATAAATAATTAAGATGAGATTTATCATGCCCTGTCAAGTCTTTTCCTGTTTGCGCACTATTTACACGAACAGCCAAAACGCACTTTCTTAAGCCAGGAAGAACAGCAGTGGACTTCATTCATCCTTCATTAAGACCACACGAGTTTCCTTTACATTGCTCTGCTGAAAACAAGTGCTGGAGGTGAAACCTAGATGTGTCATGATAGCCTTAAAAACAATCAGAAACAAAAACATGTTGGAATACGTGTGTATGGAAAGAGTAGAGAATCGCTTTTAGCATGTTCGATTAGCTTATTTCTAGACATGTTTTGAAACAGGAGATGCATCTTACACCAGCATTACAATGCAAAAGAGCATGAACCCAAGCGTTGGTGTGAACTCCTTTACAAGCGTGTTTCCAATACGCCCCAAGCACAAATGAAGGAAATACTTTCGGGTATGACACAGCGAGCGTGGTGGCCAGTTCATGCACTCTGATATGATTGAGGCCTCTATTCAAAGTGAAAGGGCGCTCAAACTCCATATGTACTCAGGGAGCAGCCACATGCTATATAAAGCAATTTTTGACCTATCGAGCCATTTGTCTACTTTCAAGATTTCCCCTAGGTGCAACATATCATGATTTCATGCTTGGACTTTTGCGTCTTCTGTGATTTAATTTTACACGTATTGTTTTGACACTATAAGTCATATAGCACTTGTTCCTGCTGTGGGTCACTTCCTCCACCAGTCCTATGAGTCAGCCATGAGATAACATGAGATCACTGTCAGGATGAAGCTGATAACATGCACCTGAACTGTAGCGTTCAGAGAACAGTTGCAAGTCCCTTTACCAAGAATAAAAAGGGGTGTGGTGCTGAAATTGAGTTAAATAAGGAGGCTAGAAACCAACAAGACAGTGCTAAATACTTGATTTGATCCGAAAGCTTGTTCTCAAGGCAGTACTGTTAAATGATCACTGCTTCATCATGCCACTGCAATTATAGTAATACTTATTCCTGAATATACACTATATTGCCAAAAGTTTTGGGACATCTGCCATTACATGCACATGAATGTAATATGGAGTTGGCCTGCCCCTTTGCAGCTCTAACAGCTTCAACTCTTCTGGGAAGGCTTTGCACGAGGTTTAGGAGTGTGCTTATGGGAATATTTGGCTTCCTCTAGAAGCCCGTTTGTGAGGTCAGGCACTGATGTTGGTCGAGAAGGTCTGGCTCACAGTCTCCGCTCTAATTCATACCAAAGGTGTTCTATCGGGTTGAGGTCAGGACTCTGTGTAGGTCAGTCAAGTTTCTCCACACCACACTCGCTCATCCATGTCTTTATGGACCTTGCTTTGTGCACTGGTGTGCAGTCATGTTGGAACAGGAAGGGGTCATCCCCAAACTGTTCGCACAAAGTTGGGAGCATGAAATTGTCTAAAACGTCTTGGTATGCTGAAGCATTAAGAGTTCCTTTCACTGGAACTAAGGGGCCAAGCCCAACCCCTGAATTCAATGATTTGGAGGGGTGTCCCAAAACTCTTGGCAATATAGTGTATATGTGAAACAGTCTCATCATATTACTTCTAAAAAAGCTGTTTCTAAAACTGACATGAACAAATACGCACAGCTCAACAATACAATTCAATTTCGTTGTGTAGTCCACGCAATTTGTATAGTACCTTTAACAACAGCCATCACAAATCAGCTTCAGGGATCGAAATTTGGATTTCTGGAAAGTGTCTTGCATAAATATTCACCCCTTTAACCAGTTTGCAGTGCTAAAAAAATAAAGGATAAAAATGGACTTGATTAGAATTATGCGCTACAAATCCACACAAACTATCCCACAATATGGAGGTGAGTGGGGGAAATCAGTGTAGTTTAAAAAGCAACCAAAGAATGATGAAGGCTCAGGAGCTTTGGCATTAAGCTTAGAGTCACATTAGGAGCTTTCGAAAATTCTCCAGTGCTGGAATGCTTCAAAACAAAGAACTTGAACGTACTAGAATTGCTCAAAACCCATTCCTCAATCTACGTGAAAATGTGGCAAGGTCTTTAGCTGGCGTTTCCAAACAGTCTTCATCCAATGATGATCAATTGAACAATTTTGCCAAGAAGAAGGGCAAATAATATTCATATCTACATGTACGAAGCTGACTGAGAAATATCTCAAACACTGAAATATGGCAATAGTACTTATGTAACCAACAAATGGTTAAAATGCCAGTTCATGTCAATTCCTTGTTGTAACACCACAAAATACTGAAAGGTTCAAAGGCACTAGTCAAGATATCAGTAAATCTTGCATGGTTCACCAGGGGACTGTGGTGAGTGTGTTATTTTTCTTTCAAATTTAATCCTAGCATAGCTGATTTTCTAAAAAAAAAAGAAAAAAAAAGGATGAAAGTAAAGGCAATTCCCAACCTTCAATAACCTTCCTTTTGACCCACACTGCAAGATTTGATACAAATGATCAAGCCTTGTGCGTCATCTTTAATAAACCTTTTTCAAGCTCGACCGTCCCAAAAGATCGGCTTCCAACCCTTGCCTGACTTATCACACCCAACATCGAGCTCCAGCGTGAGGTCACCCAGTCCTTCTCTTTGATCTCCGCTGATATAAGCTGACAAAATACCTGTTAGTGTACTCCATTTAACGCTAGTCTTCTGGAGGTGACGCCAATCGGCCACGTCTCAAAACTTCCGCACAATGGAACTCCCTGGAACAATCCAGCTCCTCACCTGCTTATGACATGACTGAATGTGCTCTCAGACACAGGTCACATAAGTAAAATCAAATAAAGATCACAGAGGGATGAAAGCCCCTTGGTGCCACTCAGCAAACAAGAGAGAGTTTCGTCAAGGCTGAGGGAGCGCAAAAGAAGGAATCCACCAGGTGCAACGTCGCAGAAGCAAAGACAACACACACAGGAAGTCAAGAAAGCAACAAAAGAGCAAGGCAAAACAACGACTTCTTTAAAGCCAATTATTACGCTCCATTTCTGAACCATGCTGCAATGCCCCACAGAGACAGAAGGGAAGAGTTTAAAAAGCACTCTCGAGTCATACACACGGGGAACCCGTATTCCACATTACGCTTTAGTTGAAAACATACATAAATAAATATCTTTATACACTTCTGGGTGTTGGTCAGGAAACAGGAGGTAAGAAAGCACACGTTCACAATCTCTCATTTCACATGATTACATTCACAAACACATGGAGCTCTGCCAAAGTGTGACCTCCCTCCCTGAGCGTTTCAGATAAACTACCCTTTTAGTTGTCCATAGCATAGATAAGGCATGTCAAACAATTTGTGAACAATCCTGCGCATGCATAAAGGAAAAGATGAATGAATAAATGGGGAAAGTACACTACATTACAATTTTTAGTTTTGTCTGAAACAGGTGGGATCTCAAATTACTTTACCTTCATGTACTTATCCATTTTCACAATCCGTTTTGTGTTCATGTCGCTACACAATTCAGTACATCTGTCAGTGAGCCCATCTGAAGTGCTTTTACTGTGTGTGCCTACAGATGAAAATACGCAAAACAACAAAAAAAAACACTCTTTAGACTAGTGCAGCACACCACAGGTGCATCTGTGCAGTCGAGTGCTTTCGAGAAGCATTCTCAAACATTGCCTTAAGCTAACACAGTGATACAAAGCACACAAGATTAATTAAATGTTTTATTAGGAACTAGTAATTAAGCTAGGCAATGTACACAAGTGCTAATACTTTTGTGTGCATGAAAATGCGATTTTTTTGCTTCACATTCAGAAAAACCACTCAAACTGCGAGGAATACAAACTGTCAGAACTGATCAATAAGGTATTCAAGAGAGTCGCTCACAAGTTTAAATTATGTTTGCATAGATGATAATACTACAGACTTGTATTACATTCATAAACAAGGAGTTTTTTTTGTTTTTTTACTCTAAGTTCAAGGATGTTCGGAAAGCTTTCGATCATCCTTACTTTCTGAAAGAGTAACCGAGTTCTGTTCGGTTCTCCTCCTCTGTTTCTTTGCAGCAGGCTCTTGCTCGGGCTTCTCACATTTGGACTCCTTAGGAACTGCCTCCATACCCGCAGCCAATAACTCTTCCTCTGCCTCCACGATACCGCTCTCGTGTAAGGCTTTAGATTTTTTGTTTCTGCTGCAGTGTTCTTGTGAATGGCTCTTACGTCTAGTTTTGATCAGAGGCTCCAAGTCAAAAGAAGGCAAACGCTCTGCTTCTGAAATCGAGTGCGCTACCGGGACCTTGCGCTTCGGGGCATCGTTGGCTGAAGTGAAGTAGTCCTCAAACACGCTGTCATCTGTGTTGTCGACAAAACTGCCACCAGAACCAGGCACGTCCACGTGCTTTTTTTTATGACGTGCCTTCTGAATCTTCATGTCCTTGTTTTCAGGTGAACAAAGTAGTGAGGCAAATTTCGACAAATGCGCTCCATCACATTCACCTGAGTCACTGTGGGGCTTTATTTCTTTTGTGCTTTGTGGAATTTGGCTTACTCCGGTTTCCATGCTGCTTAAAGAAGAAGTGATGCGGGATTTTTTTCTATTGCCTAATGACTGTCTAGGTTTTTCTGATGCTCCAGCTTTAGGCTCGGATAAAAGAGGTGAAGCTGATTTTTTGGATGATACTCGATTCACATAATCTAAAGAAGCCTGTTTTGGAGCTCCAGAACAGGATTTGCTTTGCCTTTTATTTTGTGGTGGTGGATCTTTAACTGCTTCTTCAACACCTGAAGAGCTGAACCCCACACCCACGTCTAAGTCAGGAGGTGATTTTTCAACACATCTATTAGACGTCTTTTTATTCGACATTTTTTTGTGGCATTCTTTCACTCCTTTCTCACTGCTGGAGCTGACGCTGGTGTGTGACAAGCAATCTAAAGCCTCTTCTTCTTCTGTATGAAATCATGAAATCAAAAAGATATGAAAGATATAAAAATAATATATAAGGCATGTGTGATTCCTGTTCTCATTGTGTCATATTCATAACTGTATATTGATGTTAACTTTTAACTGAATATCATGTACACAGTGCAAAAACAGAGATCTATGGCCTCACCCAGTAGCAGTATGTTTAAATCTGTGGGCGTGTCCCCCAGAGATGGCCTTATTGAGTCATCTGTTGGCGAGCCCTGCATTTGAGAAGCTGATAAAAAGAAAAAGATGTATGAAAATTCTCTACTCCCAAAAACTCTAAACATGATGAAGGGAATTTTAAATCAAATGTTCCTGGCATGGTATAAAACACTTCTGAAGGCATCTGAATGGGGAAAAAAAAAAAAAAAAAAGCAGACATACCAGTAGGAGAGAGATTCTCACGCTGTGCTCTCATTTCTCTCAGCCGCTGTGCCATGGTGTCAGCCCTTCTCGAAGAGGGACTGTACACTATCCCGTTCTCCTCATCAATAATGAACGGAGACGTGTCTGTATCTGTAACTGTACAAGCAGGCATGTCATTTACAAGCCCTACTGAGGCAGAACTCTGAAGAGGAACGATTTCCAGTCAAACTGTTTGACTGACGAAGGACCGTAAAAAAAAAATTTTGGGCAAATTTCCAGCTCCTGCTGCTTGCACACCTAGAGAGCACTGGTCAAATGTAAGATTAAAGGAAAGGGGGTAGGGCTTGCACTTTAGGGTCAGTTAATATCAAAGAGCTCAAAATGTCTGAGCAACTATCAATCATTTCATCAGCTGTTTTCATTAGAGAAAAGAAGAGAATGTTTTGCTGCGTTTTAAGCGTACCGCAACGTTAAAATGTGTAGTGCTTTAAAATGCATTTTATCTAGGTTTATAGGTTAGCAAACAGGAGAAAAGGAAAAGAAAAAGCATTTCGTTTCTTGCCTTTGGGAGAGGAGCGGACTAGCTCTTCCATCATTTTGTCCAGCTTCCTCTTCAAGCGCTTAGGGGTGCTTAGAGGAATGTCCCTGGGTTGCATGCACCGATGCTAAGAAAAGCAAAAAAGAACATAATTCTTTGTTTACAAAGCACCTTGTCATGTGTTTGCTGTAAGCAGAAATATGCCAAAACAGCCAGGGGAATGGACTAAACCGATCAGCTTACTGTTCTCTTTTTCAAGCGGTTAAGCTGTGACTCCTCATTGTGAGCAGGATACAGGTCTTCATCTGCGTGTTCGCAGTCGTCTTTGCACCTGCGCAGAATAGATGTAAACATAGTGGCCTTTAATAGCATGATTGTCTAATTGTCAATACGTCCATCATGGGCTTGAAATCCAATTCAGGTATAAGAATTCAAATTGACTCAGTCAACAGCTGCCTTCATATTTTTTAAAAGTATTACAAGTCCTACATCTTAATACAGTGTGGGTGAGTGTGTGGGTTCGGGTGCATAAAATCAGATTACTATCAACCTTGCCAAGTTATTGTTCCTTTGAGGCACATTAGAAATATTATTTCTATTCTTATAATTGTAGGATTCAGACACTGGACTTATGTAGGAAATATTTGCTGACTTCCAATCGTAAGGCATAAATAACCAGAAAATATTTAGGATAGACTGAACATTCAGAACTTCAATCTTTGTCAAGTTGTCTTTGTCACATATACGTTACCGCACAGTGAAATTCTTTCTTTGCATATCCCATCCTTGGGGGTTGGGGTCAGAGCACAGGGTCAGCCATGATGCAGTGCCCCTGGAGCAGGATGGGTTGGGGACCTTGCTCAAGGGCCCAACAGTGGCAGCTTAACGGTGCTGGTGCTTGAACCCTGATCTTCCAGTCAACGACCAAGAGCCTTAACCATTTGAGCTACCACTGCCCCCTTTGTATTCCTCAATTTGATACCAAGCAATATACCTTATAAACAATGTCTAAGCTATAATTGGAAATATTTTCACATCTAAATTTGCCAGTCACTGTAGCAGATCAGGCACAGTTTTCTTATTACAGTGAAGTGTCTTTAGTTGTGTAACCAGACAACACATTCAAAACACCAGGAAGTGCTAACATGCATTGATGTAGCTATGCATTATACATGAGCTTTCCATAAAAAATCTCAGAAATGCTCTACAGTAATACCATGGGGGGCAAATTTGTAGTTAGTGGTTTAGCATGTTTAACATTTGTTTATTAGATTACTCTACATACTGGAAAAGAGTGGATGAATTACTGATGTAAATTATGTAAGTGATGGTTGGGGGTAAGTATTAGCATCACACTAGTAATCAGATCTCTGCAGGAGCATGTCTGAAACAACTAGATGCTTTTATGATGTTTGGGTATTAAAGTCTGAATATTTATTTAAAAAATAAAAAAAATCAATAATTAATATAAAAAAAAAAATCAATATCTTTTTTAAAATAAATCAACATTTTTTAAAAAATTAAAAAAATATTTTTAAAATAAAGTTTTTACATTCTGGTCAGTAAGAGTTTAATTATGCTTGCACCTGCATAACTCAAGACATCTTTGTTTTGTTCTCCCAACTTTGAAAACATTAATCAGTTTGTTAATGAAGGCTGTGGCATTTATACAATACATGATATGCATCATGATGCATAGGTTTGCTCTTAAATTGTCAGCAATATAACTGTTCTGCAGCAGGACAATGATCCAAAAGACACCAGCAAGTCCACCTCTGAATGGCTGAAGAAAAACAAAATGAAGACTTTGGAGTGGCCTAGTCAAAGTCCTGACCTCAATCCGACTGAGATGCTGTGGCATGACCTTAAAAAGGTGGTTCATGCTTGAAAACCCTCCAATGTGGCTGAATTACAACAATTCTGAAAAGACGAATGGGTCAAAATTCCTCCACAGCGCTGTAACAGACTCATTGCAAGTTATGGAAAACGCTTGATTGCAGTTGTCGCTGCTAAGGGTGGACCAACCAGTTATTAGGGTTAGGGGGCAAACACTTTTTCACACAGGGCCATGTAGTTTTGGATTTTGTTTTCCCTTAATAATAAAAACCTTCATTTAAAAACTGCATGATGTGTTTACTTGTGTTATCTTTGACTAATATTTAAATGTATTTATCTGAAACATTAAAGTGTGACAAACATGCAAAAAAATAAGAAATCAGGAAGGGGGCCAACACTTTTTCCACTGTGTGTGTGATATATATATATTATATAGTTGCAAGAAAAAGTATGTGAACCCTTTGGGATTACTTGGATTTCTGCATAAATTGGTCATAAAATGTGTTCTGATCTCCATCTAAGTCACAACAATAGAAAAACACAGTCTGCTTATACTAATACACACAAACATTATATGTTTTCATGTTTTTATTGAACACAACATGTAAACATTCACAGTGCAGGGCGGAAAAAGTATGTGAACCTTTGGGTTTAATAACTGGTTGACCCTCCTTTGGCAGCTATAACCTCAAACAAACGTTTCCTGCACAATGGTCAGGAGGAATTTTGGACCATTCCTCTTTACAAAACTGTTTCAGTGCAGCAATATTCTTGGGATGTCTGGTGTGAATCGCTCTCTTGAGGTCATGCCACAGCATCTCAATCAGGCTGAGGTCAGGAGTCTGACTGGGCCACTCCAGAAGGCGTATTTTCTTCTGTTTAAGCCATTCTGTTGTTGATTTACTTCTATGCTTTGGGTCGTTGTCCTGTTGCATCACAAAACCTCTGTTGAGCTTCAGTTGGCGGACAGATGGTCTTAGGTTTTCCTACAAAATGTCTTGATAAATTCTGGAATTCATTTTTCCGTCGATGACAGCAATCCGCCCAGGCCCTGAGGCAGCAAAGCAGCCCCAAACCATGATGCCCCCTCCAGTTGGGATGAGGTTTTGATGTTGGTGTGCTGTGCCTTTTTTTCTCCACACATAGTGTTGTGTGTTCTTTCCAAACAACTCAATTTTGGTTTAATCTGTCCACAGAATATTTTGCCAGTAGTGCTGTGGAACATCCAGGTGCTCTTTTGCAAACTTCAAAACATGCGGCAATGTCTTTTTTGGACAGCAGTGGCTTCCTCCGTGGTGTCCTCCCATGAACTCCATTCTTGTTTAATGTTTTACTTATTGTAGATTTGTCAACAAAAATGCTATCATGTGCCAGAGATTTCTGTAAGTCTTTAGCTGACACTCTAGGATTCTTCTTCACCTCATTGAGCATTCTGCGCTGTGCTCTTGCAGTCATCTTTACAGGACGACCACGTCTAGGGAGAGTAGCAACAGTGTTGAACTTTCTCCATTTGTAGACTGACCGTCTTACCGTGGACACATGAACATCAAGGCTTTTAGAGATACTTTTATAACCCTTTCCAGCTTCATGGAAGTCAACAATTCTTGATCATAGGTCTTCTGAGAGCCCCTTTGTGCGAGGCATGGTTCACATCAGGCAATGCTTCTTGAGAACAGCAAACTCAAAACTGGTGTGTGTTTTTTTTATATGGCAGGGCAGCTTTAACCAACACATCCAATCTCATCACATTGATTGGAGTCCAGGTTGGCTGTCTCCTGGCTCCAATTAGCTCTTGGAGAAGTCATTAGCCTAGGGGTTCACATACTTTTTCCACCCTGCACTGTGAATGTTTACATGCTGTCTTCAATAAAAACATGAAAACATATAATGTTTGTTTGGTATTAATTTAGGAGGGGGGCACAGTGGCTTAGTGGTTAGCACGTTTGCCTCACACCTCCAGGGTTGGGGGTTCGATTCCTGCCTCCGCCATGTGTGTGTGGAGTTTGCATGTTCTCCCCGTGCCTCGGGGGTTTCCTCCGGGGGTACTCCGGTTTCCTCCCCCGGCCCAAAGACATGCATTGTAGGTTGATTGGCATCTCTAAATTGTCTGTAGTGAGTGATTGTGTGAGTGAATGAGAGTGTGTGTATGCCCTGCGATGGGTTGGCACTCTGTCCAGGGTGTATCCTGCCTTGATGCCCAATGACGCCTGAGATAGGCACAGGCTCCCCGTGACCCGAGAATAGTTCGGATAAGCGGTAGACAATGAATGAATGGTATTAGTTTAAGCAGTCTGTGTTTTTCTATTGTTGTGACTTAGATGAAGATCAGAACACATTTTATGACCAATTTATGCAGAAATCCAAGTAATCCCAAAGGGTTCACATACTTTTTCTTGCAACTGTATATATATAATCTTTTTTTTTTTAAATAAAATGTTAAAATATATTTTACTTAAATGTAAGGTCACGGTTTATATCACTGTGTATTAAAATTCTCCTTAAAATTCTAGCACTTAAAGTCCATGATGCTGAAATCCAGTATAGACTATAGCTTGTCAGTTTTTAAACTTACCTGGCCACCCAGTGGACAGACACGATCTTCACACCCATTTTCTTCGCTTTATTCCATGTGGCTTGATGACCATGTTTAAACACTACATGAGTGACTTGTTTGGTGAATGTTTTACACACCTGGAATGACATGACATGACAAAATCACACCAGGTAACAACTTAACATATATAAAAATGTGTAAAAATGTTCAGCAAGTTCTCTCACTTGAGCACCCATATCCCGAAGCTGTTGAATAAAGGGATCGGAGTAATTCTCCGTTTTACTTGCGGACCACACGTCCACATACGCCACGATATCTGTACGATAGAACGGGAAACACAAAAGAGAACATACAAATAAGTACATGAAATAAGAACTCACCTCTGTGCATTTTATTTGCAATAAATTTCATGATTGAAATACTAATAAATGCAGAAATTGCACCATTAGATTGGAAGAAACTAGAGGTTTGAATTTTTGCTTATCATGCCAACCATGAGTTTTTTTTGGGGTTTTTTTTAACACTGCCCAAATTCCAGCAACATCTAAACTGTCCCTTATCTGTGTAAGCTACTATAGAACACAAACATATTTATAAAATTGTATATTTATATAAATAGCAAATATCCTTACTATAGAAACTACATACCTTTGAGTATGGGAGCCGGAACTATTTTTGATGTCATGGTTGAATTGGAGAGTTTTCAACCCTGCCACAAGAAACATTAAAATCAACCACAACACAGACACACAGACACAGAGACACACACACACACACAATATTTTCCACAGCCAAAACAACATAAATCATTGTGGATATGGTGGTTTTTTATTAGAAGTTTAAATAACATTTAAGGAAGAAATCTCCAGAAATCACCATTATAACATTATGAGCAGTGAGAGGTAACATCAACATGGATGGCAGGTTTCCAAGAACTGTTATTACATTACAGTTTATACCGATCAGGCATAACATTATCAGCACTGCCAGGTGAAGTGAATAACACTGATTATCTCCTCATCATGGCACCTGTTAGTGGGTGGGATATATTAGGCAGCAAGTGAACATTTTGTCCTCAAAGTTGATGTGTTAGAAGCAGGAAAAATGGGCAAGTGTAAGGATTTGACAAGGACCAAATTGTGATGGCTAGACCACTGGATCAGAGCATCTCCAAAACTGCAGCTCTTGTGGGGTGTTCCCGGTCTGCAGTGGTCAGTATCTATCAAAAGTGGTCCAAGGAAGGAACAGTGGCGAACCGGCGACAGGGTCATGGGTGGCTAAGGCTCATTGATGCACGTGAGGAGCGAAGGCTGGCCCGTGTGATCCGATCCAACAGACGAGCTACTGTTGCTCAGATTGGTGAAGAAGTTAATGCTGGTTCTGACAGAAAAGTGTCAGAATACACAGTGCATGACGGGTCAGGGCTGTTGGCAGCAAAAGGGGGACCAAGACAATATTAGGCAGGTGGTCATAATGCTGTGCTTGATTGGTGTATTTTCCACCACATGACAGTCTTCAAAATTTTTGTAGGCTGTGTTTTTAGTCATATTAATTTCAAGTGAGAGAAAAGAGAGTCTGGTGAGGAAACTCTGTTTATATCTGGTTGAACAGGACGTACTTTGCCTCATTAACTATAAAAGTCATGAAAATTTGCATATCGGTAAACTGCTGTGGTGCAAGAGAAATAAAACATGTGCTGTTAAAGGACATTAATCCTCTTCTCTTGTGGATTAATTTTCCTATAAGAGCAGACCACGTTATTTAATACGTTTCACATCGCTATTGAATGTTTGAATCTCATATCAAGAAGGAATTCATTATTAAGTGTATATAATTAGCTTATTCTTAGATAAATCAGTGCAATTTGTCGTGGATAGTTTTCCTTAAACATCACTCCTTTGTCATGCATTATTATTTTTTATTACTTTAAACCACTGCATGAGTTTGGTCATTGATCAGAATCATGTAAGCAAGATTTTTTCCGCCCACAATTAACCTAAATTAGCACTGCATGCTAAAGTAAAGCACCATTTCTGTACCACGTTGATGGTAGGCAAGATGGATCAAAACAAACAGATTTCCAAAGAGGTTTGCAGCACGATTTCTACTGATTATTAAAGGTTATAGAAAACGATTAAAACAAATTCGCGACTTAGGCTAAATGAGTTATCCCAACTTACCTTTAAAACACCCGTGTTCACAGACATTACTCTGCTTTGTCACTATCTAAATGGACACGGTTAACTTAGTGACACTTTTGTCATGATTAGCCGCTACTATAAAAGTTATTTCTTCTCTAAAGTACATTTTATTTTATCCATAGCACATTTTCGCGGTTGCGTTTGCAGCTCTTCTTCTTCATAAGGGTTCAGTGGGGACATAAGGCTTATTATCGCCACCTACCGGATTTAAGGAGGCAGTGCAGTAAAAATGGCTAACGACACTGTATTGCCAAAAGTTTTGAGACACCCTTCCAAATCGTTTCATTCAGGTGTTCCCATCACTTCCGTGGGCACAAGTCTATAAAATCAAGCACCTAGGCATGCAGACTGCTTCTATAAACATTTCTGAAAGATTGGGTCGCTCTCAGGAGCTCAGTGAATTCAAGCGTGGTACCGTGATAGGATGCCACTTGTGCAAGAAGTCCATTCGTGAAATTTCCTCACTACTAAATAATCCACACTCAACTGCTAGTGGTATTATGACAAAGTTGAAGCAATTGGGAAAAACAGCAACTCCGAGACGAAGTGGTAGGCCACGTAAAATCAGAGCGAGGTCAGCGCATGCTGAAGAGCACAGTATGCAGAAGTCAGCAACTTTCTGCAGACTCAATAGCTACAGACCTCCAAACCCTGAGTGGCCTTCAGGTTAGTGCGTAGAGAGCTTCATGGTATGGGTTTTCATGGCCAAGTAGCTGCAACCAAGCCTCACATCACCAAGTGCAACGCAAAGCGTTGGGTGCAGTGGTATAAAGCACACCGCCACTGGACTCTAGAGCAGTGGAGACATGTTCTCTGGAGTGACCAATCACGCTTCTCTCTCTGGCGATCGGATGGACAAGTCTGAGTTTGGCGGTTGCCAGGAGAACGGTACATGGCTCACAGCATTGTGACAAGTGTAAAGTTTGGTGGAGGGTGGATTATGGTGTGGGGTTGTTTTTCAGGGGTTGGGCTTGTCCCCTTAGTTCTAGTGAAAGGACCTCTTAATGCTTCAGCATACCAAGACATTTTGGACAATTTCATGCTCCCAGCTTTGTGGGAACAGTTTGGGGATGACCCCTTCCTGTTCCAACATGACTGCACACCAGTGCACAAAGCAAGGTCCATAAAGACATGGATGAGTGAGTTTGGTGTGGAGGAACTTGACTGGCCTGCAAGGAGTCCTGACCTCAACCTGATAGAACACCTTTGGGATGAATTAGAGCGGAGACTGCGAGCTAGGCCGTCTCGTCCAACATCAGTGCCTGACCTCACAAATGTGCTTCTAGAGGAACGATCAAGAAAAACACACTCCTAAACCTTGTGGAAAGCCTTCCCAGAAGAGTTGAAAGACTGGAATGCCATTAAAGATCATGTGCATGTAATGGCAGACGTCCGTATGAGTATTAACCCGACTGAACCAGATCACTGTCTGAAGTATAACTCTCACCGTGATGTGATCTATCTATCTATCTATCTATCTATCTTTATTTTTATTTATTTATTTTTTTAAACACACGCATCCCGGTTTGTTTCTTCCTCTTGTCAAGGATACTTTAAAAAAAACCCATTAGATCGTTGTTGTTTTGCTTAAAGAAAGAATCAAAACAAATATTCATAAGCAGTGCCATTAACGCACACGTTTCCCAACCTGCACTATGCCTCTCAACATGCCCAAAGGGGTTTTTTTTTTTTTTTTTTGTGTTCAGCGCTATGACACGCCCACTTTGATTTAAAAAGAGGCGTTAATTAGCTGATTAATTTCACGTGTGCCGTCAACATTCCGGAAGTAAAGTTAACAAGCTGTGCTCGACCATGGTAGACTATCACAATAAAAAGGTAAGAAATGTTTAAATTGAAAATTTCGTCTGATAAGTCGTTTAAACAAAGGCTACATGTGAGACTATAGCGTCACTTAAAGTTAAAATAAAATATTTTGATACTTAATATATTATATACTTAAAATATTTTGAGTCAACAAACGTGAAAACGGTTGTCTATTCAGCGTTGCTAGAGTTGCCTCAAATGGCTCATATTTGTAAAGTATTTAGTTTTTATTTAGTTATTATAAAGACTCCTCTTTTAAAGCTAGTAAACATATATATTAAGGCAGTTGTATCATGGCTGTTTATCATTCTGGGTCATTTTTCCAAAACAAGTGTTTTTTGTGATCTAATAAGTTGCATTTGTTTATGCTTTCATCAGTGAGTGGTGAAATTATATCTTAATTGCATGTATGTCTAACGGTCAGTCTTACTACAGCTATTTTTTTCTTATTGTAGATATTAGTGTTACCTGTGTTGGTAAAATCTTGACAATATTTCAAGGTTGAATGTTTGTTGGCCTTAAAACACCAATTAGGCATAACATTATGACCACCTGCCTAATATTGTGTTGGTCCCCCTTCTGCTACCAAAACAGCCCTGACCCGTCGAGGCATGGACTCCACTAGATCCCTGAAGGTGTGCTGTGGTATCTGGCACCAAGATATCAGCAGCAGATCCTTTAAGTCCTGTAAGTTGTGAGGTGGAGCCTCCGTGGATCGGACTGGTTTGTTCAGCACATCCCACAGATGCTCCATTGGATTGAGATCTGGGGAATTTGGAGACCAAGTCAACACCTCAAACTTGTTGTGCTTATTAAACCATTCCTGAACCATTTTTGCATTGTGGCATGGTGCATTATTCTGCTTACCGTTTCCATGAAAGGGTGTACATGGTCTGCAACAATGCTTAGGTAGGTGGTATGTGTTAAAGTAACGTCAACATGGGTGGCAGGACCCAAACTTTCCCAGCAGAACATTGCTCAAAGCATGACACTGCCTCCACTGGTGCCATGTGTTCCCCATGTAAGTGCCACATGCACCCTGCCATCCACATTATGTAAAAGAAAATGTGATTCATCAGACCAGGCCACCTTCTTCCATTGCTCCATGGTCCAATTCTGATTGTCATGTGCCCATTGTTGGCGCTTTCAGTGGTGCACAGGGGTCAGCATGGGCACCCTGACTGGTTTGTGGCTATGCAGCCCCATACGCAACAAACTGTGATGCACTGTGTATTCTGACACCTTTCTATCAGAACCAGCATTAACTTTTTCAGCAATTTGAGCAACAGTAGCTCGTCTGTTGGATCGGATCACACGGGCCAGTCTTTGCTCCCCACGTACATCAATGAGCCGTGGCCGGCCATGACTCTGTTGCCAGTTCACCACTTTTCCTTTATTGGACCACTTTTGATATATACTGACCACTGCAGACCGGGAATGCCCCACAAGAGCTGCAGTTTTGGAGATGCTCTGATCCAGTGGCCTAGCCATCACAATTTGGCCCTTCTCAAACTCGCTCAAATCCTTACACTTGCATATTTTTCCTGCTTCTAACACATCAACTTTGAGGACAAAATGTTCACTAGCTGCCTAATATATCCCACCCACTAACAGGTGCCATGATGAGGAGATAATCAGTGTTATTCACTTCACCTGGCAGTGCTCATAATGTTATGCCTGATCGGTATAAACTGTAATGTAATAACAGTTCTTGGAAACCTGCCATCCATGTTGATGTTACTTTGACACATACAACCTACATAAGCTTTGTTGCAGACTATGTACACCCTTTCATAGAAACGGTATTCCCTGATGGCTGATCTGATCCCTGATTCCCTGATGGCTGGTATGTTAGGATACTGAAGTATTCTTAATGTTATCACCAGTCTGTGTTGAAATGTAGTGACAAAAGGGGAAAGAAAAAAAGCCTAATGCACGAAGAGCAACACTCAAATATACACAACATGCACTTGGCAAAACCTCACAAAGTGTATTTAGGATGCACTATATTTAGAGTACCTCTGCCAATACGGCAAGTATTTTTGACAGCCTTCCTTATTGAGAGTCACAGCGAACAGTCAGTGTCTCAGGACTGCAGCATGACATTGCAGGGGTAACATCTCAACCACAGGCTGATCTGAAAAATGAGATGCTATATTTTCTGGGCAGTTCTATTAGATAGTAGGTTACCTGACTGACTTGCCTGATTCTACAAAAAATTTTTTTTAAATTTTGGGTCAGTAAATTCCAGGCACAATTCAGGGCAATTTGGGCAAAGTCTTGTATTGATAACTATGCCCTATCAGTCATTAGGCTGGAACTCTGGTGTCTCTTTCCCGTAATGTCAGCTTAGACTTTGATGGTACAATGTCCTTTGGAGGTTGGGTTTCATTAGAACAGTTGTGGTAGGTAACTTGAAATATGTTGGAAGGGCATTAAACTAGAATCTGGTACAATGATTTCTGAGGGAAAACTCTACCCATGGGATGAACTGAGCCCATCAGTGAGCATGAGGATGGTTCAGGTAGCTCCCCAGCTTGTGATTTTTCTTTTTTCTGCCTATTGGACTGTGGATACTGTCTCTCGAATCCCTCCCAACACCCTCCAGCTTCTCCTGAAACTGTGCAACACTCTGTAACGCATTAAAGACCTTAATTCAATATCAATGTCCTCCACATTTCCACAATATTGAAAGACATGCTCAAATAACAGTTCCATTTTATCTGTCCTAATTGCCTGGGGCAGTGAATATCACCGCTCAAGATTATGAATAGAGACATCCCACTGCTTAAATTTTAATGGGACAGGATGTAATACTCAACAAGTCCTGCCCTTGAATACCTGCTTGCTTGTATGTGCAATCATGTTGAGCCCTTCAACAAAGTCACAAGGGGACTGTATGTTGTCCTATTTGATGTAATTGCTGTCAAATAGACCTCATTTCCCTTTGTTCTTCTTGTCTCATAAAAAGCACATGATTAGCTATGACTTTTCTGTTGCTCAGTTTGACATCTACCCTTTATTCCGTTTCCAGACATTTTGCTTGCTACTCTAGGCCACTGTTGGGTTACCTGTGAATTTCTCTAGTGTGGATAAGTGGGTATCTTGCCATACTGTGCCAGAGTATGTGAAATGGTGTCTGTATAATTTCAGTCCTGGGCTTGAAAATACCTGGCCTTTGAGATCCTTACCCTGATACAGGACATTAGTATGGAGAAGATTGTGCCCAAGGATAAAGCATACCAGTGGTGAAATACAACAGAGATATTGAGACTTAAAGAAAAACCTTCATTGCATTGCTCTCTCAATGCTTGATCACTTTAATGAAATATGACTGGCAGGGAATTAGATGTTGTCTCTCATTAGTATAATTCCCTGTTCCTTCTCCAGTTCACTTTCATAAGTGTGTTGAGGTTGTGCTGCACAGAAATGCAGCCATGGTGCAATCGCCGCCTTAAGCCACGCTTGGTGTTTTTGGGTTTTTTTTGGATTTTTTATCAAATAAAACCCTTTTATAGGTTTATTGAACCCTTAATCATCAGTCATTTCAGAGCTTTTCAGATCCTTTAAATATGTATACAAATTGCTCACAGCAGGACGTGGTAAGTTGGACCACCACAGTGAATTGCATAAATAACTCATTACAATAATTCTACTAATTTCCTGGTTTTTTTAGTAGATGTTACATGACGGCTTAATCTCTGGAAATGCAGCAGGCAGAATATTAGACAAATTAAACTGCAATGTGTATGATGGATAACTTGGAACATTGTCCATGTTTTTCTTTTTCTTTTTTTCTTTTTTTCTTTTTTTTTTTTTTTTATATGTATGTTAAGCAATGGACACCATATCCTACACCAGCAGAGGTCTCTATTGCACTGCAAGTCCCAACAGGTGCGTTACTTTGTATACAGTAATGAAGCCAGAGTAATTTTGTACTATTTATCTGAAATTCAGACACTCAAAATGTTTGTATGGATTTAAAATGATATTTTTAGCATCAGTATAGATTTTTATTTGGATATAGAAATTTTTTAGCTATGCAAAGAACAGGGCCTTTCATAAAGACTAGGTTTAGTATACATTTTTGATAATGGGCACCTAGAAGAATATATTAAAAACCAGAAGGTCCTCTAGATGAATAGAATATAATCATTGGCTTCTCTAGATAATCTGATTTATTAGATAAATATCAGGTAGGAAAACAAACCCAGATGAAAGTAGTGGCTTGAACAAGAAAACAATATTACCGAAGTAATCAGTCTCCCACTTGATTTCGGCTTTCATTTTTACTTGCGTGCCGGAGCAATGCAGCATATCATGATGTGAAGGAGAAAAATATCAAGGGAGAGGCCTTCATGATTTCCCACAGAGTTTGTGAGTCTTTGATTATTGATGCCTTTGACTGTAGTGCAAAGGAACAAAGAGCCTTAAAGAGCTGGCAGATGCTCCCCTGCCTTTGTTAACATGTGCAGGCATCTACCTATAATCCAGCAAACCTGGCAAGAAGGTAGGCTTCAGTGGTGATGATGGGCCCAGGTGCTCCAAGCTGTCTTTACACAATGGTAGTTATGGTACATGGATCTGACAAAGCAGGACCATTTTTAGTGGTGCACTCTTGTCCCTTCACTGCTACAGTTTTTTTTTGGGGGGGGGGCTGGGGGGGTAGCCTAATGTGATGGAACAGTGAACAAAGCAACTTGTGAACGCTCTCGCCATCTGCCCCGAGCACTCCTGCACAGCTGCGAAACAACCTGTACTTGTGGAATAGCCACTTTGTCATTGTTTGAAAGGAGTGCGAGGAGAGGACTAGCATTTCAAAATCGACCAGCACTGGCTTTTGTTGTAGAGAAACACTGAAAGGAGATGTAAAAGATGCTCATGGTTGGGAAGAGTGAAACACACACTTCTATTGGTCATGTTGGGATATATGGCACCTTCTAAATTCTTCAAATATGAATGATCATGAATAATTAGGAAAAACTCCAGAAGTTAATGCTTGTTGTGGTTCTGACTGCTGCTTCTGAGTCCCTGTGAATGAGACATCACTGCTGATGGAAATTGTAAAGCAGTGCTGTTGTCAGTTATAAGTTGTTGAGTAATTTTCTATAATGGCACGGCTCTGATGGTATATCAAGCAGTACCGTAAGTAATGGGTTTGTAGAAATGTGCTTGCACTAATACATTATCATTTCTATAGTCACAGCTCTTTTTTTCTGTGTGGCAGTATTATCTAAAGCTAATGATGGAGATTAAAAGAACACTGATATGTGAAGGAAGGAGTCTCCGGTGTCGGTAACTACCAGTAATTTTTTCCACCACAGAACAGTCTTCAGGATGGAGGAGTTGGTGCTGTAGTGTTTGCATACATGAATTCAAGAGGCTGGTGATGATTAGATGAGACGATTAATCATAGTTGCTATAATGTAAGGCTTAACTGGAAAAGACATTCCATAAAATTCTGTGTAATTGGTAAGTTCTCTGTTCTATAAAAGGATTAAAATACTTTTGGCTGTGGTGTTACTGGAAATATTAAACAAAATATCAGTAAATCCAGAGGTAAAATGCATTAAACAGTTCTCAATAGTGACCTTTTTATTAAATGCGTCTTTGTTCCAAATGAATTTGGCTTGGACGGCTGCAAATGATTGACTTTTTGCTAGTTCTGCATCTCGTACACCTTGTATTGCCATATGTGTGGAAATGAGCTGATTTGATCCGGTGGCTTGTTGGTATTCCGAGTGATGCTCAATAAAAGTCAGACGTGCAGGTGCTTTACAATTAATTCTGACCTACAGCTCTGAGCCCTCCACCATGCATCAGTCAGCAAAATGGCACAGATGATCTTGAGCAACCCTCAAGATGTGTCTTGAAAATTTTTTTTTTATTTTTTTTATTATTTTTTTTTTTTTTAAGTAGCCTCAAATCAACTGGTATTTTCTAAGGGATGGATGAAGGATTACCAAAGCAGAGAAGTAGACATGGAGGGCAAGGAGTGTTATACCCAGCCTGAGCAGCAGATGATCATCACCTTTTTTTAAAAATTATTTTAGTTTTTTTGTGTTCAGCCCCTGTGTGCAGTTCCTATGCAGCTGTCCAGAATTCGTTCACTGAATATGCATGCCAATTAATTATTGATATGCCGGACCACTGACTGTCCAAGGCTCTGACTTAATGAGGGAGAATGGAGGAGGACGCACCTCACCACAAGTCACACTTTTGTTCCTCGCATGTCAAGGTGAATCTGTTCACCTTAACCCATTAGGCCACATTTTAAGAAATGTCATTTAGAGTAGTGTGTGTTAGCTGGAACATTTTCCGTTTAGTTCCTGCATTCAGATGCAAATATGGCGTTGCAGAAAATATCTACGAATATTGAAATGTGTCTGAACCTGAATATTGCTAATGAGCTGCAGGTTTGTGTTGAGTGACAAAAGAAATTAATCCCCTCATCAGCATGCACAGATCTCACTGGCAGCAAATTTCATAAATAAATAAAAGACAAAATTCCAAGAAGAATTGAGAGAGCCCCCTCCCAAATCTGGGCACTGCGTTTTGAGCTGTCCTAATGTGCATCACTAAATTTCCTTAAAAGTAAACCTTTACCATAAATGTGGTACACAGTCTAGTTTTACTTATTTGAGTGTGTGTGTGTGTGTGTGTGTGTGTGTGTGTGTGTGTGTGTGTGTGTGTGTGTGAAGAAGAAGAAGGAGAAAATAAGTTTGATCACCAGCCAGTCCAGCCTTATGAACGCACGCTCTTGGAGAACAGCTGTATGAATTATGTGATCGGTTCCTACTCTAAAGATCAAAACGCAGTCTGGTACACCATGTTCTTTCCTCAGCTTCCTCAGAGCGTGCTCCAAAATAAAAAAAATTAAAAACTTGGATGGATGTTGCGTACTCCTCTTTCGACATTAGATCCTTCCATTATTCCTAATCTAGTAGTAAGGTGTGTCTTGTCACCTGCATATTTGTTGGTAGGTAGATGGATGGATGGAGGTACAGATAAATGGATGGACAGACAATTAGATGTACTGATGGATATATGGATGTGAAGATGCAGATAGAGTTGATGGACAGATTTATACAGATGGATAGACAAGCAGATACTGATGGAAGGGTAGAGAGAATGGCTGTGCAGATGGATGGATATTCGGATGGACAGATGGATATACAGAGCTGGATGGTTGGATGGACAAGCAGGCAGAGATGGAATTTCTCTAGAACTCGGATTTTAAGTGCTCAGCGGTAAATAATGTGCAGCATTCGGTCAACACACACTGTGTGTATTATCCAGAGCACTTTCTTGTGGAAGTAAATTAAACGGTAGTGTTTGTTCAAAGAGCACAGCCGTTGTTGGCAGAAGCTATTTACACTACATCCACCCACCAGCAGTGAGGGGATTAGACAATTGTTTGTAGCCTTCACGTCAAGGGAAGGTGTGCAGGTTTGAAAACTGAGGCAGAGATTTGTGAATAGTTCTCTGAACATGGTTCACAATTAACGTCCTTTCATATAAACAAATATCCATTATTATGTGTGAAAACAACATTTTTTTATCCTAATATGAGAAAATGATTAGCCATTGAACCCAGAAAAGATGTTTTAGCTTTGACCCATAATATGTGCAATATAAATATGTAGTTTGAGCCCTGATTTTTTTAATAAAAACGGCCATTATTTTTACCTTTTGGACAAGGAAAACGTTTGTGTGACTACCGTCCTGTTAATAAAAAGGATTTCCAGTAAGTAAGAAACACAGCTTTTAAATGGAAGCAGTTGTTAAAGTTGTATGGCTTGGTCACATTTCTGATTTTCAGATCAGTCTCCTCGCAGTCTACTTCATGGATGAGGAGCACAGACATTTCTAATGAGCGCTACACTCCTATTAATCTTAGATTTCACCAGCACATTTTTTTTTTTTTTTTTTTTTTTTTTCCCCCCCTTGAGAAAATGCTGCATGAAAATGTGTTCTGTCAAGGATTGAAATGGATAGCTTTATGAGGCTGTTTTGTCTTGGCCTTCGAAATCGCACAACTTGAAATTATTTACTTTCTGGAGAAAGAACATTTTCCAAGCTGCAGAAGTAGATTCCTGTGCTTTTTACCAATCTCAGATTTTGTTTAATTAATTTTTATTTATTTATTTATTTATTTATTTTGGTTATCTGCACATAAATATTATCTCCAAACAAATTAAACAATTTTTTTGATTGTTTATTTATTTTTTCAATACGCATTAATTATCCAGCTTACACAGAAAAAATACTGAAACTCTACATTTTGCATCTGACAGAATCCCAGCATTCTATAATGTGACCCATGATTGCTCCAAATGCACCAGCCTGCTATTGATTTTTGTTCTGAACAGTGAGCTAGACACTATTCTGTTGCTTAAATAGATTATCTTCCATTAACACTAGGCGCAACAGTCCCTGAAGCCGAGCTTTAAAGTACTTTTCTGTATATATTTTTTTCCCTCAAATACTATTCTTGCAATGAGTGTGACTCTCCTACAGCAACACAATGTGATGGAGTCAAAGTAGTCAGTGCTAGAAGCATACAATCTGACGCTTCATTTCTCAGCCTTTTTCAAAAAGAGAGCAGTAAATCATGAGGTGATACTCAAGAAAACATCTCCAGCCTGCATACAATCTAATGTAATTCAATGCGATTGCAGCTGTGTAAAAAAGCAGTGTTTTTTTTTTTGTTTTTTTTCTAAGAAACCCAGTGCATACATTATGTACTTTTCACATTTCTACCCACATTCATGTTCTGTAGTTGTGGATACCGTTATGTATTAAGTTTACTGCAATTAAGTGCTGTAACACCATGCCCCTTATCTGCTGTCAGATTCTGCCTTTTATAATGTCTAAATAATGTTCTGTCAGTTCAGTTTTGTTCACTTCATGAGCTCTGAGATACTAGAGTTAGCTGGGTAGCATACTTGATGTGACTGATTCATTAATGAGCCAGTCACAACCACAGTGTCATCCAAATTTTAAAACACACCCAGACATCATCTGCACTTAAAATCTTATATAATATCAATTCAAGTCAATCTCATCTATGGAATCAGGGGAGCATAATGGAGAGTGCTTAACCTTTTTGTGGCACATTTCTGCAGCAAAAATTCCCTTAAATCTCCAAAGTTTTCAGAAGTCTGTGTGTTGATTTTTATTGAATCTGAAGGGCATGACCCATATCAGAAGTACATTACATAGTACACTGCAAGAACGTATTACTTAATCACCTTAAGCAGCCTACGGAGCCCTCCCCCTTCTCAAGGTTAGCGGTGAATAAAACCAAGGTAATTAAACCTAACTTAATTTCCACTCGCCTCTCCCCCTGGTTTGAGATCAGGATAATCACTTTCGGTCCATCACATCTCGGATCTCATAATACAATCTCCTCTACCTGCTTATTATAAAGCATTCCTGAGGGCTTCCAGTTTCTCAGCCTGGCACCAAAACAAAGAAAGAGAGGGGGAGGAAAGAAAACCCCACGAACCTGGCAGAGTTAGATGGAACGTCTGGGATCAATGTGTCTGGTCTCAAAGTACCTGGCATGTTAAAAAAAAAAAAGTTTGACCGACCCATTTTGATCTGTACTTCTTGGTGGATTTAGGTAGATGACCTGTCTCCCCAACATCATCTGAGCTGAAGGCCTCTGTCAGGAGCATCCCACATTGTCTCTTATTTCCCAGAGGACTTGGAATGCATCTGCACACTGGCCTGCCTGAGGTGAGCTTGCAATAGATCAATACTGAAATGCATTTATCAGCCATTTAACTGCAGGGAAACACCCCAGGTTTCTTACTGCTCCATTCTCCTTGCATTCATTTTGGGAGCTTGGGTAAGGGCAAAGTGACTATCGATTACTCCTTATTTTTTTTCTGACAGGTGACAGAGATTTGATTTTGTTATCTGTTTGTATGAGCATTTTGTGAATTAACATATTCCTAAACTTCTAAGCAATAAAACACAAAGGAGGAGAGCTGTTCTATTTAATGCCATGATGGGGTGATCCGGTTGGCTGTGCTACATACTGGGTTATTTTCCTCTTGTATGACAATTTTTTATTTAAAGGGTTCTGAGGCTGATGGAGTTGTATTATTTTCTTTTCTTTTTATTTATTTATTATTTTCTTTTCTTTTTATTTATTTATTATTTTCTTTTCTTTATTATCTACAATCATCCAAACACCATTACCAATGAGCTGGCGATAATTACCTTGGTAGCTACACCGACAGGCATAACATTATGAACACCTGCCTAGTATTGTGTCGGTCCCTGACCCATCGAGGCATGGACTCCACTAGATCCCTGAAGGTGTGCTGTGGTATCTGGTACCAAGATGTTAACAGCAGATCCTTTAAGTCCTATAGGTTGCAAGGTGGGGCTTCCATGGGCCTCACCTTGCAACTTACAGGACTCAAAGTATACATACACAGGACTTAAAGGATGCTTTTGATGGATGCAGACTGGGAACACCTCACAAGAGCTGCAGTTTTGGAGATGCTCTGATCCAGTGGTCTAGCTATCACAATTTGGCCCTTGTCAAACTTGCTCAAATCCTTACGCTTGCCCATTTTTCCTGCTTCTAACACATCAACTTTGAGGACAAAATGTTCACTTGCTGCCTAATATATCCCACCCACTAACAGGTGCCATGATGAGGAGATAACCAGTGTTCTTCACTTCACCGGTCACTGCTCATAATGTTATGCTTGATCGGTGTAAATAACAGTTTGGAAAATAACACTTCCTAGCCTCATACCCCCTAGATAGTTAAATGCAAACAAAAACTTGTCTGGTCACTTCATTCTTACTGCATCTCAAAACCCGCAAATACATAAGACGGCACAAAATATGTTAGCCAGCCATACCTGCTTATGTTTTTTAATTCGGCTGATTTAACTTGGACATTCGCCAATTTGCTCCTCCATTTGTTTTAATTAGAATTTGGGCATTGGAACAGGGTGACGCATTATCCTTGTGTTTCTCAGTCTTTGCGTGAGGGAAGGTCAGCATGGTACACATGGTATCCTCAATGCACCTTTTTTTTTTGTTTGTTTGTTTGTTTCTTATTACTATCTGGTACAGCCACTATCCACTCCATAATCCATTTTTCCCTCTCCCCAATCTTTAAAAGAGTTCTTAGCCCATTTACCTGACATCCTGACTGAGCATCAGAAGAAACCCTTAGAATGAATTATCGCCAGGCTCAATGCTCCATTCCCACATGCTCTCATGACATGATGAAATTGCTAGCGTACCTGAATTCATTCAAGCTTGAATCATTGTAATATCTGCACAGTTCCTACTACAGCTGAACTGCCTTTCTACATTATGGCGCCTCTGTCTGCATTTACACTTCCCCTTTGTTGACCATAGACATTTTTTCCTTTGCCTATGTACTTGCTTATTGGCTACAGACCATTCTAAAAAAAAAAAAAAATGCCACCAGTTAACAGTTTGGCAGGGAAAACCATAACCCTGCTGACCCTGAAACCCTTTTGGCTTGTCACAGTTTAATAGCGTGATGGTTTGGGGCCTAGTTTGCTGCTGTTGACTTGGTGTGCTGTTTTATTTGCTAAATATGTTCACATTTCAATGATTCATTTCATGTGTACGAACTATTGAAGGCTTTCAAATCCTGAACTGTTGCACACTGTTATTGTAGACATTTTTTATAAGAAGCTTTAGCTTCTTCAAGGGGTGAATGTGATTGGAATTCTCTTTCAGGACTCTCTAGGCAACCAGTCAATGTGGGGGAATACAGGATTTTTTTTTTTTTTTTTTTTTAAGCGTCAGAAGCTAGTTATCTACCAAGTGCATAGTAATTTGATTAGCGAAATGAGGTAAGGAACATAAAATGGTATACTTGTATAATAGTACATCAAAATCCTCCATCAATATTATTCAACACAAAGCTGACTGATTATCATCCTGCACGTCTTTATGCTCTGCCAGGTTCTTTATGTTGCTTTGGGACGATGAAAACCTCCCCTTTTGATGTATAGTAATGTGATTCACTGTATAACTGGTTGTTACTTCAGTGGTTTTCTTTTTTTTTTTTTTTTTTTTTTTTTTTTTTTTAAATATAATTTTTTTTCTCCATGTTAACACAGAGAATTTCTACTGTTATTTTACATTAGGAGGAAAAGTTACAGAAAAAGAATAAAAAAATCAAAGTGGCATCATTGAACATGTAAAGGAAACGTACTTCAGTTACAATTAAATGTACTACTACATAACTTGGTGTTTTTGTCCTGCTGTGAACTACCCTGGGAAGTGTTTGTCTCCCGACTTGTGAATGATGTCGTTACAGATTGACCTCGAATTCGTGAGCGCAACTCCAATGCATATTGATTTGCGAGTTGCAGCCATCAGAATTATATTCGCAAGAATATTTTCTGAGCGAGTTCTCCAAATCCCAAAAGGTTACACAATACAGCTTTAAGAAAACACATCAATTTTTTTTCTTTCTTTTTTTTATTTTTTTATTTTTTTTTATTCTGAATGAAGTAACTGAAGATACAGAAGCAAAATAATATTCGTCTGAAGCTAGACAAAGCATCAAACACTGAAGTGGAAAAGGGCATCATGAAATATTAAAGGCTAATGTTTTGAATGTGGAAAAAAAAAAAATTGCAGAAAGCACTTTGATCTTTTCAAAGAATGGCTAGCGGCCATAGACCCGTGGGCTTTCACTGGAAAAAACGCTATTTTCAAGGAAAGGCTAAGGATATGAGACGACTAGCCGTTTTTGAAAGCAGATGTTGAAAAGATTTCGAAAGAATGGTAGCCTCGACATCGAATCTTTGTTGAAATCATTAAAGAAGGCATCGGTACAGCAAACACTAAAGCAGGGGAATACTAAGTGCTGTACATATGTTGTGCCATGTTCATTTTTTGTGTTTTTTTTAATTTTCCGAAAAATTCTATTAATATATGGTGAGGTTTCCCCTGTAGAGATGAACAGCAGTGAGCCTTTTCTGGTAGTATCCTTGCATACACTTGTAGAGCAGAACACTAAACTAAATAGCAGCACAGCTGTTATGGTCTGGGGTTGAATGACGATCATTTGTTTAATCAATTAGTTCATTTAATTTGTTTCTCAGCCTCTTCTCATAATACTATCAAAAGGTCATGTCGATGAAATGAGTAGGGTGTGTCATGTTGGGCTGAAAGCAGCTGAACTGCTAAGTATTGTAGGTGGCGAAATTACACTGAAGAAGGAAGCGATTGCTAGATGGACCTACACATAAACAAAAAAGCAACAATTTATTTGCAACAGTTGCTTATTACAAAGATGAAATAAGTCGTACATGGTGTATAACTGTTATGGATGATCACTAGTGAAGGGCCGAGCATTCGTGTCCAAGTTTGTTTGAGATCATTCATCTTCATTACCCTTTCAATGATTGGCTGTTTGTTATTAGGTTCTGCCCCTTTGATCCAAATCGTTTCCCCAGGCTCTGGGGTAAAACTTAAAATTATATTAAAAGCATGTTGTCCAGTGAGCGTTATTCTTTTCTCTGGTTGTAACACACTGAACTTGAATCAGCTATAAAAGCCCACAGAAGCTAGTCATCACTGGATTTCCGTTTGTGCAAATGAAATCGGTTTGCATTACATGAACAGAGAGCACAACTTTGCCGTGAGATCTGTGGACTTTGTGGTTGGTTAAGTTCGATGTTTTGGCCACTGCAATGAATAATATAGACACTTTTGTATGTTTAATATGTGAACTTTTCATTGTTGCATTTTGCTGAAACTTTATAGCAAATTTAGAGGCTTGTCATGTAAATCAGCTCGTAAGCAACCTGGATCTCCCGCTAAACTTACAGTCAGTAGCTGTACTCCAGGGGTGGATGTTTGATGTCACGGTTTTCTTCCCCATGACCTTTACAGTGCTTCACATCAGGTGGGTGAGCTTTTGAATGTAAGTGCATGGTCAGATCATCATATGTAGTTGACTTTCTCTATGAACTGTATTGAACTTGAACACAAACCTTTTCTGAACTTGTGGTTGCCGTGACGACAAAACTGCAAAAGACAGCATTATTTTCACCAGACATTCCCAACCTTCTATAACTCATGGCTCTGCAAATGACCGCCCAAAGCTCCTTAACGCTCCCTAACTGACTGTTAAAAATGCACATTTTGATAATAAGCAAGAATGGGCGATGACAAAATGGAGCCGAATATAAACTGCTTAACAGTTCTGCAGTTCTCTCTAGGGGAAGTCTTAAATGTGCTGTGTAAGTCTTCCAAGAGACTGTTTCACTAACAGAAAGGGTTCTTTAAAGGACTGTAAGGATCCTTACAAGTGTGAAGAACCGGGCACCATGCGCCCACACACATACGTTCACCCACAGCATAGCCAGTCCACTTACCTGAAGGCTTTTTGGAGTACCGCAAAAACTCAGACATGGGAAGAGCGTGTGAAACTGGGGCTGCTGCACCACCATGTATCCCCTGGCAATTTTGGGATTTAAAGAAAATTTTCATGTATTTACTGGCTCATTTATTGAATTTTTATATATATATATATATATATATATATATATATATATATATATATATATATATATATATATATATATATATATATAATTATATAATTATATAATATTTATTTATTTTTTATTGTTTTATTTATTTTTTTTTTGTTTGAATTTTTTTTTTTTTTTTTCGTGGCCCCAGTTCTGTTTAAACAATATTCGTTAACCGTGGACGTCTGACACAATAACTTTTCTGGTTTGTGTGCTAAGGTATAGTTAATGTTTATGAGGGGTGTTCATACCTGCTCCTACAGAGATGCCTGCTGGTGATTCCTTACCCAAGCATGCTCTCTTTGTGTGAAGTTCCAGACTACATGATCAAAGATGCATCATTCTTAAAGCTGCCAAGATGAAACTGAAAAATATGTCCTGTACAGCTTCACAGCTCACCATCTTCATATGAAAGGCTATTGAACAACTAAGTTGCTTTCGGCTGCTCCCTGTTTGGGGTCGCCACAGCTGACCAACTGGTCCGCACAACAACTTGGCAAATGTTTTACTCTGGATGCCCTTCCTGACGCAACCCTCCCATTTTTCCAGGCTTGGGACCGGCACTGTATCCAGTGGCTAGGGTTGAGGCATTGGCTGGGAATCGAACCCGGGCCGTCCGCATGACAGGCGAGAAACCTACCACTGAGCCACCAATGCCCCACGCTATTGAACAACTAAAATGACGTTTAATTCAAGTCAGTGAAATGACGTTAAAAGTTTTTGCCTTATTACGGTAAAATTTACTTACTACTTCTGCATTTCCCTGATTGAAATCGTTTTCACACCTGCAAAGAACACATCTTGTGAAAGCTCATAACTCAATATTACACATGACGATGCCAACATGCTGTCAGTAGTATGTACTTCGCAAATAAACTCTTTACTTCACTCTGTACAACCCTTTTGTGCTATTGATCGGTATGGATGCAAATCACATTTCTGCCCACATTTCCAGCTTAAACCATCCATCTTGACTGTAAAACAAAAACCAGGGCTCATTAAACACCTCTTATCCCTAGTCGCTTCTTAAAGCTGCGAGCTAAATTAAAAACTGTTTGCTTTGACTTTGTAGTTAATCCTACAAAATTTAGGGATTGTGCACTAAGACTGCATTATTGATGGGCCTCGCACACTGTAAAATGTGAGGGATGCAGCTATATCAGTCTGAATTCTCCCAGAGCTGCTTTTGAAAGTTCTAAATGCGAGTTGTATCAGAGGACTTGCAGTGAAGTCTGTCCACTTGGTCAAAGTGGACCGACTTCTTATCAAAGCCAAATTCGAGTCCCATAAAACCAAACGCTTGACAAGCTAACCTTCCAGACATGGATTTCAAATCACTGAAAAATCTGACCATAAATGAGTTGCTTTCGGCTGCTCCCTGTTCGGGGTCGCCACAGCAGACCAACTGGTCCACACAACAACTTGGCGCAACTCTCCCATTTTTCCGGGCTTGGGATTGGCACTGCATCCAGTGGCTGGGAATTGAACCCAGGCCTTCCGCATGATGGGTGCGAAACCTACCACTGAGCCACCAATGCCCCTAAAATCTGATCATAAATAATTTAAATAATAATGTAAATAATTTGTGGCTTCAATAACATTTTTGTTGTTGCTCTAGTTAAATAACCAGCACGGTAAAGGCTTGACAACTATTTATTTATGGCTGTTTCTCTGGTAACTGTGGCATCATTAGACCAGAGATTAGGCCAAATCCCAATAAATTCCTGTTACCTACCTAGGTTAAGTGCACTAAATAGAACAAAATGTACTATATGGGCACTACAAAGCCATTTTGAACTGCAGCTTGGCTTCACAATGAGCTCCCCTGAAGTTTGCCTAATTTGGTTTTTCCAGTTTATTTCCTTTATAGTTCAGAAATGTCTCTCTGTCAGGGTCTTGGAATTTCAACTAGACTACAAGCCACACTGCTAGGATTACATAAATGGGCAAAGGCTCGCATAGTAATGTCTCCTATGTAATATTTTGTCGTATAAATATGGCTTTTTGGTTTTTATTGGTAATTGCATTACCAGTAAAGCAATTGGCTTCTTTTATAAAAGGGCAGGAGCTTCATAATACAGCCACCATGTTCAATGTTGTGCTTTTGTTTATTCGTTTATTTATGTCTTTGAAATTTTAAACAAAGACATTAGATAACTGATACATAACCTTTTTATGCTCTTTTGAAATGTCGCTACAGAACTAAACTTAATTATTTAGATGCCCTTAGAATTATTTAAATATAAAACCAATCTCTTGATCAGCATTTCCTCCCCTTAGTCTAAATGGCTAACATTTAATACTCGCACTATTTCAAATCCACCTGTGTCCAGTTGTATGGTTGCTCAATAAATATGAGTGACTGACGGGTCACACAGCTACAATGGCAGATCAGATCAGTCCTGCTGTTCAAGGACTGCCTGTGAAGCTTCCACATGAAGTTGCTGGGAGGAAGAAAGCTGGTGAAGGTTATTAAAAGACCAGCAAAGCTTTGAACCTTCCTGGGAGCACTGCGAAATCCATTATAGCAAAGTGGAAATATGGCACCACCCAGACACTGCCAAGATCAGGCCATCCTTCCAAATTGAGTGCATGGGCAAGAAGGGCAGTTGTCAGAAGTGTCCAAGGGGCCAGCTCTGATACTGAAGAGATTACAGAGCCCACTGAAATAGGAGAACCTGTGCAGACATCAACAAATATCATCAGCTCTTCACAGATCAGGCATCTATGGGAGAGTGGACAGAAGGAAGCCTCTTCTGAGAAACGCTTAGCATAAAGGCCTACTTGGAGTTTGCTAGAAGATATGTGACAAAATATGAGAGCTTTCAGGGAAAAAAAAAGATTTTGTCCCATTTGGACTAAAAGCAAAGTGTTTGGTACGGAGCAGATACCAATCATCAAACATGGTTGTGGTGGCATTGTTCTCTGGGGTTGTTTTTCAGCATGAACCAGAAATCTTTGGATTGTGCCAAATACAAGACATTGTTGAGAATCTGTTCTTGTCTACTAGATATCTGTGTCTAGACAGAAAATTGGACAACGGGGGTCAACCTCACTTACCATTATTGGCCAACTGTTTGAAACACTTGTGTCTACAGTTTTTGAAGTTGTCTTGGTTATTAGTTTACCTTTTTATAAACAATATTAGTGAAACATCCATTTTTTCAATTATTATTTCTATAGTAACGGCTCATAAGTATGATGGCAGATGATCTAGGTAATCTAAATGTAATAAAAATTCATTCTTGGTCTGCTTTGCAAAGACAAAGACATAATGGTTGCTATGGTGAAGCTTTATGGAAGTTGTTGAATGTTTATGAATAGAGTCTGCAGAGTGCTTTTTAACATTTTCCATCAGGGGAAATTCTTCAGGACCAAAGAGTTGTGCGTGATGGTTTTTCAGTAATATGGCAAGGTTAAGAAAAGATTTCTTTTCTTTTTTTGGTCACTTCTTTGACGACTTTGTTGTGAGAGGCAAAAAGGAGACCTGAGCATGTGCAACGCTCACCATTTTGGGCTGGGAAGAGTATTGCACCATGCCATCATTTTGTCTTATAACTGTCATTTCTTATAATTGTATTCCTTCCATAAACTCTCCAGCATCACTAACATCATTGTGTTATAAAAGCTCTATGTATGTACTCTGCCAAATGCCAAAAGTGACCCTCTACTTCATACAGCCTTGATGCATCTACGATTCAGTGCTATAGCCTGATGGAATCAAAACCTCGCACACCTTATGCATTAAATATTTACTTTAACTTGTCGCCATCTTTAAACAGTGGCTGATCTGCACTAGAATGAGGACATGTTTTCCAAGTACACAACAAAGCATTTATGTAAGTCTCTCTGGATAAGAGTGCCTGCCAAATTGCAGAAATGTAAATGCACGTTTGATTGATTAAACAGAACATGCAATGTGAAGAGTGCGATCACTCGCCGTCCCTTTTGTGGTTCAGATGTTTAGCCCGCAAGCCCTCACATCTAAATCAACCCTGTACAAGTTTCAAAGTTTCCACACACGCCTCAAATGTATTCAGGTGGCATAGCCAGCGGTTACTTCAGGGAGAGAACTGCCAATTAGTTACGTCAGTATAAATAAATGGTCTAGCACAATGAATAGCAAATTAAAAATGCAAATGAATACACTTTGTCTTGTGCATGTTAATTGAAATCTGTAACGTTGAACAGTGTTTTAAAATGAAATAGAAAATCTTTTGCAGATCTGCACAGGGTGTGCTACACCTTCCTCTCCAAAGGTCAGTGTATATAGTGTTTCTTGCATGCACATCAGCAATCATGCTTTTTGCTCAGCCCTTGTTTTAAGAGGCACGTTGTGCAATGCCGTTGTTGTGCGTGTTCCATGAATGACTGGAGTGTGTTAGATTGTGCTTGCCGTTTGGTATTCTCATTTCATCTCTCCACCCTTTCCATAATTGCATGGATGTTTACCTGCTGTGGTATTGTCACCCAAGGTGCCTGCGTGATAAAATGAGATCTCATCCTCCTCAAAATCCATAAATAGCGCTATTCTTGAGGGTGAGATCAGAAGGCAGGCTTTGCCGAGTGTTCAACCCCCCCCCCAAGCCCTACAGCTGTCATGTTTAGTCTAGCTGGCTATAGTGATTAAAGGGCTCCTGTATATTAAACTCTGCAGCTGAAAGTGGTAAAGGAAAAAATGAGTGTTTTTGCAGTTGTTTTTTTTTTTTGTTTTTTTTTAATGTTAACTCTAATGTAACTGGTGGCAGTTTTTTTTTTAATGTAACTGGTGGCATTTTAAAGAGGACAGAAAATATTTCACACAAGCTCCATCGCTAATGGTTTTCATTTAATGGAATCTTGACAGCTACGTTGCAAATGATTCATCAGTTTTATTTTGCCAATTCCTTCAGAGTCGCTTTCTTATTATTTAAATCTATATTAAAGCAATTAAATTGTGAAGAATTTGTTTTACAGTTGAACATTGGAAACATTTCTCTTTCTTTAACTTCCCATTTTCGGTGATCCTGTGCCCACTGTAGACTGACATATTCCTGTTCATGGTTTCAGATGCTTTTCTGCTCCCCATGGTTAACAGAGTAAAGAGTAGTTTACTTGAGTTATCATAGCCTGTAACGCTGATACACTGAAAGGGAAATAGTAAAGCAACAGGTTCGAGCAATATAATGCAGCAGGACTGAAAATTAAAAATAAACCCGGATGACTGAATGACCACACTAAGTCTAATGCTGTGTTACATTTTTGCTGTGACACATTTTGAATTGAAACGCCGCACAATAGTGAGTAGCTTGGCAATCAGCTATCCAGCTAACATTAGTGATTTACCTTTTCAAATCAGTGATGAGTATTTCCAATGTTATAGATGTAACCAGGTATGGTGTCTGTATATTAACTGATCTCAAGCCAATACTGCTATAAACTAATTTAAAAGTAGAGAATGGGGACTGTACACTGCTCACAGTATGCTCTGTTGATCTGTCGTCTTCATGTAAACAGGAAAAGTACTGCTGGGTGGGAATACAGATTTCCCTGAGTTGGAATTGCAAGTAGTGGGTGCATTTTCTATGGATTTTAATGATTGTAGTTAGGGAATTACAAGGTGCAACTTCACCTCAAACCCAGCATAATACATAGGTTAGCTCTAGCACTAGCCTATCATAAATATAATTAAAAAAAAAGTGTTAGAATGCCAACAAATTTCTAAGTGCTAATAACAATACTTAAATGTAAAATGAAAATGCAGGATAAGAGTAGCTGCAGAGCAAAGGGCACACAGGACCTAAAGTGCTGCACTGTGTAGGTGAGAATGATTAGTTATTAACACCACTATATGTTTATAGCACAAAGAAATGCCCAACAACTCATTAAGTTAGTTCGATGTAAGTTTTGAGGTAGGGAGAGGTGGGGTGGGGGTGTTGGTTGTGTGTTGTTAGGCTAGGTTGAGTTCTTTACATATCTTTATGTTGGTCTGGTCATTCTCCTCAAGAACTTTCTGCCTAGAACTGTGAACCCTAGAGACTGCCGTATGCAAAAATCCCAGGAGATGAGCAGTTTCTAAAATACTCAAAGCAGCCCATCCAGTAACCATGCCATGTCCGAGTTCACACTCTGATGTTTGATGTGCCCCAACTTTCATTAATGGGATAATTGAACAAATGTACACATATTCCTATTAAACTGTTGGTGATTGTAGTAGATCACATCTTGCATCTTATATCGCTGTTTCTTGCAAGGGATAAAGAAGCCTTAGAATCTGGATCTGAATGTTAAAAATGCCTTGCCATGCTTTGAACACACTCAAGGATTTGTCAAGCTTCGAAGCATGCTAAGCTTAAAAGTAGGGAACTCTCTCTCTCTCTCTCTCTCTCTCTCTCTCTCTCTCTCTCTCTCTCTCTCTCTCTCTCTCTCTCTCTCTCTCTCACTGAGGATAAATACAGTCTGTTAACACTTTGGCAATTTCAAATTTCCCCCAACTGACCCAACATCCCATCCTTTATCCATTACAGATACATGAACTGTGCTTTATAGACACTGCTCATTACTATTTATGAGCCATTTTCCATATAACCCCTTTAGTTATATTCGTCAGTCCCTTGTCAACATGTCTCATATTTGCAAATACATTAAAAATTGAACAAGCCAACTCGTATGTAAAATCACGATCTTTATTTTTTAGAATTCCTCAGTCTGTTCCTCATCACAGAATACTAAATAGATGATGATGAAAATGATCGGATGGAAGGTTGAGATTAGTGAAGTATTCAATGGTAGGTAATCAAGCTGGTCAGGGAATTATAACATAGCAGGGGGAATACAGTTAGAAAAAAGTGTTTAAGAGTAAGGATGTTTTAAGAGCTCCATTCTCAGAAAGACAGCCAGTTTGTTTCATGGTTCCCATGTAATCGGGGATTTGCTGTTGGCCACAGGTGTAAAGAGCAGAGCTGACCAAAACGGTATCAAGTATCACCCTTTCTTTGACTTCTCTGTGGGAGCTGCATACACAGCTCAGCCAAAAAGACACAACACATCATTAATTCTGTTTGGAGTGAGAACATATTTCCCTGTAGTGTATGTGATGATCATACTGCATGCTGTATCCTCAAGGTTTTAAATTCTTCCTCTCAGCAATGCTTTCACTACAAGTGTTTTGTTTACATTAAATTGAATATGAGCCCTGTTACTATGCATCAGGAAACTCTAGGAAAACACTGTGGCGGGAAAGGGGGAACAACCCTCTGAGGTAGAACTGTCAGCTCGTCCTAAACACTTTAAATGTGTTGTGCCACATGGACTTTTTGTCCCATGTGCTTCCTATCTGAGTGCTTGAAGGTGTACGCATACATCTTTTTCCCCCGGGGTCTCAATTCTTCTGTACACCTCTAGTCTTAACCAAGTACAGGCAAGGACACTGGCTGCCTGAGAAGCAGAAGCAGGGGCAAAAGAATGAAAAGAGCACATCCAACACTCTACAGTGGGGGGGGATGCACCTGGAGAATATTTACTCAGGTTTTTTACCCTTGTGGGTACATATTCTCACATACTTTCAAGACAGTTTATCTCATTTTCCAGCATGTAGGAAAGCCTGTATGGAAGTGCATTGCATTTTCTCCAGAGAAAAGTGCCCTCTAGGCTGCTCCTTACAGTACTGAAAATATGATGAAATGCCCCCCCTCCCCCCCATCAAAGGGCATTTCATCATATTTTCAGTACTGTAAGGAGCAGCCTAGAGGGCACTTGTACCTTTTTATTTTTATTTTTTATTTTTTTTATTGTTGCCAGTATGGTTCATGGGGGAATGAATCATAATATACAAACAGTATATTTGTATAGAGATCACATGAGTAAAATGGAACATAATGAATATGCGGTTTGTGGTGTTTCTACTTGTAAAAATGCACTAGAGCAGTATCTATGAAAAGAGATTAATTTCGGACCCATATAGTGATTTTACTACAAATTAAAATGAACCTAGGAGCCATGATGTCAGGGACATAGTGCTCCTGGTAGGGTCTCCCAAGGCAAACGGGCTCTAGGTGATCGGTCAGACTAAGAGCGGTTCAAGACCTTTATGAATACAAAATCAAGGACCGTTACGTTGCCCGGACTGGCGTCACCAGGGCCCCACCCTGGAGCCAGGTCTGGGGTTGGGGCACGCAGGCGAGCACCTGGTGGCTGAGTCTTTGCCTGCGGGACTTGGCCGGGCACAGCCCGAAGAAAAGACGTAGGCTCACCACCCGCAGGAAGGAGCATAAGGGTCCGGTGCAATGTGTTTTGGGTAGCAGTCATGGGCGGGGGCCCCAACGACCCAAACCCTGGACAAAGAATCTGGCTTTTGGGACATGGAATGTCACCTCACTGGGGGGAAGGAGCCTGAGCTGGTGAGGGAGGTTGAGCGGTACCGGCTAGAGATAGTCGGGCTTGCCTTCACGCACAGCCTGGGCTCCGGAACCCAACTCCTTGAGAGAGGTTGGACCCTCTTCTTCTCTGGAGTGCCCCATGGTGAGAGGCGTCCATACCGGCAGGCCAAGCGAACTACAGCCGTGGTGGTCTCAAAAACATGGGTCTGGGAGGAGTTCAGTGAGGCCATGGAGAAGGACTACTCGACTGGGGATAGTGTCGGACGGTGGAAGGAATACTTCGAGGATCTCCTCAACCCCACTGACACGCCTTCCGTAGAGGAACCAGAGGCCGAGGACTCAGAGGTAGATTCATTTATCACCCAAGCTGAGGTCACTGAGGTAGTTCAGCAGCTCCTTGGTGGCAAGGCACCGGGGGTGGATGAGATTCGCCCTGAGTACCTTAAGTCTCTGGATGTTGTGGGGCTGTCTTGGCTGACACGTCTCTGCAACATAGCGTGGCGGTCAGGGACAGTGGCTCTGGACTGGGCGACCAGGGTGGTGATCCCTCTTTTTAAGAAGGGGGACCGGAGGGTGTGTTCCAACTATAGGGGGATCACACTCCTCAGCCTCCCAGGGAAAGTCTATTCCAGAGTACTGGAGAGGAGAGTCCGACCGTTAGTCGAACCTCGGATACAGGAGGAGCAATGCGGTTTTCGACCTAGTCGTGGAACACTGGACCAGCTCTATACCCTCCACAGGGTGCTTGAGGATTCGTGGGAGTTTGCCCAACCAGTCCACATGTGTTTTGTGGACTTGGAGAAGGCATTCGACCGTGTCCCTCGTGGCATTCTGTGGGAGGTGCTCTGGGAGTACGGGGTCCGTGGCCCTCTGTTAAGGGCTATTCAGTCTCTATATAACCGGAGCAGTAGCTTGGTTCGCATTGCCAGCTGTAAGTCAGATCTGTTCCCAGTGCATGTTGGACTCCGACAGGGCTGTCCTTTTGTCACCGGTTCTGTTTATTGTTTTTATGGACAGAATTTCTAGGCACAGCCAAGGGCTGGAGGGAGTCCGGTTTGGGGATTTCATCGCTGATTTTTGCAGATGATGATGTCCTGTTGGCTCTTTCAAGCTTGGACTTACAGCATGCACTGGGGCGTTTTGCAGCTCAGTGTGAAGCAGCTGGGATGAGGATCAGCACCTCCAAATCTGAGGCCATGGTTCTCGACCGGAAAAAGGTGACCTGCACCCTCCAGGTTGAAGGGAAGGTCCTTCCTCAAGTGGAGGAGTTTAAGTATCTCGGGGTCTTGTTCACAAGTGAGGGAAGGATGGATCGTGAGATTGACAGACGGATCAGTGCAGTGGCAGCAGTAATGCGGTCTATGTAACGGTCTGTTGTGGTGAAGAAGGAGCTGAGCCGGAAGGCGAAGCCCTCGATTTACCAGTCAATCTACGTTCCTACTCTCACCTATGGTCATGAGCTCTGGGTCATGACCGAAAGGGTAAAATCCCGGATACAAGCGGCCGAAATGAGCTTCCTCCGTAGGGTAGCGGGGCGCTCCCTTAGAAATAGGGTAAGGAGCTCTGTCACCCGGGAGGAGCTCGGAGTAGAGCCACTGCTCCTCTACATCGAAAGGGGGCAGTTGAGGTGGCTCGGGCAACTGTTTCGGATGCCTCTGGGACGTCTCCCTGGAGAGGTGTTCCGGGCATGCCCCACCCTGGTGAGGAGGAGGGAGGAGAGTGCGCAGATAGAGAGAGAAGAGGAAAGGTAAGAGTGTAGGACTGAGAATAGGAACTTTGAATGTTGGTACTATGACAGGGAAAGGTAGAGAGCTGGCTGATATGATGGAGAGAAGGAAGGTGGATATACTGTGTGTACAGGAGACCAGGTGGAAGGGTAGCAAGGCTCGTAGTATAGGAGCAGGATTCAAGCTGTTTTATTATGGTGTGGATAGTTGGAGAAATGGGGTAGGTGGGGTCCTGAAGGAGGAGTTTGTGAGGAATGTTCTGGAGGTGAAGAGAGTGTCAGACAGGGTGATGAGTCTGAAGTTAGGGATTGAAGGGGTGATGTTGAATGTTGTTAGTGGTTATGCCCCACAGGTAGGTTGTGAGTTGGAGGAGAAAGAGAGATTCTGGAGTGAATTAGATGAGGTGATGGAGAGTATTCCCACGGGTGAGAGAGTGGTGATAGGAGCTAAGGAAAGGAACCTTGAAGGACAGATGGTAGTGGACTTTGCTAAGAGGATGGACATGGCTGTAGTTAACACTTATTTTCAGAAGAGGGAGGAGCATAGAGTGACTTACAAGAGTGGAGGTAGGAGAACACAGGTAGACTACTGAAGAGAATAGACAGGAATACAAGGAGTTACAGCGCAGCGTGAAGAGGGAGGTGTCTAAGCAGAAGGCATATGATGAGTTGTACACAAGGTTAGACACTAGAGAAGGAGAGAAGGACTTATACAGGTTAGCTAGGCAGAGGGATCGAGATGGGAAGGATGTGCAGCAAGTTAGAGTTATTAAGGATAGAGATGGAAGGGTGCTCACAAGTGAGGAGAGTGTACAGAGGAGATGGAAGGAGTACTTTGAGGAGCTGATGAATGAGGAAAATGAGAGGGAAAAAAGAGTAGAAGGGGTGAACTCTGTGGAACAGAAAGTAGATAAGATTAGAAAGGATGAAGTCAGGAAGGCTTTGAAGAGGATGAAAAGTGGAAAGGCAGTTGGTCCTGACGACATCCCGGTGGAGGTCTGGAAGTGTCTAGGAGAGGCAGCAGTGGAATTTTTAACTAGTTTGTTCAACAGGGTTTTAGAGAGTGAGAGGATGCCTGGGGACTGGAGAAGTGTGTTAGTGCCGATTTTTAAGAATAAGGGTGACGTGCAGAGTTGCAGCAACTATAGGGGGATAGGGGGATATTTTTGCTCTGAAAATTTTTGATGGAGAAGTATAGGGATGGTCAGAGGGAGTTGCACTGTGTGTTTGTAGACTTGGAGAAAGCGTATGACAGGGTGCCAAGAGAGGAGCTGTGGTACTGTATGAGGAAGTCAGGAATAGCAGAGAAGTATGTCAGAGTGGTGCAGGACATGTATGAGAGGATCAGGACAGTGGTGAGGTGTGCTGTAGGTCAGAAGAGGAGTTCAAAGTGGAGGTGGGACTGCATCAGGGATCGGCTCTGAGCCCCTTTCTGTTTGCTATGGTGATGGACCAGTTGTCAGAGGAGGTCAGACAGGAGTCTCCTTGGACAATGATGTTTGCAGATGACATTGTGATCTGTAGTGCAAGCAGGGAACAGGTGGAGGAAAACCTGGAGCGGTGGAGGTTTGCGCTGGAGAGAAGAGGGAAAGAAAGTCAGTCGTAGTAAGACTGAGTACATGTGTGTGAATGAAAGGGAGGGAAGTGGAACAGTAAGGCTACAGGGTGAAGAGGTGAAGAAGGTACACAAGTTTAAGTACTTGGGGGCAACAGTCCAGAGTAATGAAGAGTGTGGGAAAGAGGTAAAGAAGCGAGTGCAGGCAGGTTGGAATGGGTGGAGTTCTGTGTGATAGGAAAAAATCAGTGAGAATCAAGGGGAAGGTGTACAGGACAGTGGTGAGACTGGCCAGGCTGTATGGTTTAGAGACAGTGTCACTGAGGAAGAGACAGGAGTCAGAACTAGAGGTAGCAGAGCTGAAGATGTTGAGGTTCTCTTTGGGGGTGACAAGGTTGGACAGGATTAGGAACGAGTACATCAGAGGGACAGCTCATGTTGGACGTTTGGGGGACAAAGTTAGGGAGGCCAGATTAAGATGGTTTGGACATGTTCAGAGGAGGGGGAGTGAGTATATTGGTAGGAGAATGTTGGACATGGAGCTGCCAGGCAGGAGGTAAAGAGGAAGGCCAAAGAGGAGGTATATGGATGGAATTAATGAGGATATGAAGCTAGTGGGTGCAAGTGTTTAGGATGCAGAAGATAGGGATAGGTGGAGAGAGATGATTCGCTGTGGCGACCCCCGAAGGGAAAAGCCGGAAGAAGAAGATGTACAAGATGTACTTGATGTTCAAATGAATAATTTTTGTTTCATAAATCAATGCATGTGGGTGGAGGTAAGGCAATTCTAAATCAAGATTATTCGTTCATATTAATTTTATATAAAATGTTATCTTTTGCACTTAATTAAAAAAAAAAATGTGTGGGCAATAATGGAAATGCCACAGTTACTCAAATTGAGGATCCTATAACGAGATTCATATCCTACTGTTCAAATTCTACTACGTATGAATTTCATAATTTATGGCTGGTTGAATGTGTGAAGTATTGCATTAGGCAGGTGATGTGATGACCTTGAGAAGACTTGATCCTGTACAAATTGAATCTTGCCATGATGGAAAGAAAACATCCCCAATTTAAAGCAATTAAACATCGCAACAGTTTAAACAGTCGTTCCTAAAGATTTAATATAGATCACACAATCTCTAATGATATTTTTCTGTTCATTATGTTGTTTGTTGACCCAACCATAAAATATGCATATGAATTTCCAAGGCTGTCATAACAACGTGTTGGGATTTGAAGATTCTGATATGACCGAGTGCTTATTGAGCAGTAAGACTGAGAAGTTCTCAGAGGCTGAGGTTTGAGACAGCAGTCTGCCAATCAATAGTTCAGAGAGATTACATCACTGTTAGTTGGCAATTAACCTCTGCTGCATGACAAAATAAATCGGTCAAGCATTTTGACCTGGGTTTAACTAGTTCATCAAACTGTCAGAAACAAACTGTAAAATGCCCACGCCTTCCTTACAGGTGGCATGGATTGAAAATTCATTCTCTCTGCCATCAAAAAAGGATCAGAATAGATGTCGATAATGGAAAACCTGAGCATCTTTAAGGAAGAATCTATTAGCTAAAGAGATGAAGGTGTCTCAGTTGGGCAGGCTTGAATTGAAATTGATTTGTCAAGACCATACAATTCTGCAGGTTTTTTTGTTTTTTTCCTTTTCCCTGCTGCAGTTTAATTAGAGCTACAGCAGACCTGAGAGAACCTGATATGCAAATTGTGGGCAATTCTGTTGTATATTTGCAAACTGGTGAAGCTGTTTTTTTTTTTGTTGTTTTTTTTCCCCGTTTGCTGTATGGTCTGATGAAGCGAAGGATTTTGTCTAGTATTTTATGCATCACTTAAAAACACTTGGGTGTGATGCACATGAAGAAGAACAAAAAGAAAAAATGGACTGAATAGAGAGTTAGGTTTTCTCATCAAAAGTATTATTCTAAAAGGAAGTATGACATTCATTCATTCATGCATCTCTCTTGGGAACGCTGGGTGCGAGCCTGGAGGAGATAATGGGATGCCAATCCATCCCAGCATTCCATGCACACACACACTTGCACCTAGTGGCTATTTAGTGCCGCCAATCCTGCTTTTGTACATTTGTAAAGGTGTGAGGCCGTACCGTATCACGGACAGCCTAATATTCTGTTCTAAATAAAGAAAAAAAACAAGTTATAAGTTTTGATGCACATGTCAGAATGGTTCAAGCATCGGCATACAATGAAATTCTTGTGCTACTGTAGTACACTTCAGACATGGTGCAATATATAGAAGTTGAAAAGAAGACTGTTTATTGTTTACAGTCAAAATCGGCATAGTCGCGGATATCGAATATAGCCAGTAAAAAATAGTATATATACTCCAATGGTGTCATAGTGGTAGATATTACACATGTATATCAGTATATCATGTGGGGCATTGGTGGCTCAGTGGTAGGTTACTCACCCATCATGCGGAAGGCCCGGGGTTTGATTCCAGCAATGCCTCAACCCCAGCCACTGGATGCAGTGCCGGTCCCAAGCCCGGAAAAATGGGAGGGTTGCGTCAGGAAGGGCATCCGGCGTAAAACATTTGCCAAGTTGTTGTGCGGACCAGTTGGTCCGCTGTGGCGACCCCGAACAGGGAGCAGCCGAAAGCAACTTATATCAGTATATCATGTACTTATGTCAGGGTACTGGTAAGACCGTGTCTCGCTACACATTGGGACACTGGTGACTACATTTGGTGACCTGAATATGCACTCATGTTGTTTTTTTTTGTCCTATACACGCTAGCTTAATCACACACGTCTCTTGAGTTGAGTTTAAACGCTTTTAAGTGTTCAAACAAATCGTATATAGAATATCAAAAAAGTAAAAAATTTGCTAACGTTATCTTTCAAGAGCTACAAAAATATCAAGCTGCTTGTGCTTCTTTTATCTTTGTCAGCCGCACAATGGACTGTTTACCGTTAAGTAGCAAGTCATGTTCAACCTGCGTCAGTCAACAGTGTCACGCACTTTTATTCAAATCAACAAGAAGAAGATATATTCTGTCCATTTGAGTAACCTGTGCTTAGTTTATCCATGTTTATTTTCTCCTCCAAATGGATATGTAGACAAAATGATCTACCTTATTTACCTTCTTTAAACTGTAACCAAATTTAAACTTGCCTTCTAAAGCACTGCTCGTGACAAATTACAGATGTCAGCAAACACTGGAAAAACTATTTGAAATTCATATTATGTTTTATCGGAAGGTAGATTTATTGAAGTTAGATGGGGGGAAAAAGTGTAGTCTATTTCAAGCTCGAAATTAGTGTAAATGTCCAGAAACAAGATTTTAATAGTCAAAAGTATTAGAATTTTTATTATGCGCTTATCCTGGGAAATCCTAGATAGCTTTCATGAC